>VZRH01005471.1:246850-282855 GCA_013397555.1 Urocynchramus pylzowi | reverse complement strand
CAGCAGTTATGGGGATGTGCGGTTCTGCGCCTGTCCCTCTGGCCATGCCCTCTCCTCCCGCAGCTGCCCTGCGGTTCCAGGGAGGTGCCCGCAGCCCGAGCCACGGGGCTGTCCCGCCCTGGGGGCTGCAAAGCCATCGAGCAGGGCTGCCTGCAGGTCCCTGGGAAAGCCGGCTGCACATCCTAATTCTGCCATAGGAACTGGGGAAAACTTGACTGCTTGTGCGGGACCACTAGAGGGAAATGTTGCTCTGTTAACGAGATTACTTTGGAGGAATTTTACTGCATTTTTATTTTTATTACTATTATTTTTTTAGAGGAAATATGTAAAACGTATGCTCTACTTTTTAATAATTTGTTCACTGTTTTTTACAAGAGAACAATTTGAATTTAAATATTCATTTTCTGAAAGCAGAGGTATATTTTTAGCACAGTCCAATTAGAGTGAAATGGGTTAAGCTTACTGTCCTAAGTGCACCAATCTGTCCTTTCCCTGTAGTTACAGACTGAACTCCTTTTGCTATCTGATTAGTTTTTCTTGCTGAAGGTTTACCAAAGGAATATAGTTTCAGTTTTCACTCTCTTCTGAATACAAAGGTTGAAACCTACGAAATATTTTCTTTCTCATTTTCACAGGTAAAAGTGCTGTAATCCCAGACTGAGAAAATTTCCATTAATTAAGTTACAGGTTTTTGATTCAGGACTACAGCCCTTGTCTCTAAGTCATTAAGTAATTCATTGAATCATACTGCAATGATAAATCATACTGTGATGTTCCAGTGTACACAGTCATTAAGCACTTTGGAGTGTGTAACTCCCTGATATGATGTGTCTGCATTTTTAAATAAACACATGCCTGTATTCTCCTGTTGCTTGTGTACTGCAAGCACCTCCTGTTTGAGTGCCCAGCACAGTGAGACAAATTGCTAAACTCTAACAGCATGGTCAGCAATAAAATGGCCAGAGAAAAGCAATAAAATCAGGCATCCCCAAAAAGTCTGAAGATGTTAACAAAAAAGTTTCTTCACATGAAACATGAAATACAATCAGGAGATTGTATTGTGGTGTCTATATAATTTTTTTTTTTAAGTGTAAGTGCTAAGAGTCAAGTATGTGGTAATACTTTGGACTTTTTGAAAAGTATGATTTGAAAATTATTTGAGGTGTTTCATAATGAGAAGTAGTTTTTAAAAACAAACTGGTATTCTTAAAAAAACATGTTCACATGCATTGAATTGCTTGAATCACAACAAAAAGAGCAAGTAAACATAACACAAGGGTGGATAATTTTAAAGGACTTATGGTTTATTGTAGAGGGGTTAATACTTATACTTTTTTTTTAGTTTGATCTTAAAAGTAAAAATTTGTGGGGTTTTTTTGTTTGTTTTTTCCCACTCTGTAAGGGCTTCATCTATTTTCTGATCTCACTCAGACAGCAGCTCTAAATCATCCTTCCACAAACTATTTCTGGGCTTGCCTAATGCTACAATGAAGCCATCCTTGTTATGTTATGCCTAGCTACTGCCAGGTATAATGAGAAGTTTTGGATGTAACATCCACAACTTATGAAAGCCCAGATTTTGTTTGTTGCAGTATTTTGTGCCAGATTCATCCAAGATGCAATTGAATAAAATTTATGAATCTTGATGTTTAGCATCACTAAGTAAATATTATAACAGACAGTAGTAAGTGTTGATCACTCAGTAACAACTAATGCTAGATGATGGAAGCTGTTAATTATGGGTTTTAATGAAAGAAGGTGGAGGATTTTTTTTTTTTTTTCACTTGATGAATAGTTCATCTTAGTTGTTGGCTGAATACACATTCAAAGCAACAAGCACATGAAATTTCCGTTGCTTCTCACCTTGAAAATATTACTCCTGACTTCTATGATAAATTCTTCAGTTTTAAGAATATGCAGGATTGGCCAGTCTTCTAGGAGAGATGGAGTGAAAAGGTAAATGTTAGCACAGGAATTCACCCCATCGATCAAAATTGCTTTTTGGATGGTGCCTCCCCTACTACCCTGTGTGAACCCCTGCCTTGCTTCCATCAGGCTGCCAGGTCCAGGGGACACTCAGACCACACTGGTCCTTTTAAAAAGAAAAAATTAATCTCTTCTACAGCTATTTGAGAAGTGTCAATACTTTGATTTTCATAGGCTTATTATTCACATTGCAGGTAGTTTCTGGAGAAAATCATACTGAAATAAGTGCCTCCATCACAGTGGGGGAGTTTGGTCTTTCATTTCCTGAGTTTGGATCTTAAATGCTTTTAGGCACTTACGTACCCTGGAGACACTTTTTACACTGTTCTGATGGGCACAGTACAAACACTAAAATCGACAAACAGATTGAAAAGCAGTACTCTCCTCATGTGTGTTATTTAAACTGTTATGAGGATAAAAACTTCAATTTTTTCCACAACAAAACTATACTGTTGCTAATCTTTTCTTCTGATCAGTCAGAAGAAAAGATCAGTCATTTATTGCTTCTATTGGTATGATGTATTAACATGTCTGTTAAAAAGAAAACATAATTGTAAGTGCAAATATGGTAAAGATTGTTTCTGATCTAAAGCTCACCTATAGACAATGTACTTTTTGTCACATGAAATCTAAATATATTCAACAATTTCTGTGAATAAAGTCATCGAACGATCTTTGTAAAGCTGGGAACTCTGGACCACAGGATGAATTTTGCTTCTTCTTGGAACGGAAATAAGTCAATAAAGTATTACTTGATGCACAAGTAAAATCTGATAAACCACCTAATAGCAATAATAGGGGTGGGGGAGAAGTGAGTCTTGCTGTTCATATAGGTAGTATGACATAATATGCACTATCAGAAGCTGATGTGTTCAAATATGTTCAAACATTCAGCCAGGCTGTTCCTGCCTACACATAATTCAGGTTAATGTTTCAAAATGTTCGTGCTAGCACTTTAACTCAAAAGGACCTTTCTATGACAGGTTGACCCAGACAGTCCACCAAGTCACTTATGGTTTGGTCTCCATTAAGTCCATACCTGCATAAACAGAAAAGATCACATTTTAAATTAAGTNNNACTTGGTGTATTTGAGATAACAAAAATGCATTATGTACAGCATTAAATTCTGCTACCTCTTTCCTACTCAGATTCTCAATTTAAGTTTGATCCATTCCATTATTTTCCTGCAAGACAGCTATCATTGTCTAAATGCCTGGTCTTAGACAACTGGAAATAAACTGAAAAGTAATATTATCGAAAGGAATATTTGGCTATGTTTTCAGGGGGCTGTTCATATTAGAAAAACCCTACATTTTTCATTCTGCCTATAAAATGAGCTACTCCCAGCTCTTTTCCCTGGACATTGCAGAGCAACCATCTAGAACTTGCTTCGAGACTAACAACTTTCTTCCATATATGGGTAACATTTTAATTTTCCCTAGACCGTATTTGAAGTCCTGTTATAAAATGTGTAGGGATCAAAATCCCTCCTTCTGAGCCAAAACATTAAGAGCCAAGTGTTTTAAAATTTAAGATGACCGAATGCCAGGCAGATTACGCACCTAAAGTTCCATGCAGATGTACTCCACAGGCAGCATTTAAACTCTGTTTGGGAATGTCTGAGAGGTCGGAAGGAAATCTTTTGCCTGGAAGGAGAAACATGCAGAGTGCACCTACCTTCTGTATATCCATTCATAAGCTCTATGCCTGGATATAAAGAAATAGGAATACATAAATCAATTCTAGAGTCTAGTGGAAAATGAAAAAAAAATGTCTTAATTTCTCAAACCAAGAAGAAAAGCTAACATCTCATGTTATTTCCATCTTCTCAATGAAAACCACTGTAGTGTAGATTACATAGGTACTAAAGTATAGTTTATACGTGGGAGTAGCTGAAAAATTTAGCAATTGCACAAATGACTACAAAAGAGGCCTTCCTTTCATAACAACACAAAAAAGTATTAATTCACTTCAAGTTAGAAAGCTCACACTCAAGTCAGTCTGTGTGGCAGAAGGTATATTCATAAAGCTGTATTCATGGGGGTGAAAGACATACCCAATTCAAAACTAGTTGTAATGCTCTATGATGGCTGGACTTCACTCAAAATAGACATTTCTCAAACACATATTCTTTAAACTTTGTCTATGTAAGTGTAACGTACAATAATTTCCAGAAGAACTGTCTCAATTGTACTGAACAGATGCCCCTAATTAATTAAATGAACACCCATTAAGGAACTCAAGGATGGCAAAATGTGATCCTATTGCCTCAATAATGGACTTCCCATGCCTCTACAAAGAGGACAAGATGTTGGGATGGAGAAACTTATCAAAAATCTCAGAAAAAAAGGGAATTAGCATCACCAAATATCATGGTCCTTGGACAGAGGGCTGTTCCAACTCATCTAGGAAGCGTTGAAAGTGACAGCTTTACCTGAAATCTTCCAGCTTCAAGTTTCTTCATTTCACTAGGATTGAAAGACTGAGTTTCCTCTTAATTTCAGTCATCTGAAATTTGTTTCAGGTAATTTTTTTCAGAAGTTATGAACAGGATCAGAAAGGTGACTATTGTGTCCCAACTCCTGAGTGAGGACCCCTAAGGGCATTATTAATTTAAAAGATATAAATAAAGCTTGTATATTGCATTGGAAATCTAACATTTCTTTTTCCTTGCACCCAAAAGGTTGCAGTGATAACTGAAATACCATTAATGTAACAAAAAAATGCCTCTCCCACAACATGGCAGCTGGTGAAAAAACACAGCTGCTGGGAAGACCAGCTAAAGAATTAAACAAAAAAAGTCTATCGCTTCAGGAAACCCTCACTATTATGGAAGCTCTGGAGCTGTCAGCTGAAGGAGAATTCAACATACAAACACAATTTGGCAGACAGAAGAATAAATTTCCTCTGAGTCATGCTGAGCTTGGGACAATGCAGGCATACTAGAGTGAACCTTAGGAACATACCTTTCACAGAAATGTCAGGTTAATTCTTTCTGTTCCCATGGACCAAGAGCTCATGAAGGAGACATGTCCGATCTTTCTGCTCTCAAAGAAATTGATAATACCAGAATCCTAAACAACTTCTCTCAGTATTTATGAATCAGAAGTGTATGTTTGCACTTCTCCACTTCTGTTACACTTTAATATCTATGGAACAATAAATATTCCCTTAAGGACTACCATACTGCATCTAATGTCTGCAGTTTGATAATTAATAGAGTGAAAGAAGTATTAAGAGCTTATTTGTGTAAGTTAGTCCTCTCCATAATTTCTTTTCCGGGCTTCCAACAAACCATAATTCTGAATCTTACTGGGCACCAATTTCTAGATGGTTCAATGCATACACCAGTAACAAATAATCCCCTCTTCCATAATGCTCTAACCCCTTTTGAGTTCTCTTGTGCTCTTGACCACTATAATGTCATGTGGCTGATAATACTCCTGTGTGAAAAGGACACTTTTCCCTGGTTTAAGATTTTGGATTTATAAATTGTACTTCTGCAATTCTGCTGAACTCCATCATATCTCTCCATTGCTGTATCTTACAGATGAGAAATATGGAAGTGATTCCATATGGATGCTATTTTGAATTGACTATACCATCATCAAAACCATTGCCTTATGATATTTGCACTTTTTTAGTGGCCATTGAGCCAAAGAAAACTTGCTGATTTTCAGATTTCAGCACGAATTTCTAGGACCAGCAATTTAAAAGGGCATCTTTGAACATATTCAGTAAGTAGGATCAAGAGAAAACAAGTGTGACACCGTAATCTCAGTTTTACAAAATATACACTACAGCTTAATTTTAAACTAAATCTAAATATAAATATAAAATTTAACTCTAAATCTAGACTCATATATACGGCAAAATTTTTTAAAGTGCAAAAGCATTTTAGGAGCAAAATTCCCCGTGACTTTCAGTGAATATGTGATCCAAAATCACTCAGACACCTTTGAATAACTCACAAATAGGCCCCCAAGCTTGTATTGTAAAAAATTTAGGACCTTTTCAGCTGCAGGAAATTCTTCAACCCTTCTCCTAAAAACGACTTGGCCTTGTGCAGGAGGAACAGAGTCTTCTAAAACATATCTAAAGTTAAAATATATTTGCAAGAATGTTCAGAGAATCAAGAGGTCTACTCTATATGTGTTCCACTATTTGCTTATTAGTGTTAACTGTCAATGAACATTATATTCATCTCTTTCTCCATGTGTATATATATGTATATTAAATATATAATCAGTATGAATATTCCATAAAATCTGCAGTTTTTCCATTTTATCAAAATATTCTTCGCAGGGATTTATGGCCATTGGGAATATAAGCATATCCCTGACATTGTCCATCTGTCCCTGTAAAACAGCACAGGCAGAGTGCCAGAAATGGTTTTTGGAGCAAAGAGTTGTTCTCAAAATGTTTCTGGAGACCTACAGTAACAATGAACCTTCAAAATGAAACCTGTCCTTGAAGCTGCAGGGAGTGACACAGCTGCTGGCACAATTGACACCGCCTGAGCACCCTCACCTGAAAGTGGCCCAGCAATTTGCTGGTCTGCCATAATGAGGACAGGCATGTGTGACTTCATGATGCTCATGGAGAATTTGCCTTGCTTGATTGAACACTGCACTTCTTGATCAGTGTAAAGAGCATCCCTGAAGTTTCTGTTATGACTATTCACAAAATGCAGTTAAAACAAAGAAATGCAGTGATCCACATAACTGACTTTCAGCTGATATGTGGAACATGCAAGGAACATGAGAATACTGATATAATTTCATGGGATACCTCATCTGGGCTGTCAAGAGAGAAGTCACATAAAAAAACAAGCCTTGTTAATTTTAGACAGAACCAAGCTTGGGATGATCCAGAAAAGCAAGGTCACCATGTTGCTTTCTTTCAAAAAGTACCTCTGGGCTTTTATGAGATGACTTTTAAATTCCATTGACATCCTAGCAGCAGCACTCTAATTTTTACAACGTGCTGAGTGTCAGCAGTTGTGGTGGCCACTCACTGCTCTGTGTTCCCAGGACAGTCTGCACTAAGGTGGCTGTGCAGCACAAGCAGCAAAGGGTAATGCTCTGTGTCTTGGAGCAGGCACAGACTGAAGATCCTGCATTGTCATTTGATCTCAGGGAATGCAGACTATTCCAGGACAGGAGCTCATGAATGCTCCATAAAATGGTGCCACAACTGGCCAAAATGCTGGGTAGCTCTGAAACAGTCTCTCTGGTGACACTGCTTTCATACTATCGCACAAACAGCCGTACCCTGTCAGCAATAAGATCTGCTGCATGTTTCAAATCATAACACTTAACCATTGGGAAAGTGTAAGCTAGCTGCAGACATCTGACTATCAGCTCAGACAAACAAATTAGCACTTCAGTGATCTGCTGAGTTGTGTTGATTAGTTGTAAACCTTTTTCTTAACCTTTCAAATAATTCTTCTACAAACTACTGCAAGCAACTTCCCCTCAAATCATGTTTTCAACACATCATTCTAATGGCATTCACCCACATCAATAAAATTATCTTCTCTGCAGTAACTAAGGATATCAAGGATTAAGAAGAGAGAGAAAAATGCAGGAGCTAGACAGATGCATATGGAACAAAAAGCTCTTACCCAAACATCTTTCCAGTAAGAAATAAAGATATTTACTTTGGATGAAATCCCACTGGGGACCATCACATCTCACTTACACCTACCCTTTGCCATCTCTACTCTTCAGGAAAATGCCTCAGTGCCACAAGACACACAACACAATCCACTTTACTTACTGCTAAATAAGCTGGGACTGCAATTAAAAGCAGAGGATACCAAATTGTCATAAGGTATGATTAATGTGCTCTAGCCTCAGTTATTGGTGGAAGTGCAATGTAGAAGCTGCAGAGAAAAATGCTGATGTCTTCTGTACTATTTTGAAACTAGGTCTTTCTGGTAGCTGACACTAGGCAAAATGTCCCCCAAAGAACTAGGCCTAGGAAACACTACCTGAACATGGTCATACCATGAAAATGGCAATTTCCATCCCCCTGCCTAAAATCCATTGCAGAAATATGTGGTAGACAACTTTTCTTCAATGCTTTCAAACCTACAGGGGGTTCTGCAGAGGTAAAAATCTCCACAGGAAAGATTGATCCTAGAAGTATGAATCTTTATGTTCACTGAAAAATCTGAAATTGTTCCAAATGTTCCTGTACCTTGAATGGACACAATCCACATACTTCTCGCATGTACTTTTTATTTAAGACTGCAGTTCCTCAAGTTAGTGAAACAAGTCTGCAATTCAAGCATGTTGGTGGCTCCACAGAAGTCAATAGGCCACACAGTTACCCTGACTCAGATGTACCTTGTTAAACAGGCTGCTGAATGGGCTGAAGACATGAATAATAACCAACCTTTCAGAGGCATTTCAGTGCAACAATCAGCTTGAGCAGCAGCTATGGCCCCTGGCTCTACAGCAATACAAAGAGAAGCAGAAAAGAAATGAGCCCCAAATATCTGGGTCAGCATTGAACAATGTAGCTTCAGGTACTCTAACAGAGATTTTCATTTTCATTATTACTTTTGTATTTTGTGATATTAATTTATTTTGGTTTCCTAAACATATGAGGTATATGTGGTACTGCTGCTACTGGTCTCCTTCTAGACACATTTGAATGCAGCAGCCATATAAACACATCAGAGGGGCTCTCTTCTCCAAGCTTTCCAGTTCCTGAAAGTTTTGTTAAAATAAGCTTCTGAATAGAAGAGTGAGCATATTGATCCCACTCACAGAGCGCAATGTTATCCTCGCCATTTGCTGGACACCGGTGAATCCGCACGGGATCTCAGCCTCCAGCAGGAGCTCTGCAGGAAACCAGGCTTCATTGCCCCTGCCACTCACACAACTATTTATACTTCAGCTCTTTCATTCACACATAGCAATAAACAGTTTTGCCATGACTCCTTCTTTCACATGGCTGTACTTGACCCTGTTCAAACACATGCACACATAAACACACACAGTTTGTGTGCAGAGTCCACCTCCCTCTTTCGATAAATAAATAGCTATAAAGATGTCTAGATGAAAACAACAAAAGAATCAGTGATATGGGACAAGAGCTGAAGATCTGCGTTGTGGACTGGATGTCTCAGCACACACCTTGTGGTGAACTGTGTTGAAAACTTACTTCTTGCAAGCTCTTCCCACACAAGTTAGTGAGATTTAAATCCCTCAGTCTGATATGGCTTACTGTACTTGTGTTTATTTGTGCAGTGAGAAATCTACAGAGGTAGTATAAAGAGTTGTCAGCTTCATGGAATGCTTTAAGTTGTAACCCTCTTAAAAAGCACATTCCTACCTGGACTGCCCTCCCAGAGCCTGCATCCCTGGAGGCCCCTTCTATTGTTGCAGTGTTAGTGTCATCACTCCATTAGGAGCCCACCGGAGGCTGTGTGCCTAATTCAGAGAGTGCACCTGTACAAGCATAGGAAGAATGATAATTCCTGGCTCTGCTTTGGTGTGAAGTGTTTTTTTGTAAAACAAAACAAACTATTCATGTCACGATGAAAAATAACTTCTGCTGTATCTGTCAAAGGATCAGTGGGTCTTTTCTAGTGAGTGAATGAGCATTGGCTGATCTTTCTTAAGCCAGTGGAAAAAAGAAAACAGTTCATGCAAGTAAATATATATAACACAAGGCTATTCTTCGCTGTCCTTATTCCAGCTAAACAATACTTTAAAGAAGATATAAGCCGTGGTGCTTCAATGGAATATTTACAGAGAACAAGCTGAGGACACTATGAAATTATATGTGCACAGAAAACTGAAGGCACTTTGGAACCTTTCCATCTCCATGGAGCTGAGCTCCCCACAGCTACTCAAGCCTTTTATGGCTTGTGGGGCACACACATGCCCCACTGCTCCCGGGTTTTGGATAAAAAGCAGTGTGTTTAAAATTATCTGAAATATATTTCAATCCCTGGCGTCCTACAGGGAAGGGCAGCTCCACATTCCATTGCAAACACTGAGCATGAAGGTGATGCTAGTGAGAACAGACTCCAGGCTAGTCAGTCCATTGGATTTGTCTGTCAATAGGGCTGATAACTCTTCTAATCCTAGTGCTCAGCCAAATGCACAAGGTGATTCAGTTTGTTTCCAGTTAGGAAAAATATAGGAGGCAATGAAATCAAGCATCTCTTTAATGCAACTTTGTTTACAAAGATGTTAAATTCTTCCTTCTCCAGGCTTTTCTCCTTGCTGTGTACTTATGCTGGATAGGCATGGTACTCTCCTTATGCCCTCTTCAGCTTCTTCCAAGGATTCACAAAAAAAAAAAAAAAAAAAATCAAGTTGAATGGGATTCACCTGCATATATATTAAATGGACCTTTGTTCTGAAAAATGGGGTGTTGTGAATAGATATTGATAATTCAGCAGTTAAGGGGTCTCTATTTCAGGAAAAAAGTATTTTTATAGCTATCTATGTAGTTATCCATAGTTTTAAATAGAATTCTCGGCCAGATAATGCCTTAGAGACTCAAACTAACATTGAGAGGACAGTAAAATCTGGGTTTCTTTTTAGATCCCACATCTTATGGGGACATCCAAAGTGTTATCTCATTTATTGCAACATGGTTACAATATGGATAGCAAAAGCCCTCTTCTAATAATTAGGATAACTTGTCTGACTGTATTTTAGATACAGTGTTATATATCTCCTTATTTCCATACAGTAGGAAACCAAAGTAAAATGTTGGAATTCTAGCTTATGGTCAAAGATCTTGCAGAGGCTTCTCAAAAGGTGCAAATATTTGCCTAGATTATTGTATTTACAATTCCAAAAATATTTCTTCTGTTGAAGGTCTGTGTACAAGACACCGCTCCAAACCATTTTTAAGGGAGTTTTGACATAAATGAAACTTTATGCTGGCATGGCAAGTGAAGTACTTGATTAATAAAGAGTTTCACTGTTTTCAAACACATATTCCATGCAGGCTCATTTGAAGAAAACCGCAAGTGGAGAATGCTTTACTGCTTCCAGTCACAAGGGGGTTGTGTATTTCAATCCTGCTTACACAGTCAGCTTACTTTGGAGCTCTGGTAGGAAAGAAACATGACCAGGAGAAATAATGCTACATTCAGTGACCCTGCCCTTAGAATCAATTGGCCTGATGGGAGAACTTTTTTTTCTCTCTTTTGCTACTGTTTTCTTAGTTTTTAACCTTTTAATACTTAATATTTCTTGAAAGACCATCTTTAGAGACATCTCTGCAGTTCACAGACTAGAAGTACTGACTGAAATGGCCTTCTTACACTGTGAATGGGAAGGTGAGACATAACAACAGTTGATCTATAAGCAATGCACATACTCATATTTTTTTAGAGATGTTTTGGGGTGATTTATTTTCTGGTTTAAACATTGGTGTTTAAGTATACAGTTGAGTTACGAAGGGATTGGTCTTCAACCACAGTGACAAGTGAAAGAAGAGGACAATCAGGTCTAGTGAAATTTGCAGAGAATTCAAAAAGATTTGAAAATATAGAAAACAAATTTAAAAAAATATGGTAATGTCTAATAGTCTGTGGAGTAGCCACCCACTAGGCTTGGATTTCTGGCTGTAGCCCTGTCTTTAGGGTCTTTCAAAATCTGGTTGACCAAAGCAATAGAACACACTCTGTGGTTAAAGTGAAATGCAAGGCAAAGATCATTACTTATGCCTTCCCATCCCATAAACCCTTATGGTCAGGCAAGGAAGGAATAGAACTGCTTCAGTCATTGGTGCTGCTTCCTGGCAGGCTGGCACATAGACAAGATGGATTAGCTGGTGATGATCACTGACTGCTGGTGTAGCTGCCATTACCTGTAGGGTATATTTAAAATGACAGTTTGGAACAGTGTTTTAGAAAACAGTTTCTAACTTTGTGCACAGACAGTAGCACTGATAACCTTTTTGTTCAAAGACAAACACTGAGCATGGTTTGCTATGGCAAGGTAAGCATCTAGCTGCCTGTCCAAGCTTCATGAACAAAACAAATCTGCCCTTACAAGTGCTCCTGGTTTTAGTTCAGCCTCTCAGCCACACGCTGAAAGTCTGGGCAACTGTGCCCTTTGTGTTCCTACATGAAAAAAAGGACAGATAAATGCAATCACATCTCGTCCTGTCATGCAGCTGTTTCACGCTTCTTTCAGCAAGGGCTAAATCTCTTAAGTCAAGATTCAAAAGCAGAGAGCCTTCCCCTCTTAAACTAAGCAACCACTTGATCTGTCTGAATCACAGTAAGTATACTGAAGCAAGCTGGTTATAAGCTATGACTAATTTCTGCTTTCAACTTCCTCTCTTTCTCAGTGTTCTCGAGTATTTACTGTTCCCCACAGTGATAACTTGTTTCTTTAGAAATGAATCATTACCACTGAATTTGTCTCAAAAGACCATAGTTATAATGCACATTCTTTCCACTTTCAGGTGTTCTTCTGAACCACAGTGCTCCAGAGACTGGTCTATACTAAAATAAAAAGTAAAAAGAAAAAATATTATAGGTTTGGTGTCTGAATACATAGATATATTTTCACAATTACTGTGATTTAGGATCTAAAATAAAAGTGTCTGACCAAGTACAGGCTGAATTTTAGCTATTTCAGTTTTGAGGGACTCACTAGAGCTTTAGCTGATTAGTTCTTGGGAATGGCTACAAGACTTCTAGCTAAGATATACAACAGTAACATCAGTTTTGACTTCAAACAGCCCTTCTAACCTTCTCCACATGGCAGTACTTCAGAGGACAAGCTATTATGATCATCATTAAAACATACTAGCTAAATGAAAGAAACAGCCCATATCCAGCCTGTCATAAAGCAAATCAAACCTGAAGTAGGATGTTTCTCTTATTTTGCTTGAACACATACCATTATTGCACCTAGTCAATGGCAGGTGCTTTATTTCAATGAAAAAAGTTTCTTCTTCCTATTTTGTCTACTTGTTACCACTACTGGGTTTACCCTGTCAAAAATCTTTTCACTCAGCACATGTGGGATTGCATCTGGATGCTGCATGCCATTTTGTGCCTCCTCATGCAAGACAGATGTTGATAGCCTAGGAAAAATTCAGCAGAAAAGAGCCATGATGGTGGACACTTGCTCCAGGAGGGGAGGGTGGAGAGACAGGGTTGTTCAGCATGGAAAAGGGGAAGTATCAGGGAGTCTCAACAGCAGCTCCTACCAGAGCCCACAGGGAGGTTTCAAGGAGATGGAGCTGGCTGTGGAAAAAGCAGAGGTCATAAAATGAACAAGGACAGGTTCAGACTTGATGAAAGAAAAAGAATTTCCTCATGGGTGCAGCTAGGTAGTGAAGAAGGCTGCTCAGAGAAGCTGTGTAGTCGCTGCCTTTAGGAGTTTTAAAGACCCATCTGATATCAGCAGTCTGCCTGAGCATGAGCTGATCCTGCTTTGAGGAGAAGGTTGGACTGGACACCTGCCAAAGTCCCTTCCTTTGACTCTCTGTGTCGGAGTCAGCCCTGCAAATTTAACTCCCTGGTTTGAGGCTAAATTCACAGTTATGTGCCAAGTGAAACTCAGCACATTTGATAAAGAAAGCATGAGAATACAATAAACACAGAACTTCATCATGCTCTTGTAACTGAGATACTCTTCAGACTACTATAATTTTTCAAATGTAGACTTTGGAAAATTGAATATTTCTGAAAAAATATGCATGAAGTCACATGTATTCTTATTTAAGGGACAGCTCTTTCTTGGAAGTTTTCCCACAAAAATAACATTTCATTCTAGTATTTTACATAAATGAAATTCTGTATTTATAAGAAAAAATATTCAGGATAGAACAAGAAAATGCCTATCTTCCTTTTCTTCCTCTTTTTGGTGTAATCAAAATACTTCTCAATCACACTCTTCTGTGAGTATTGGGAAAAATCAAAGCAAACATCATTCAAAAGATTAGGGATCTTAGGGTTGTAAACAGCTTGCCTGACTTTGCATGCCCTAAGATGGATTGTTATGTGGTCACTTTGTTTGGCATGAGTGCTTTAAAACCAGATGTGTGTTGCTGAGTCACCTTTGATACAGATTTATGTTTTCCAGGAAACAAATGATCAGCATCCATAATTATATTTTCTAAAACCTAAGATAAGCAGCTGAAACCAGAAAAGGAAAACTTGTGTAGTTTCTGCTAGACATAGGAGGTTATCCTCATGCTTGACTCAGGCATATGACTCTCAGCTTAGCAAAGCACTGGCTTTTCTAAAAGCAAAAGTATCAGCTGAGGTCACATAGCCAATAATAACTATATAATCTGAAATCATATAAAAGATCTGAAAGATATTCCAGGGAGCAGTATCAATTGTACCTCTGCCATTTTCAGGCAGATGTTTGTCTACCCTTTCAGAAAAACTGTTAATAGGCATTGTTTTATCTTCTAATCAACATTTTTCAGTATTTCAATGTCTTTACCAGTGACAAGTTTTTCTTGATATATCTCTTAGGGTTGTGTTGTAATTTTAGTGTGTTTTTTGTCTTACCCACACCAAACATGCAGTTGACTTTAATCCCTTCCTCTTTATAGCTGCCATTTTTATTCCAATGGCCCTTTATATTACCCTCAGCTTTATCTTCCCACTTTAAAGTGTTCCCATTTCCTTCCACATTTTCTATCACTAGTCATAGAATCATGGAATGTTTTGTGTAGGAAGAAACTTTAAATATCCTCTAGTTCCAAACCCGCTGCCATAGGCGAGGACACCTCCCACTAGACCAGGTTGCTCCAAGCTGCATCCAATGTGGTCTTAAACACTTTCTTAATATTTCACTTTGTTGATCATTTATTCTGACTAATTGTTAAAACAAAATAGGGCTTGTGAGGTCTTCTAATGAAGTGTGATGTTGAAAGAGATCAAGTGAAAACACATCTTTCTAGAAAACCCATTCAAAGCTCCAATAAAAGGACAGAGTCATGCAACTGCAAGAAAAAAAGTATAGTTTTTTTCTTTTTTATATTTTCTAATATTACAGATATGTAATTCTAATTTTTCCTCTGATTTCAAGGGAATTATCTGCTGTGGGATATCATCTGGGAACAAAACTGTACTTATAAAATCATGCTGTGTTAAGCTCTCATGGAATATCTGCAGGGTAGCATTTATGTCATTGCAGAGAATGAAAACATACTCTGGTTTCTAATAGTTTGTTCTCACTTGTGTAAATTTTCATCCAAGAAAATAGGGATAGCAAATTTTTTTTTTTGTTTAATGCAAAGTATAGATCTATGTGTATGTATGTATATAGTATTGAATATGTATGTATACATATGGATATAGATGTACATATCTAGTAATGAATAAGAAACTATTGAGAAAGGACAAAAATTAAGGCTGAGAAGAACATAACAGGTGAATTGACAAGTCAGTGAAGGCAGGTCTTCATTGTTTCACAGATCAAGTGTCAACTCAGAGCAGGATTTAGCAAAAAAAAATTTCCAAGCATAATTATGCTTCTTCAGAAACAGAGCTATGCAAATAACTACTACTGATCTGCTGGTATTTCAGCTGTGCAGTCCTAACTAAAGTTTTGACTTAAAAGTTAAATACTACATCAATACTCAAGTGGATATATGAGATTTTTTAAACCTTCCTCCAGACCACCCAGGTATAACTAGAATGATGAGTAAAGCATGCATAACTCAAAGATGAACAGAAACAACCCCCTCAGAATAACCATTAACTCACAGATTAAGGCTCTCCTCAGGGAGGAATTCCACTTTTAAAATTTGACATTTCAAACGAGTGGAAAGAGGTTTGTTTCTAAGGCATTGGCTCTATCATGGGCGCAGCTCACAGGTCTGAGAAAGAAATGCTTTTCTGACTAACCTGTAGAAATAATTGGAGGCAGAGGCTCCTCAGTCAGAATAACAGCCACCATTCATAAACATGCATTTTCCACTGGAAATAGCTTGATTTGTATAGTCTGAGATAGAATCACCAACACATCACTTCCTTGAACCTGGGAGATATTCTTTAGAAAGGTAAGTATGCCTGCACAAAACAGACCACTTGTTTCTCAATTTACTTGTTTTTCAATTTTAATTTGGGCAAGATTAACCCCCAATCACAAAGCAGCAGGGCAATGTCTAGAATGGTGACAAAATTTTCCTGGTCTTAGGAAAGGAGACCTTTTTAGAACACAGTGTCTTCTCCAAGCAGGTTGTACTTCCTCCTTTGTCTTTCTGATTCTCCATTTTAAATTGTCCATAGCAAGATGAGTTGAACCAGGGTTTCTGGATGACCACAGTTGCATAACTGGTGAACAAACAGATGTACTTGATCAAACAGAATGTCCTTCTCTAACAGCTTGGAAACTACCACTACTGCTTAAATTATGCCACATATAATAAAAATCTCTTAAACCATACATACCTCAAGTATTCAGTAAATATTAAGTAGAAAAACAAAAACAAGAGGTCTACTGTATGTGTACCATTTGGCATTTATTGCTAGATAACTTGTAGTGGGATTTAAAAGTCATTTATAAAAGCAAGGGCAAGGGAAAACATTAGGTTGAGAACAGGGATTTAGACAGAGGGATACTGAGCTTTGTAACAAAGCCTCAGGCACCTTGTCACCAAACAGACATATTTAAATCCCCTCATACAACACGTGTGGAGAGCAAAATGCCTCAGCAGCCACCAGACTCAGGAGCCATTCTAATATGTCTGTTGAGTTGGGGACTGTGGCAAGCAAGGTGAGAGAAAGAAAACTATTAATACAGCATATGCTTAAAATGGACACTGAGAAACTCTTGGCTGTCCAAAGTGATAGTCCAAGATTCTCTCAGAAAAGCAGGACTCGAGGCTCCCTATTAATCAAGACTTGAGATTCTACAAAGTAAGAGGGAGCTACATGAAGGGTCTTCACAGGAATGGTACCTGAACGCTGAATAGTAATACATAAAGAATCTCCTACTGTCCTATGTATGTTGCCTGCAAGATTCACTTGTAATTTTAATCCTTAATTTATACATTTTGTGTTGAAGTGCAGATTTTTCCTGTCCAGTTTCAGTTATGAAC
This sequence comes from Urocynchramus pylzowi, assembly GCA_013397555.1. Lineage (NCBI taxonomy): Eukaryota > Metazoa > Chordata > Aves > Passeriformes > Fringillidae > Urocynchramus > Urocynchramus pylzowi. Next base: position 265,808 of record VZRH01005471.1, on the reverse strand, counting down.
TGTTATTTTTAGCTGATTGTTTCACATGAGATATTTGTTTTCCGTGTTTTGTGACATGTTTTGTATTGAATCACATAACAGGGTTCAATCACTTGGTTGGACATAGATGGTCTCATATAAATGTCATTAAAATTAAACCCTTTATTCCATGTGACCCTAGATGCTGCTGAGGTATGAATCTCCTTGCCAATGCACAGTGAATTTCACCTGACCTGACTTCAACCGTTGCCAAAAGTCTGAATAACAAATTCATGCTACCTCAATAAAATCTGCTTTTGAATTCAGAAAATGAATTGTGAACAGATTTTACATGCTACCACTAGTTCAAATCTTATTTTTACTTCAGAAACTCACTTTTAAGAAAAATGACTGTAGGAGTGTGTAATAGATAAAGTGAAGCTAGGAAAAAAGTCAGCCAAAAACCCCAGAACATCATATGCCTGGGAAGTAATCTTGAGCACCATTAAGAAGACAACACTGCAACTTAACCCAGCAGGACAAAAAGGGGAAAAATAAAAAAGAACAGTGAAAGAAAAGGACTATTTAATTTGTTGTCACACTAAGATTATTCCCAGAGCTGGCTGTCAGATTATCCAGAGTGAGAGTCAAGCACTGCAGCCTATTGTAAATTGAACTAATGTTATCAAGTACTATGGAATAACCATAAATTATTGAGAGCCTGCAAAGGGTCACCTCATGAACTGCAAAGAGGTCTTTTAATTTTGTTTTGGTTTTGTATCTAAACTTCATTCCTTTCACATCCTGCTTTGTTTTGTTCTATTTTGTTTTAATCTCTGCAAAAGAAGAAAGGCAGAATCATAACTTCTGTACTTCACAAAGCCTGTGACCCTGTCATACCTGGCCTGAGAATGATAACGCAGCATCACAGGAGAAGGGCTGCCAAATACAGCAATACCCTGTTACTGTTTGAAAAGATACTTTATGGGAGATCTAACAGATTTAGGAGAATACTGTATCCTGCAAGCCAGAAGAATGTGACAGAATTATTTTTGTCTCAGAAGTAAATTAACTTTGTTTATCCTGATACTTGTAGCCAGCACACTACACAGTCCCATTGAATGTGGGGCTTTAGAAGCTTCTTCACATCAAATATAATTTTAGGTAATTTCAGGATATATCTGCTTTTTTGAATATATTTTATCTAAAATATCTTAAAAAGTATGGTTCCAGACCTGGTACCAGTCTCTCAACTACTGTGTGTGCAGTGCTCTCTGCCTCATCCTTTCCCCCACTGACTCTCAATGCTGATGAGTAGGAGGAGGCTGAATGTGCCCTCAGGCATCAGCAGATGGAGGCACGATTTGGCAACATGCTCAGAGGCAGGGCTGCTGCTCAGAGTGACCCAGCCAGGCTAGAGGAATGGCTTCCAGACAAGAACTTCATAAAATTCAACCAGGACAAACACAACATCCTGCACATGAAAGGGACTGGCACCCCTGCACCAGGACAGGCTGGGGAGCAGTCCTGCTAAAAAAAGCACCTGGGAGTCCTGGAGGGCAGCAGATATACAAGAGCAGCAATGCCAAAAAAATACAGGACTCTATCAACAGAGTCACAGAGAGCAAAAGTATTATCCCTGTTAGTGCTCATCAGGTTGTGCTCATCAGGTTGTGCCTCAATGCCACTTTTAGTAATGTCTTCTATAACACAAGAAAGGAATCCCCAGGATGCATTCAGGAAAAGACAACCACAGCCAACGGGAGGGGGCTGGGGCAGGAGCACTTGACCTGAGAGTTGGGCTTGTCCAGCTTGGGGGACCCAAAAGCAGCACACAGTACCTGAGATACCACCAGGGAGAAGGAGTCAGCCTTCTTATGGAGGTGCAAAGCTCAGGAACAATAGACAGAGGTCATAAGTAATGTTGATCTTAGTATTTACTTTCATAAGCTTTTGTGACTTAGTGTCAAGGGTCTTCAAGTCTAATCCACTCTCAATTGTTTCACTAAGACCATCCAAGATCCTGACATTTTCCTAGTCCTTATGTCCCTTTGATCAGATACTGCCTCTTACAAGCCTTAAGTCTTCAGCACTCATCCTACCTTCCCATAGCTTGGTTCTCTTTGGTTAAGACTCAAGCTAAATTTCAAAATCACTCTTTGCAACTTATTGGCCCCTGTTAATTGCTTGCTAAAGATGTATTCCTCTTCTGCATGTGGTGTTGTTGCACATCTGACTGTATTTGAAAGCCTCTATTTTCTTAAATTACTCCTTTTCAGACCCATGGAAGGATTTTCCTACAACAGATAATAAAAAGTCAATCAGCCTTTAAAATAAGCCTCCTTTCTTTCCTCCAACATAAATTCCACATTCATGCTTTGCTTAGTTACTTAACCTCCTCTCCTCTGAGTTTGTTTACCACTCTTACAGCTTTTCCTGTTTATTCCTCAGGCTCTTAGCATTTAAGAAAAAACTTCCTAGTTATTTAATTTGCCTTCTACTCAGGTTAAATTTGAGGTTTTCATATTATGCCTTGAAACCACTTGGAAAGAAAAAACATAAACTCAATATCAAATTTTAAACTAATCGCTTGTTCTTTGAGACAAAATCTTACATGGGTTTGTTTTGTTTTGGTTTGGTTTTTTTTTCCAATTAATAGGAGTGGATCTAGCCGTAGTTTAAAAATAAAACAATTCAAGTAGTGATAAAAAGAAAGGTGTTATGTGAAAGTAGAATCTATTAGTATGTCCTAAACCTAAAAACTCAGTTTTGAGAAAAGCCACTGAAAGGTTTAGATACAAGTAAAAGCAGTGCCACAACTCAATCAATTTGGATTTAAGTCTTAAATCTACTGCTTTTAATAGCAGCAGCCATAAGGGAGAAGGTTAAGCTATTATAAAATATACATCTGGGGATTAAACTACTCACTAATGTCTCCATGTTAATTATACAAATAGCTCAATAGAAGTCCTTTTGGTCAGGCACATTCAGTGCTCTGGAGGTAAAACCACTTAGGTATTATTGCAGCAGGCTTTATAGCCATCGTAATGTAATGGAAGCTTGCTCCCTTCATTAATTCGAGTTATGACTTCTTCTGGATGGCTTGCAGGGAAGTGGTGATATCAGTGTGGCTATGCCACAAGCATATGCACCTCAGGAATTAGGAAAAAAACATCGCCACTCGCCCCTTGCTAATTCTGCAATTTCCTTTTAAGCTGTTGTACTACAACCTCATAGCAGCATTGCTGCAGCTTTTTTTTTTTGTCCAGTTCAACTTTCTGTCTGGGTTGTGAGATCTTGGCTGAGTAGAAGAAAGGTGGCCACCATTGCATGAAAATGAGTGGGTTTTGCTGATCACTGAAATGTCGACTTTGCTCAGGAACGCGAGAGTTTACATTTCCTAGGTAATGGGCACCAAAATCCCTGAAAACTGGGATAAAATTATATGCAACTTTTATGGTGCAGGCCTATGAAGCCATTTATAAAAATAAGCTGGGTTTTATATGATTGGTAACAAAAATACATAAAAATGTTGTTTGCCCCATATATTGGGAAATATCCTGTCTTGGCACTCTGCAGCTGGTGAGTCATAATTTTACAGTTTTTACTAAAATAAAAATGAAATTAAAAAGTCCACATTTTCAAAGAAGTACAGAAACATAATATTTATAGAAGATCATAAACAAGTACTCTGTTAATAGCTGTTGAACTTTGTTTAAAGAATAACAGACTAACATTTCCAAAGTACTCTTTGCTGAGATTGAACAGGATTTTATTCAAACTGGTGCGGTAACTAATGAAAAACAAATGAGATTTCCAAACAGTTTTGACTGTTAGGGGTGTGATGGCAATATCATTGCTTTTTGCACTTACAGCTGCTGCTTACACTGAAACTACCTATTTAAAACATAGTGTCATTTTATACTTGAACTCTTGATCTGCAATACTGAAGGGCCAGGCATATTGAAGCCAGACTGGAATCAGTCTGATGCAATCCCAATTTTTCCTTGTGCATGAAGGCTCTTTGGATTCCAAATTTACTTAAACCTACTGCCAGCTCCTGCATAAAAAGTATCATGATGTTGTTGAGAGGCTGATGCTCACAGCAAATATAGTCAGAGTGCTTCTTGTGCTTGTCGTGTGCTGCATGAGGATCTGGGCACAAACTGTGCAACACCCCAAGTACCAAAAGCCACTAGTGTCTCATGAACACTCAGCAGAAGAGGCCTGATTCATCAGAGAGAAAAAGATACCAGCAGCTGAACTGAACTTCTTTAAGGCATTTCACTAATATACCTGAACAGAAATTAACATCAAACTGAAAAGTTTTTAAAGGCCAAAATTTTAATTTTGCTCCTGAAGTCAGAAATTTCCAGAAAATCTCCACATTCTGCCTGTTGTTACCTTCAGGATTTTTCAGAATTGTTACATTCAAACAGAGTTTAGCAATTTCCACATATAAATATATTTTAGATAGCTCACTATTTAAAAAAAAAGTGAATATATTTGCAAACACTAAAAAAAAAATCAGGTGAGAAACACCTGTAGCTGATGCCACATCATCTATGCTATGAAAAGTACACAGAGAAAAGTGTAAATACTGATGAGCTGAAGAAACTGATCTCATTTTGTAATCTCTGCATTATTAAATTTTCGGGTAGTTTATTTTTCATGAAGACATGAAAAGAGAGTGCATCTGTTAAGAGTCCAGATTTTATTACTCAAATGGATGTAACAAAAAGTGGCCTCATGAATTATAAACTATTATAATTGGTGGTCTCCATTTTACAGTTCAAAGAGCATTCAGAATTCAAATGATTCTGAGTCCTGAATTTCAGACACTTCAGATCCACTATTCAAAAGTGGATGAGCCACTGCTTAAGAGTTAAATTCTTTGATATTGAATACAGTAGAAGTTTATCACTCACATTAACAAAGTCAAATTTCACCTATGAGTTTGTTTCCTTTTTAAAATAAGAACAACCAACACACCAGCAACAACAACAACAAAAAGTTAAAAAAAACAAACACACAAAAAATGAAAAAAGGAGCAAAAGTGGAAAACAAATACTAAACTCAACTCATCTAAGACACTTTAAATGTTTTAGATAAAGGTCAGGGGACAAACATCAAAGGTTGTTGGAAAGACTAGTGATCCCTGAGATTAACAGGGCTAATGCATTCTGGCTGTGTCCATTAAAGCTGCAGTAGGGAATTACCAAGCTCGTACAATATTCTTCACATATTCTGCAAATTAAGGCACGTTTAGATTTCATTTGTTCCATTGCAGATGCCACTTGATCCTTCCAGGTTCTCAAGTCCATCCTTGCCTTGATTTACATTTGCCATAAATATTTTGAAGTAGGGCAGGTGTGACCACACGGACCCTCACTACTATTTAGATGAGTGCTACATCTACTGCTGGAGACTGATGTACTCAATAGGAAAATAATCTCAGTCATGTTAGTCTACTAAACTTTGACATTCTCCAAAGCTTTTTAAAACACCTGCTCTGCATAGCTCTGAGCAAACCTATATTAAAAAAAAAAAAATCAGAAATCACATAGAGGAAAGGCTAAAAGACAGTAACTTTACTCTTCCTTGGATACTAACAGTGAGGAGAGTGTTTAGCAGAACATGAAGTATATTCATAACTCAAGTGTTTAAGCATTTTTTCCTCCATGTTGCATCTGAATTTCCATTTAACCATTCAGAATGAAGAAATAATGATAACTTAGAAGAATTAGAGGATGCAATTAGCCTGTCCTGCTACAGCCAACTGAATATTTTGATGATAGAGTGTTAATACCAATTGAATAGTGTATTTGTATGTAAGGGAGCTAAACTGAAAGTCTAGTCCAAATTATAGCCAGGCTTATTACTTGAGTTATACTTGTGGACATGCTGCATACAGAAACGACTCTGTGAAACACCCAAGGCAAAGAAATCCTGCTTTATAGTGCATATAATCGGGAAAGTAAGGAAAGAAAATTTAAACTGTTATTTAAACAACTCTCATTCCAATTACTACTTTCCTCTCTGTCAGGGCCAATTATTCTCACTTGAGACATGACTAGCATTTCTAGAGGGTTTTTTTTTTTTTTTTACAATGTATAGAGTGCCACACAGTCACTTTGAAAAGCCTGAAAAATAAATTAAAGTACACAGGAAAAGGAGACTTACTAAACTTAAAGATATCCTCTTATTTTGTCATACTGAGGCACATTAAAATACAGAAGGACTTTACAAGCAGTAAAGTGTTTTGGACACGTGTTTACGTTTGCCCCTTAAAGTAACAGAGAGAAAATTTAAAACCAGAGCATTTCTTCCCTAGCATGTATGCCAGACAAAAAGCAAGTCCAGGAATATGTCCTTTCTTGTTCAGAGCAAAAAAAAAAAAAGTTAAAATACAGATATTGGTTATGAAATGAATATGACATGTTAATTATTGTGTCGGACTACTGATACTGTAGAATGCTCCATTACTCTTGCCATGAACAAATATAAGGAAAACAAACAAAAAGAGGTGAGCATTCAAATGCTGGGACTGTATTTTTAACCTGATTTATATGAGAAAAGGTTAATTTTTTCTTAACATGACATATAACAATAAAAATTTGCATTGATTCACAACTTACCAGAGAGGAGGGGATTTGCCTCTTGGATAGCAGATCAGGAACTGCTCACTGGTTGTCCATAGCTTTCTCATTTATTTGGTACTGATTCTAACCAAGTAGAATAGAAAATTTCCAAAATCATATGTACCTGGAGATCTTGTTTTGCTGTAAGTCTCCCACTTGTCTGACTCACACAGACCAGAGCTGCATAAATGAACCTGTGTTCCAAAGGACTCCTTCATCACACTCCATCCTGCAGGCAAGAAACACAGCAGGAAGGGAGATTTAATATATTTTATTTTAATGAATAAAAAGCACTGACTTGATACTTGTTACTGTTTTGCCTCATAGCTTATTCATTAGCATTATTAATTGAAGCACTTTCCCTCACGAATTGAATGTCTGCCTTTACATCTACCCTCATGGACATAGAAAAGCTGTGCAATTGATAGAATTTCATGCAAAATACTGATTTTATTTCTCAAATAGTCTTTTTCTTTTTTTTTTTTTCCTAGATATTCTCATCTCCTTTACTACTTTCTTCAGTATCTATGCCTATACAAGTCGACTTGCCAGCACTGTTGATTAGTCAGGTCATGAAGAACCCTCCTGAGGGCTTCAGGAAAATTCTGACTGCTTGGAGATGACTTTCTCTGCAAGATGTGCCTGCATTCATACACCTCAGCCATTGTATTTTTATTATACTAGCTCAGGAATATTACAACTAGTTGTGATCATACTTTGTCAGGTTAAGCTCAGTGCAAGCGCCTCATAGTCTTGACCGTGTGATATTCACTTTAATGCTCTAAGCAGTGGTTGCCTCAATTTAACTGCAATCCTAAATTTCTTATTTTCCTAAATTTCTCATGCATAACATCAGAACTGCTTTCATAGACCCTCATCCATAGATCTAGTCAGAATAAGAAACCAAGTAAACTGCAAAACTTAGAAAAAAATGTTTTCTTCTGAAATTCATCCCAGACTGAAATTTTTAAAAATAAATAAAACACAGAAATAAATAATATGAAAAACATGGGGTAAGATAAGGAATTGAAAAGTTAATCGTACATTTAGTCATTAAAATTGGTTGGTTTAGGAAGCCAAACTACCCCATGAGAAAATGAAGTTGTAGGATTATTTCACAAGCAAAGAAATGTGCACAATTCTGCTACGTTTTGTACAGGGCTAATGTACCTCATGGCAACACAGTCCCTTCCTGAGGTGGCTGCTTGCCTGTGTGCAATTGACCTGGAGTGCTAACTTTATGATTTTTTTTTTAAATTCCTTTATTCCTTTATCCTAAATTGACCTGGAGTGATAACTTCATGATTTTGTCTCAAATTCCTTTGTTCACAGTATCAGTTTTCGTGTAAGGGATTCTCACTCATGATGGGTGACACTCTTCTTTATCCACCTGATTTCAAAACCCAGCTCATAAAAATGCTGTTATTACCTTTCACTGAGGTCCAGATCTGAAGGTATCAATCATTTTCCTCCTCACTTTTCATATCTACAGAGGTCCAGATTCCTGCAGAGGTTCAGACTCTACACACTGGGGGAAGGATTTTGTCTTTTCCAAAGGAATGCTCACTGGAAAGGCTCAGCTCTTTTGGCTCATCTTGGCTGCTGCAGAACCCATGGTTTGGCATTCCTCCTACTTCTCAGTCTGGCAGGTACTGGGATTGCAGAGTTAAAACTAATGACAGCTTTATCTCCATGACAGAGGTAAGGAAAGCAGAGTGTACAAGTGCATAATTCAATTTCTAGAAAGTATTGTATCAAAATTGCAACACAGTTCTGATCATTTTCACTAGAAGATAAGAAAGACATCTGTAAGTGTCCTTTGTTAATCTCACAGTTATTTTTGGAAGGGAGAATATACATTTAGAGTTAGGTATGTTCAGTTCTCTCTCAGTTTGCTGTCTTTTGGATAACATAGATTATCATTCTTCTGTCACTCCTATCTTTGTCTTTGTTGTGTGGTTTTCCCTCAGTAGAAAATAAATCCAAATAAAAATGAAGCCAGAATGAAATTATATATTCTGATCTCTTTGTACCTCGGGATGGCCACAAAACTGGGAATGAATAACTAGATTAAAGATTAAAGAGAAAAAATCAGTCAGCAACAGCAAAAGGTAAAGATAGGGTAAACTCTAGGTCACATCCATCAGAAGAACCTGGCTGTGTTATGTTGGCTTGATCTGCAGTGTGCAGATGTACACAGGCACACACAACAATCTGACAGGTACAATTTACTTTTGTGAAGAACATTATATGAAAAAAGGAAAAAATGTAAGAGACCCAGGACTTTTTTTTTTTTTTTTAATAGGAAATAGTTGCAGATGAAGCACAAGACATTCTACCAGGAGTTTCCTTAAACAATAAGGACTTTATTGACACTTTAACAAGGGGAAGCATTTCTCTGAATTACAGCCTTATTTAAACATTACCCAACAGACATAGTGTAAAGTGGTTAACAGGGTTTCTGATGGTTCTTATAGGATTATCAAGGTCTAAAGTCAATTAGAGCACTTCTTCTAATTGAAGTAATGAAATTATATTTTTTGCTGCCTTGCACAGTGTGTCCTGCTTTTACAACAAATATTTATAGGATAAATCATTCTCTTAGGAAAAGGCATGATTCATTCTGCCCTAGGCAGACATCAGTGCAATTGTAAATGTGAAATTCACAGTTACTAGCACTGGTAAATATTTGCACAGAACCATTTCCTGTTCCCTGACTACAAAAGTCAAGTTTTGCTCAAGACCCAGTTAGTGCTGAAACCAAAGCTTTCTCACAATAACCATGCTGATAAACTGCTGAAGTTAGGAGGGCAATTTGCATGACTGAGATGAGCAGAATTTGACTGGTGATCAGAAAAATAGAGCTGTTCTAAAGCATGTCCTCGATAGCCAGGGCTTTGCAAACCAGCAAATCCAGGACATTCAGACAAAAGGTCAGATGTCATAACCTCAATTTAATGGATTCACACACAGACCTGTTTCATGGCTTCTTCTATTCTGCTCCACCATCTTCAAGAATGCTGTGCCAGCTGCACAATAATGCAGCTGCTGATGTTTTTGTCCATTTTTTGCAGAATAATGGTAAAATTCCCATATCATTGTTTATCTTTCTGTCAAGCACAGTATCTGCAAGGTTATAGGATTTATAAGCAAGTTGAGAAATAAAGGAAAAATCAGAGATAATACTTTTATTTTAAGTACCATCTCATCTACTCATTCCTGTTTATTTCTGGCTGATGGAACTGACAGCAAGGGATTTATATTGTTATTTCTTATGCTGATTACTGAGGGAACAGGCTGACTGAGTTCTCCCCCAGCTTCCTTTCTATGTCCTTGTTTCCTGGTAGTTTCTCCAGTTTAGGAATTTGAAGGAAACAGGATTTGGGCCCAAATGTTCTCCTACATTTTCTGTTTATGTAAGTGTTTTTTTGGTACTGCTGAGTATAATTGTTTAGGGATAGATTCTGTGTAACTAGTAACTGTGTAAACTGGCAGAGAGCCCCCAAGTGCTGCATAGCTGTGCCAATTTACACAGCAGAGAATCTGATACGATCTCACTGAAGGAAGCACAATGCTACATGCAAGAGAAATTCAAAAGTCAGAGAGGGACAGACTGGCAAAAAGCTCAAGAGAATGACAGGGGGGAAAAGGAAAGCATATCAGAAAATCTTGTTTAATAGCTCTCCAAGGGGCCAGCTGTAGGTAGTAGGGGAAAGACAGTGAAGTGTAACAGGCTGAGCTAGTCTGCCCCTTTGTGTGTGTGTGGTTGGAGAGAGTGCATATGATTCAGCTTCCTTGCTAATGCTGTGAGACAATTAAACAAGGTATTAGTCATTGTCTCATGTACTGTGAATATAAAAGCGTTCCTGCCAAGCATTTCTGTTATGCCAAGTGTGAATTTATTTTACAGTATAAGTAGGAAAATAGTGCAATGAAAGACTCAGCATGCCATGACTACACATAAATTCAAAGGCACCACGAACCACATTCAGTAACACTAGGATTAGATTAGCAGACCATTACCAACCTGGAGATCACTTGAATCTGGTTTATACCTGCCATGTGTCCACAAAGTCTATTCTTAAATATTTACAGAGCAAAGCCAGTGTGGCCTTTTCTGTTTTGCTATATTTCTATAAGCAAAGCTAATAAAACTGTGGCATGAGAAAAGAAAAATGGGAAACTCCCCCTATAGTAGCTGGTGGGGATCACTCAAAAGTCTGTGAAGAAGGGAAAATCCTCATTAATGAGCCCAGCATCTCCATCCTCACCATCAAACTGCAGTCTGGAAGACAAATGTTTAGTTCCAGATCTTATTGGAAGTTATCAGGCAAGCCAAACTATAAGCACAAAACCTGGCAGTCCTCGGTGAACAGAGGTGGGGGAATGGAAGAGAAGTAACAATTGTTTTTCCCACCTGAAAACTTGCCTCCACAGAAGCTAAGTCAGAAGCAGAAGGAAGAGTGTGCCAGTCAGAAAAATCTGAGTGTACCCTATAATAATTAAACAACTCCTGATCACTCTAATTTGCAGAATAAGTAAGATTCTGGGGAAAAGATGATCTATTAAAGCTATTTTTAAAATATGAAATTCCAGTTTTCACCAGGACATCTGGTCAGATAGTAAATACTGGAAATCCAGTGACTCATATAGGGGCAGATAGAAATGGATCCTCCCCCCTGCCCAGATTCTGCCCTGGCTGCAAATATGACATTTCCAGCCATGAAACACCAAGTAACCACTGTACAAACATTATCAGTAATGGCAACCCACTCTATTGGGCAAGGCATTAGCAAGTTGTGCTGCCCATCTCTAACACTTCTCTTGCCTGGTACTGACTGCACCACAAAAAATTGACATTTTTATGATGCACCAGTCATATCTTCATAAATACATTAGAAATGCAGTGTAGGATAGATAAATAAATTTAATGAAATTGTGGAGAGGAAGCCACATTTATCAAATTTATGTGCTTTTGAGAACAGATAATACAAATTAATCTTTCATGTACAGGTGCAATATAGAAAGGTCATCTATACAGGAAATGTCATCTACATTATTTGGACCAGAGTCCATATCAGTATATAAATATATTAATGTGTCTGTACAAAGATATCCATACCTCTGAATGTAGCTCCTGTTTTCCCACTTTTGAGGAAAGCAGGCTTTCAATAATAATGTTTTACCTCTCTGGTGCCTGAGGTATTTACAAAATAAGCATCCACTACCAAAGGCCATTGAAATCCCTCCTAACTTCTATTGGAGAGAAGTCATAATGTTCCTCATATTTCAAATATAGGAAATTGTACAAAGCATTGGTTCATACCACCAGATCTCTCTTCCATGGCTGAACATCACTTCATATCAAAGGGACTTCTGGGCCATAAACAGGATTGCCACAGAATGAATTATAAACTATAGAAAGAAAAATGTGAAACAGTGTTTCTGTTACATTTGGTCATCAGGGCATTTATACTAGCACAAAAAGACTTTAGAAAAGCTTACCAATTTAATTTTAAAATCAGTGGTATAATGGCACTGGAATTATGTCCACACATTTGAAAATCCCAAGAGCTCATCCTTCTGGTAGTAAATGAAGCACTGTGACCAGTATTACACAGTCTACACTGTTTGCCACGACAGTCCAATTTAATTTTAAATCTAGCAAAATAGATTTAAAAGACATTACAGTGCTGAAGCTACTGTTCAGTGTTTTGTCTCACATCTAGAAATTTTAAAATTCAACCATCGAAGTATCTGAATAACACTCTAATTGTGACCCTAAATAATGGATTACGTGTAAAACTTCTCTGGAGAAAATGGGTTACATCCTCCTTTAGTCACATAATAGTTGAATACACTATTTCTGAGTGTATTCAACCAAACATCACTTTGCTGACATGTTGGACATCAGAGGCTGAAGGAATGACATCAGACAAAGTCTAGCAGAAATATCAAGGCCAAGCTGGATGAGGCCATGGGCAACTTGATCTAGTGGGTGGAATCCCTGCCTGTGGCAGGGGGATTGGAACTAGAAGATCCTTAAGGTGTTTTCCAACCCAAATCTTTCTATGATTCTGTGATTCCATGATTATTCATGTAAGAAATTAATAGTCACACTGTCTGGACAGAGGTCTATGCAATCTTCTACTAGGAAACATGCCTCAGGCTTGCAACTTCATCCTTTCAATGGGAAAGCTCTAGCCAATTTCTTGCAGCCATCCTGAAGGCACCCTTTAAACCCCTCATCCCCATAAACCCTGGGCTGCCTTAGCCAAGAGGAGTAGCAAAAAGGCAAGTGGTGAGCAAAAGGACAAACCTGCATGAAAAGATAAAATCACCTGAGCTCTGTGTGTTCATAGAAAATAAGCTTGAGATTCATTTAATTTCTCTTAGAAGATAGCACAGGCTTAGAGCATGTGGCTCCCAACAGGCCCCATGCTCTACTACCACTCATGGAAGTGTATTTACTAAAATGAAGGTATCAGATTTTTTAAAAAGTTTATCTTTTAGTATTCAAAAACATTTCATTGAACATAAGTATGTTCGTATAATTTCGTTAAAAACTGTTCATTTTGATACAAGATGGCACTTTTTAAGTTTAGAAATTAAATAAATAAATATCATACTTCCAGAATGCATGCCTTTTAGAAACTTCTATCATGTGAAAAACAAATGGCATTTATCTATCTTCATTTAGTGTGGAATAACACTACTGTATTTATGTTAGCATTTCTAGTGTACAATGAAACATTTGAAAATGAACAGTAGCTTTCTTTTTTGAGCAGGACTTGAAATCAATTGGAGGGCAGAATTTTTGTATTAATAAGTGTCAATGAAAAGTTACTGCTGTAAAACAAAACAAAATGTATATATTTTAAATTATCACCAGTACTGGAATATCAAACACCGTTAAAATGCAGCCTTTATTGCTCTTTAAATTTTCCTAAATAAAAAAACAAATTCCATCCCAAAGATATTCAAGGATTAACTAGAGCTTTCCTGTAAGAAATAGTTTTGTGGGTTTATCTGAAATTATGATGGTTAAAATGCAGGACCTTTATGACCTGCTCAATGGCAGGTTTACATTGAAACTGTTATAAATTATTACAGAGGTGAAGCCAATCTAAACAGTCCAACATAAATATATCTGCAGACATACTGGCTACTACATATTCTAAACACTGTCTGTATATGAATAAACAGAGCTTTCTAAATCATTTAAGAAAATGTATTTATTCATAAAATCAATAATATTTATTTTTGTGTTTGACAAAAAAGGTCTATTATACCTAACTTATTGGAGCTTGAAAACTTTTTTATGGATTCTTATGTGGTTTTCCTACATCTGATAATGGCTGAGAATTTTAATTTTTAATTATGTGAATGTTTCTAATAGTTTTTGTGTTTAACTAATCCTTATCTTTTTAAATTGTTATTTTATTAAATTTCACAAGTTAAATATTTAAGTAAGCATGCTGTACAGAGCTACATTTATTCAGTGCTCTGTCAGCCAAAACTTTTATCAGACTGTAAAACAGACATAGGTAATATTGGGAAACAAACCCATATTTGTGTGTTTCTACTTTAATAACAGCAATAAAAATACATATTTCAGTTCATACTATTATAATAAGCAGCATTTGTGGCAGGAAAGGAAATATGAGATGTTAACACATGACCAGACTGAGGGTATTCCATTTATATGCATGAAACCATACAGGAAAAATTGCAGACTCAAATGAAGTTATGTATAATGACACTGTTTGTGTTGCTTCCTAATTTCATACAATATTTAAAATATTATATCACATTAAAATTCTTCCTGCTAGCTTCCCAAGAAGACTCCCAAAGTGCTTTGCAAGAGGGAAACTGTTCTGCATTAAAGAAAAAAAACCAACATGTAATTACATATGCAAAATAAAGTCTTGGAAAAGTATAAAATAAATAGAAAATGGGAAGACAGAAAAGCTATCCTAAGATCTGCTACACTATGCCTTGCAATTTGTTTTAGAGGAACCTGGCAGAAATTCAAAGGCAGCTGTGAAATAATCTAATGCCAATTGCTTCCCATTTACAAAGTGAGTTAAATCCAGAAGCCTGAGATTTAATATAGTCTTTGAAACTCCTGTTGTTTTTTTTTTTTTTTAATTTTTTGAATTTTTTTTTTTTTTTTTATTTTTAAATTCCCCTTTATTNCTATCCTAAGATCTGCTACACTATGCCTTGCAATTTGTTTTAGAGGAACCTGGCAGAAATTCAAAGGCAGCTGTGAAATAATCTAATGCCAATTGCTTCCCATTTACAAAGTGAGTTAAATCCAGAAGCCTGAGATTTAATATAGTCTTTGAAACTCCTGTTGTTTTTTTTTTTTTTCAATTATTGCAATTTTTTATTGTTCTTTACTATATAAATACCCTGTATTCAATAATCATTGTGACAAAAAAAAAAAAAGCTGTGACATTTCTGTACCACTTTACTACTTATCTGCAGAACATCTTTTAGAAAATTCTGCCTCATACCTGCTGTACTATATGAAACAAGTAAATAAAAAGAAAGTAAAGCAATCTTTTTTATTCTGAAAATAATGCAACCATAGATTTCAATCCTTCATGTCCCATATATTTCCAAGTTCTCAGCTACACTCATCTGCTTTACCATGAGGTGCTTGGTAGAGGCATGCATTTTCAGAGTGCTAACAGGAACTGGAAGCTCTATTCTTGCAGCTTTCAAATATTCCCATTGGGGAACTCCCCATCGATGCTGTTGAATGTTTGGGGAGAAAAGAGTTTGATTCAGTCTCAAAAGAAATAACTAGGGAGTTTTCTGCATGGATAACCAGGAAAGGTCTGAGAAGGGTAATAGCTCTTTTGGGTCAAAGCTGCAATCCCTGAAGAACTGCTGGATAAAGTATGTTTGGGGTCAGATTTCCTTTGATAAAGTTGAGCAGTTACAGGTAATCTGTAAGACTGAGAGAGAAGTAAAGAACGGTCTCAAACAGGAAAGGATCCCTCCCCTCCAGCCCCATGAGGCAGAGTCTGGATCCTGGTCTGAACACCCTCCCTGCAGAAGTCTCGTGTTTCTACCCAGGTCCCTCAGCCAGGGTGGTCAGGCTGGGAGAGCCCCAAAACACAGACACAGAGGCAGAGCTGGCACCACTACTTCCCAAACTTCCTGCTCCACCTGGAACTGCCACATGCAGCCCTTGACTCTGATAAAATGATTAAATAAAACTGTGAATATAGTGGATCTTTGCCAGCCCACAATCTCTGGAAGCATCAGCAAACCAGGACACTCGGCCATTTCACACGTTCTACGTGGAGGCAGCGCGTTCTGGCTTCAGACAAAAGCTGTGCCAGGGGAAGCAGCAGCTTCCCAGCAGCATTCCAGGGAGGGATGGCCCTGCTTTGGGCAGCTTTGATAAGTGGGGTGCTGAGCCATGAGCCACTGCTGCCTTCCCTCGCTACTGTAAGCACGGCCTCTCCAGGAAGCTGCCTCCTGAGATAGCCCTGGCCATAGAATAAACAACTGACAGTTCCTGCAGCTCTCACTCACTCCTTCATTCCCGCTGACGGGAAAAGGAGGGCAACCGGCGCTGCTGGGAAATAAAGATTCATTTTAATCCAAGCTAACACAAGAAAAGAGTAAAGAAAGGAAAAGATGGGAAATAAAGATTCGTTTTAATCCAAGCTAACACAAGAAAAGAGTAAAGAAAGGAAAAGATGGGAAATAAAGATTCGTTTTAATCCAAGCTAACACAAGAAAAGAGTAAAGAAGGGGAAAGACGGGGAATAAAGATTCGTTTTAATCCAAGCTAACACAAGAAAAGAGTAAAGAAGGGAAAAGATGGGAAATAAAAAGATAAAGCCTATAAGTAGCCACTCGTACTGAAGACCTTACATTTAAATATAAAATCCATGGATTGGTATTTAGTTTTAAAAGTAATCAAAATTGATTGAAATAAAAAGAAAGCAGTATTATAGGAATTTTGTTTCTTAATAAATACTCTCAGATTGTTTAATGAGTTTATTTTGTGGATGCAAAATATAAAAATTTCCCCTCAAGAGAGGAAGAAATGATCTTATAAAAGAGAAATAGCAAGAAAAGCAAACAAAAAGAAGCAAAATAAAAAATTCAGAGGGAATAAATAATCTTTTGTAAAGAAAGAAGTGGTAAACAAACAAAGAAAATTTAATCAAAAATAAAACTGCCTTTATTTGCTCTCTAAGGTTTTAAAAAGAATACATTGCAAATAGCATTTGTTCTTAAATTGCCTGTGATGTTAATTTAGGGATTAGCTTCGTGCTCATAGGCCACAGATACTCTGAGTGTGTTCTCTATTCCGTGGCAAAAGCTGCGGTGTTCCCACAGCTGGGCAACTGTAATTTTATCATATTTCCAAGAACAGATTATATGTGTAATATAACCAGCTGCTGTTGGTGTTGAATTATGCAAATTATAAAATAGGAGGGAAATCATATGTGTTGGAAGTGATAAAAAAAGTTTGTATTTCCATAGCTGCTGTGCTGGTTGGTACTTTTTGCCTTTAAAATCAGCTCAGACATCAGCCATCAGCTACAGAAATATGTTAACAAACTTCAAACGTGTCCAGAACTACAGTGGCAGGAGCGAGATTTCAACAAGCCCCACTTTTCACTGACTGAAATTATTTTTTTCCTCTGAGCAAAATGTTGCATAATTTAAGTGTTCTCTGATAGGGAAAAAAAAAATTGTGTGAAAAAATAAGTCTGAATGTGAAGACTGGCAGGGAACTGTCTGACAGTGTAAATGCTCATTTGTCATCTCAGGGGAGTGTTAACTCCAGCATCTGGTTACAGCAATTTAAATGTCATCAAGGTTGTTCTGTCATAGCTGGTTTAAGGTTAATTGAAGTCAATTGTTAAACATTTTAGGTTTCATTTTGCACTGAAAATTTCTCAAAATACATTTTTTTTCTACAAGATTTAGTTGCCAAGCAATTTTTGGTTGAATGTTTTTGCAAAATAAAACACTTCCAAGTTGTGTTTGCTATATCACTTTTTGTCTTTTTTCCTCCCTTTCTTTTCACTATTTCTGTGAAATTCTCTGCAATGACTAATGTGGTTGGGTTTTTTAAATCATCCCTACAGAGACCAACAGTGTATCACTGCACATCATAGAGTGTTTCTTGTTTAACAAACATACAAAGAAGAGGAATCTAGAACATCTTTTTTTTCTTTTTTTTTTTTTTAATGTGGTCCAGAATGATAATCACATGTTAATGAAAAAAAAAACCTAAAATACTGAGGAAAATAACGAACTTTTTTTTTGCAGTAATATCCCTGTTGATACAGCCATAAGACCAGTTGAAGGCAAAAGGAATAATATTTCTTACACCCAGAATATTAGCAGAAATTATTTTATTTAAATAGATCAAAACTGTGTTTCAGTTACCTAATTAACAGTTAACCAACACTGGTGTTGAATACACATCCTTTTCTCCTCCACACAAATGACATGATAATATTTAATCACTCTACAAAAATAAAAATTAGATTATTAATAAATAAAACTCTGCCAGTTCCATCAGTGAGAAGACCTACTTCCCCTAACCCTTGAGCAGGTTATTTCCAAAGGTAACATTTCTAAATTCCAAAGAATTACACAGTAAACCATCAGTGTTAGCTAATGTGATACATCTCTATATCAGATGGTGCTTACAGGTGATGTTTGTGTGACTTCAGACTAGACTGCCTGATTGCAGCTTTACTGCATCATGATGACCTTGAAAACAGAATAAAAATTGGTCATCCAAGAATTATTGCATCCAGGCTGTATTTATTCTTTGATAGGAGGAGAAACCAAGTAGGTGGTCTCAGCAACAAGGGATAGATCTCTGCTTTCCTTGGCTAGAGAATTTGGCAATTTGAAATCTACAATATCTAATTTGCTTTATGGAAAAACAAAGTTTTAGTTCTTCTGGAATGAGTGAGATTATCCTGGCTGTGGGCTTTCTCATTTTATGGGTTTTTTTCTGTATCCAGGAGCAACAGACATCGCTGCACCTGCTGTACATGTGCACATTTCCATCAAGGGCCAATAATACCCTATATTCCTTACAGTCAATCTGTGGACCTCATTTCCAGCTTCACTTTTCCAAACCAGAACTTCATTTCACTTAATTTGTTGCCCACAGCCATGCAGTTAAAAGTATAAAAGAAAGATGGAAGAGATCAACCAATCTACACTTCAAAAACAATAGAGACAATAGTCTTATGTCAAATGAAGCATGGAGATTTTACCCTTTGTTTTCCATATAATATTACTATTTGAATATTCAGTCTATACTTGGCAAAAGAACTGAATTTAAAAAAAAAAAA
>VZRH01005471.1:209485-246804 GCA_013397555.1 Urocynchramus pylzowi | reverse complement strand
AAAAAAAAAAAAGCAGAAACCTTGATTTTTTTCTTTCCAGAACGATCTGAAAATTAGAAGAATCAACCTTCATAAGCTCTTCAGTTAAAGGTGAGTTCTAAAAATCATGGAGTATGAATGGTTGAAAGGTCTGTCCAAGTGAGCTAACAAAATCAGCTTGGGTCACAGTGTATTCACCTGACTAGGTCTAGTTTTACAAAGGTTCCTCCTTACCTGAGTTGGTCAAAAGGTTGTGTCCGATTTCTAACATAAAACGTGTATACACTGTGTTTCATGGAAGTATATGACATCATCAGGCAATTTTCTGTTTCTTCACACACCAATAAATCATTTTGTCTAATTCACTACTAATCTGTACCAATAAATTAAGGACAAAGAAGTAGTGCTGGAACTATCAGGATGCACCACCACCTTTGCTTTAATGCAAAAGGGATTACCAAAAATTTCTACATCTATTGCTATAAAATCAATATTGTTATTTTATGAAGACAGCAAAGAAAGTAGAGAAGGTAAAAATAATAAAGAGGTAGAAATTATTTAGAAAGCTCGTCAGAAATCAAACTGTATGACACTCGGAAGGCAATCTCTAAACCACAAACATGAATATTTGCATACAGTGACACGAAGGCAGATGCTGATGTGGAAAATACTAGGTTTTTCCATAATTCAGTATCTGAGGACTATAATTATCATCCAAAGGAGTGGCCTGGTTCTGAGAAGCAAATGACACCCAGCTAGACAAACGAGCCTAGCATTTCTGACTAATTCATTAAAAAATATATTCAAAAAGTAAATCTATTCACGTGTACATGTGCACACATAGACACACAGAGGCTGGCACTGAATTAAAGGTGAAACAGACTTTTCCAAATAAAATGCATGTAAACAAACTTTTCAGTTGAAATGTAGATTCATATGCTAAATTTTATTTTATTTATATAAAAATTATCAGAAAGTAGAAATCACTAGAGGGTATGCTAACACCAGTTAATAATACTCTAGCATGGAAAACAGCAAAAGACACTACACCTTGGAACAGGCAAAACAAAGTGGCCATGGGGGGCACGGCTGTGGACTCTGCACTCTGCTTTTCTAGAATTTCAGGGCAGATGGTTAGGATCCAGTTTTAGATTTCAAACTTCCAGCAGGAGGGTTTGGCTTCTAATGTGCCCATACATGGAGCAGAGTATAAGGGAATCTCATTTCAGCTCCACCTGTCAGTCTCTGATCACTGCCTAATTATCCTGTTGGATCACAGCACTTTCACACAGTGCCTGGCAATACCCTTTGCCCTCAGTAGCTTCTCAAACAGTGGCAAGGCAAAACATGCATAAGACATGCTCATCCTCAAGCAGGCAGAGTCCCATTTACTTCAGGTGCTTCTTTTCTTAAAAAAATACATGAATACATGTGTACTCAAATGCTCTGCTCACCTGTGAGAAAGAATTAAACCTCACCCAAGAGTGAAGCCTAAACCGAACAAGTTTTAAGAAAGACACCTGCTACACACAATGCCAAATGCTCAGTGTTATACAGGAATTTTAGTGAACATATTGAGAGGAATAAAATATAATGGGAACCATGTAGGCAAAGAAATTACCATTCTTCCAACTTACAACTTATTTATTTTAAGATATCTAAATCATCCATCACTGAAGCAGCTAAGTTGTATTTACCACAACCTCAGCCACATTTTCATTGTTTCCTTTTGTTAATCAAATAAAGAACTGTGGAAAAATAAGAAATTTTAAAAAAATCAATATTTGTAATCCAAGGATGTTTCTTTCTTATGAAAAAAGTCTTTTCAGAATGCATGTATGTACATTTCTTTTAAGATTTGTAGGGTGTGAGGGATTGTCCAACTCAGTCCTGTCATAGCAAACTGTTCTGTTGATAGTTTTCATTAGAGGAAGTTACATTCAATGCCTGGGATCTGTAGGAAAAGTTGAAGTAACTATAACAAGCTTACTTTAGTGTTTTGATTGAAGTATATGCTGATGCTTAATTAATTAGGTGTCATATTATCTCTTTGATGTAACAGGTAGTATTTATTTGAACGTTGTTTTCTCCTGTGTGTCCACTATAAAATTATATGTATTTATATACATATTACATAAATGTTTGTATATCATGCTTGTACTACATATAACATGTATTATATATATAGATAAATGTATATGAAGTTATCAATATATTTTTAGTCTTGTTATTCTAGTGCTGCTTTCATGGACCTGTAACAAAAACCCTATAGATCTGCCAGAGAATTTAATTCACACCATCTGGGAAATTTTCTAACCTTGCCCAGCAGTTCTTATTGATGAGGCCAGGTCTTTGATTTAGTGAGGTATTGAAAGAAAGGAAGGTAAGTTGGCTTACATTTGTGCCTCTAAAAGTTTGTAGAGAACCCAATTTAAATCAGGTTGTAAAGAGTTCTGGGATGGGTTCCTCTCTTTTTCCCATAATACTGCAATTCTACTCTTTCAGGACATCATTGTGGATGGGAGAGAACAGAGAAAATCAGACTGCGATGGCCGAAAGATCAGTGAAGAGGAGAAATGCATTTTTCTTCTATTTTAGTAGAGTTCTGTGCATATGTAGTTATGGCACAGTACAAGAAACAGGGATGGAAATATGTAGAAACCAGTCATGCTTGTACTACATCCCTGCAGGGGAGAGCAGGGACTACCTGACATCCAACCCTATGTGAAATTTCCAGTGGAAGTCTTCCTTAGAAACCATATTGCATGTTGCCCTTTCACTTCAGTGTCAGGTCAACCAGAATTTTAGAAAGGCCACCTCTGGCTCATTTTCATCACCACAACAGTATTAAAATGGCATTTTAATCTGGTCCAACATTGAAGGTACTTTACTGAGTTCATCTGCAATTACTCCTGGGATTAATTTTTCACATGTTCTGTAGCTCCATTGGAAAAATTGCTATTAAAGACTGTTTCAAAGTCTATTGCTGATTTGTTCTGAAGCTCTAACCAAATAATTGTGCTAGCATATTAAAAGTTCCATTTTATTCCATACTCAAAGTTTTTCAGACACAGTAAAATAGTAATTTAGAACAGCAAGATTTTGGCTTTAATAATGGGGTTTGGGATTTTATATACATCTATAAGTAAAAAAATGAAGTTTCCCTAAAAAGACCTGAGAATGAATGGTGGTCTTCAGAGATACCTCTGTCATTTAAAGTAATGCTGCATTTTTGGCTCTTTTTCAAAAAAATAATTTTTCTACTTCATCTGCAAAGTTTTTTGATGGTCAAAATATGTGCATATCTGGAGCAGAAACAATTGACAGGTTCATACTGGTTAAAAGTCTGACCAATATCCCAAAGTGACATTCTGGGAAATATGCAAGCGATTTTTCAAGTTATTTTAGAAATAATGGTATTTGACTCAGGAAGTTTATATTAAATACAATCTACAGTGGAGTTACAGTGAGAACTTCACTTTGGCTGATGGATGATAAGAATAAAGTGCTCCTCAAATGAATTGAGCTTTATATATAAATCCACAAGCTATGCAAGACAGCTTATTTCACATAAAATTCCAACATAATGCATGGTTTCATCTAACATTAATCCAAATCCAGTTGGATTCTAGATTGTCAGGTCGGATTTTTCACCTGGAAAAATACAGTGGCAATATTTGTAAACATGGTCTTCAGTTGAGGCTCTTGGAGCTTAAACATGTGACAGGGTACACAGAGATAATGTGGGAGGTAGAGCTTCTTTCTTGGAACTTCAGAGTCTGGTATTTATGCAGAGTATTTGATATTTTTTAAAATTCTAGTTTATGTCAGAATGGGCAAAATCTGCTCACAAAGTGAGCATTGATATTTATGAAACAGAAAACACCTAAAAGGATTTATCATCCAGAGTGGGAAAACCTGAAAATGGTGGTGTCAAATTTAAACTATTTCACTTCTGCTCTCAAAGCACCCCTGGTAGTGAGGAATCTTTTCACCCCAAAATAAGTTTCAAATTATCAAAATTCAACATCTTTGAATTTTAAAATTTAAATTAATGTTGTAGTGAAGCTACTGTGAAACCTGACCCAAAGAATAAAACATATAGAAATATTGAAAGAAGTTTTAAGTATTTTTGTATGACATGCTTGCTTTGAGTTTCATCAGAGGAACATGACTTGCTCTCCTAAGCTCCGCCGTAATATAAGTGATAAAAATACTAATATTGGAAGTGATATTGTCCTTTTCCTGTGCTATGAATCCATCTATATTCTTCCACTGAATTGTGTTTATTCTTCTACTGAAAACTTGTCTATGATTATATCAAACAAAATATATGTCTTCACTTTGAAAGATTTTCAAGCTTTTCCCTATATGATTTTTCATAGCTATTTGTTAAGTTTTCCAGCAAATATATTCACACTATCTCCTTTGGCATACCATACTTCTGTAAGTGTGAATACAGCTATTGAAGTACTCTTTCACTATATGAAGGTTGAAAGGACTTGGCAATGTTCTGACTTTCATGCACTGAAGCTGCTCTGATGCTAACCAGTATTGTGTCACTGCTGCCTTGAACATTTTCCTTCTTCCACCAGTCTTTTGTCTTGGACAATGTTACCAGAATGGACATTGATTATTGGATTGTCACATTTGAGTGACGTAGTACTGACCCACCATTCACAGTTATTAGTAAAAAATAACATATATATATATATATATATATTAATGCTAAAAATAATCTGATGACTTCTAACTCTGGCCATTAGAATTCATTTTATTGGATTTTGCCAGAGCATTCCTTTTTTTTTTTTGTGATTAGTTATTAGTTTGCCAAACTAGGTTTTTAAAGTGCTGTACAAATTATATGTAATGTTTTTTATAAGAGAAAACTATTTAAGAACTATTGCTTTTAAAAAGTAACGTGGAAACTTTAGTTCTTACAAGCTTCTTATTCATCTGAAACATATAATTAAAAAAAAAAAAAAACAAAAAAAACATGTATACATTCATATTCAATAACTCCAAAGTACGTTTTTGCTTTGCTGCTTATTTATTATCCCTTAACAACAGAAATACAAGCTTTATTGTGAGAAAACATGCCAGCAATGGCTGCTTTCATGGATCAATCTTTCTCTAGTACTGTGTTAGAAGGAGCAAGTAGACAAAAAAATAAGCATGATGGACTGGAAGAGCAACCACAGACAATTCCTTGTTTTTCTTAAAGC
This sequence comes from Urocynchramus pylzowi, assembly GCA_013397555.1. Taxonomy (NCBI): domain Eukaryota; kingdom Metazoa; phylum Chordata; class Aves; order Passeriformes; family Fringillidae; genus Urocynchramus; species Urocynchramus pylzowi. The sequence continues at coordinate 241,600 of VZRH01005471.1, read as the reverse complement.
ATCAAGTTCTTAAAATTCAAATTGTGGCAACTCAAAAAGGGTCTTGGATTCCTTAAAATACCACTTAGCATCATGTGAATACCTGTGGTCTTTTGTTGGTTTGTCAGCTTTGTAGTCAGCCAGAAAAACGGCTGGCAGGGGAAGGGGAAGTGCAAGCAGGGACATTCACTTGGGATAAACCCCAAGCAAAATACCACTTTGAAATTTTAATTTTAAGGTTAAAATTTTGCCTTGTTTGAGTCAAGAGAGAATCTTATCTACATTTCCTCCTCAGTTTCTGGAGGAGAGTACTGGGGGCCCTCACTGTAGGAGTTTGGCTGTGATGATGGCTGCGACCAGAAGAAGAGAAGAGCCAGTCCTGCCCCACTCCCTGCTGGAGCTGTGGGACAAGGCTTGCTTGGTTCCTGGCTTCATCAAAACATAAACAGCATTTGCAATTCTTTCTGTTCAGAGGTGAAAACACTAATGTTTAAGACTTTTGTAAGAAATTCTTTTCAGCTATCAACTGAACCACCTTGCTGACATAAATGTCTTCACAAAAGTGTTTTCTGGGCTATATCAGCTCAAACAAGTCCTTCTCCCCCATGTCCATTTTTGTTTCCTGCCTGATTTGAGACAGCATAACTGTTTGCTTTGTGACACAGCAAAAATAATTGAAACACTCCAAAATAAAATTCTCCTAAGCCAATAACATAGTCAGAATGGTCACGTAAAGCATTTACACCAGCCCAAGCACTGGGGTGATGTGGGAAATGACCCACTTCCTATGGCAGTGAATTTTTTTGTATTGTTTTTTATAATAAGGTCATTTCTAAACTTGGGGCATTGATTTAGTTCCAGAAATAAGAACTTTCACCTTTTACTTTGAGGCTTTTTGAAACCTTGGCTATAATGCAAATTCAGTGAATAGTTTAGAGTAATGTCAAACCACTAATTTTCTAGAACAATTTAACTAAACAATAGACTAAAGAGGGGCCTGAAGAGTATTTCTTATAAAATACTCTATATTTGAATTAATCCTGTGTGTGGGAGAGTGTTTAATATATTAATTTATTATATCTCTTAGCAGCTATGTGTTGTCTTAAAAAACAAACTGTGGCATAGAATTTCAAAAGCAAGGTCTGCAGTTGGAATTTCTATGTAGTGGTTCTGAGTTGTTGAGTATAATTTTAAAAGGATTAGTAATATAAAAATATTTTGTTAAAGGGGACCATTATACAAAAAAATGTTACCTGTGAAGGAGCCCCAGGAAGACAGCTACCAGGCTTGCTGCTCAGCTAGTGAGCTTTATACCTTGGCTGTGAGGGATGGAAGAGCTCAAGTCATCCATGCATGTTCACAGAAGAGTTTTTTAATAATAGTGGTTGCCTTTCTAAATAACACATCTGGGCCTAGAGATGAATGATATTTGTCACTGCAGGAATAGACTTTAAACAGTTGTTTTCTTCCTGTTCAGTTTAGAAGATTGGCTTAATTGAACATTTAAATGTACATTTCCTTCTGCCATGAGGCCTGAGGGCTGGGATCTAGGGGGGTTTGTTCAATTTATCAGTAGACAGTGACATTTTTTTATTAAGACAAACATAAGGAACTTGTCTACAATTTATGACCACATAATGGAACTTGTGAATGACTCTCTTGCCTCTTAGTAAATGGAATATGTGGCACAAATATAGCTTTCATTTCTCATTTCTTGTTTATTTACAGTTGAGTGAGGACAGGAAAAAGTCATTCAGAATTTGGTTTTTATTCTTTTTATGTTTCTGTTTGTTTATTTTTAGTAATTTATTCCTTTTATTTAAAAACAGTATTTCCACTTAACTGCATTTTGTAAGAGAATAGAGAATATTCTTAAAAAAAAGGTTAGCTTGTAAATCTGTAGGTACCTGCTTATAGAACAGCTATTTCTGAGTTTCTACAGCAGCAAGGGCACTCAGACTGAAAGAGCTGCATGGAAGTGATGGTGGTATAATATTGGAAGGATACTCTTTTTGTTGCTTCCATGTAGGAGTGGATTGCATGCAGTGTTGTCAGGCAGAAATAGAATGCATGCAGTAATTAGTGTATTCACATTGCATTGTCCCCTCCTTGGCTTTTGCACACTTCTATTAACTCATTTTCTCTTTGATAGCTGCTACTGTCCATTAATTTCCATGCCCTCTGTCTTTGTCCATCACCTTCCCTTTCAGTATTTCCTGCATTGTAAAAATCAGGCAAGGTCTCACCCCAGAAACAGTGCCTCTATCATACTGGCTGTAAATGCAGCGTGAAGTTTCAAGGAAGTTAAGAAATGGGAAAAACCAGAAAGTTTCAAGGCATGGGAATGCTTCCATTCTACAAGGAAAAATAATTTAAAAAAAAAAATAGATTTGAGGGTAAGAACAGATAGTCTGACAAAGCAGAACACTGAATAAGGCAGAAACTGCAGGGCAACTGCTGTTAGGTTTTTGTTTTTGGGTTTTTTTTCCAAATTAAATGCAGAATGGCAATTGAAAAACTGGAACAAACCACAGAGAATAACAGAAATTCCTTTTCAAGAAATCCACAACTGTATAATTTGATTGCCAGAAAATAGCACTGAGGACATTGGCTTACCAAGGTTAAAATATATGAATAATAAGAATATTAAATTATAGTGTTCAACTGGAAACAAGAACAAATATCCATTGAAACATCCACAGAAATTTCCTGAAGAAAATAATAGAAGTGACTTCTTTCCAAAATTTTCTACTTTTCTGAAGAAAATTTAAAACCTCTAAACTGAAAAAAAATTAACAAACATTTTCAGGATATTTTTAGTGCTATTATTGTGATTTTAACAGAGGTGGAGGTTTCATTATAGCGAACACACTCCATCTGCAGAATACCAAGTTTCCCATGGCAAAGCAGGAGTCAGGCACTATGTGGCAGCAGGACAGATTTTATGTCTGTGTGTCACGCCCTCCTCTGCAGCAGCTGAAGACCATCAGAAACGAGACCATGTGGGCCACTCACCCGCCCCAGTGCCCTGCAGTTCCCATGCTCTGCATGCAGAAAGTTTCCTATTGTTTAAATGAGCTCTGGCTTCTATGCACAACATCCAACATATTGCACATATTTTTCTAACATACAAGTTTTGTTTTACAATGAACCAAATTTTAACTCTCTACCTAAATATCTGTCCTCTGTTACCATTTACAGGAACAGACATTTACTTCCACCAGTACGTACATAAATGAAATTGAGAAAATCCTGTACAGATTTACCCTGTACATTTGTGGAATGTTCTGTTTCCTCCATTGCTCATCCATTCCTTTATATACTTCCTAATCAGTGTATAAGAATGGGATTTTTCTCAGTTTAGTGACCAAAACTCATTTCACACACATTTAAAGCAATAATTTGACAGAAAAAATGTAGTGTTTTTTCTGTAAAAATGTAAATTTATAAGGTTTTGCAGCTGAGCTTACTATGCTCATGAGGGTTAGAACATAATTTTATACAAGAGAAGAAAATCTAAGGTTTGGGGAGAGCAATATTTTCCATATTATTGGGTACAGTGGGACTAGCAAAATCAGGAAATTCATGTTTTATGAGTTTAAACAGAAATCATAGTTACATAGTGATGCTAAACATCACTCTCTGTTTACTGGGGTACTTCTAGTAAAAGGGTCTAAAATGTTTAACTATAACTTTGAACTTTGTGTTTCTTTAAACTGTTATAAACTAAGCACCTGATTTGGGAAGAACAACTGGTTACAAATCTTTGTACGACATTCTTTAAATTGTTTTTCCTTAAGACTTTTTATAATCTAGCACTTTATATACTGGGGAAAAAATCTGTGCCCTCTGCATTTACTGATTTTTCTGAAAACTAAATCCAGTTCAGTGAATTAGGGAAAAAATTTATTAATTTCAAGGTTCTTTACTGAATGAAAAAAAGTGGATATTTAAGCTTTCAAATGACTACTTAAATTATTTAAATAGTTTTCTCTTACATAAATTTTAAAGAATTTTTCAAGTGGGAGCATGATTTAAAGCTTCTACTGCTGTCAAAGGAATCTTCCTTTCTATTGAATTCTCAAGCCCTATCATCTCAGATTCCTTAGAAAAAATCTGCTCTGATAAATATTTTTACTCCAGAAGAAATGCATTTTCCTGAATAAGTTTTCTTGGATGAATTGCAGTTCAGAATGCACAGGAGGTATAACTTGTCTTTTTTTGGTGGCAATCAGTTCTAGCAGAATTTGCTTAATAGCAAATATTTAATAACTCACAGTGTACCTTAGCAGCATACAGAAATTCTAGCTTTAACTAGTAGTGGCTTGAGAGAACATAGGAAATTGAAAAGCTGCTACTTGTTTAATTGAAATATAGTTCTGATTTTATATTATAACATTATTTTATATTAATATAGTTTTTTATATTTCTAAAAATCTGAGGTGTCCATGTGTAGCTGGTATACTCTTTTCTTACACAAACTATTGATGACAGCTTTGGAAAAAGATACTTACATGATCTGTCAGAGTTATCATATATATTTGTTCATTTATTTGCTTATAGTTTCTTTAAAATTTACCTTTGGATCTCAAGAAATCTCTATTGAATTAAAACCAACCACTTTAATAAGTAAATCAATGATTCAGAAGCCACAAACAGCACTGGCAGAATTTTAACAAATATTTTGATGTCACTTAAAACAATAGAGGAGAATATTTATTTTTGTCTACAAGGACAAATAAAAGTGATGTATAGAAACAAATATCCTAAAACATCAAAATAATGCAAAGTTTCTGCAGGAAAAATCTATTGCAAACTGACAGTCAACTCCACTAAAATTACCAGGCACAGGTTTGTCTCATGAGTTTAGACTAAATATACTAGGGAACAAATTAGAGCTAAAAACGTATTAAGGATACATGTTCTTGTATTTCTTTAAATCCTTTAGTACAGCTGGTCTCAACATGACCTAACCTAACCATTTAGAAACAAAATATTGTGACACTTAGACATAAATGGAAAAACAGCACAATCCTTTTGGGGTTGGGAAGCAACCACAAACTTCATATGAACATCCTCATTAAATAGGCCCAGTGTGGTTATCAACTTCAGCTCCAGAGCAAAGCTGCAGAGATGGAAGATACACATTCTCCCCCTTCTATTGATCAATTATTACATGTGCATGAATGAAACATCCTGAAAAGCCATTAAGATAAAAGTTTTAATTTGTTCAGCCAGTATTTCTCTAGCTGCTTGACTTGAACTTTTTTATTATGACACACCACATGCTAGAGGGCACAAGAGACCGTTTTGATTGTGCAGTTAAAGGAACCTATTAGAAATATGAAATCATTATTTCTGGAGTATTTGAGACTTTTTTTATTTTCCTGTGGACAGCTGCTGGCTATAGAACTGAGGGAAATTTAACTCAGGAAAATATCCTAAGTAATGGAGCCAGAGAGGCTAAATCAGAGTGGTAAATATTGCTAAGCCATCATTACTTGCTAAATAGATATTAGTCATCTTTATTTTTTACTTCATGCTGAAAGTTCTACAGAGTCATTGCTTGTGATGCCTTCTTAAACAAAACAGAAAAATCCATCCTCTAAAACCAGAGAAGTCTGCCAAGGTAGCCTTGAGGGTCTAGTTTAAACCCTGAAGTAAAGAATTCCACATTTCAAGGATTTAAGTGGAAATAAAATAAAATCCAGGCTCAGATTTTCCTCCAAGACTACTCTGGTGAAGAAACAGATAAGTGTGATGAGAGAGGGAAGGGCTCATTGTAGAGAAAATAGTATGAGAAGAATATTTACAAACAGTGTGTAAAAACCCAATTAAAAATCTAAGCATCCAGTCATAAATGATTCACAACTGAGGACTTTCTACATTTCTACATTTCTACATCTACTTTCTACTGTACATTGTAGAGTTTATATCTGTGTAGGATTTAGTCCAGGGCAGGGCTGTCTGTCTGTACATATCTTGCTACACATGGGATATTCTAATGATCATACTTTTTACCTTTTTTTTTTTTTTTCCAGAAAGAGGAAGCATAGTCTTGTTTGAAATATTTGTCTTTAGAGAAGTCCAATTTTATTAAAATTGCCCAAATATAAATAGATGAATCCTGGTAATCAACTTTAAGTAGGCAATAAAACTAAAAGCACTAGTAAATAAAAAGTAGTTTGTGTCCCTATATTTCATTAGTCTTTTGCCTTTTGTATTTATAGTCTGAGAGAGGAATCCATCAGACCCAAAAGCAATGAGTGTTATTTGGGAAGAAACAAGTTGACTGTGGGTGGACAGTAGAGCAAGAAGTCTAAGAAATATCTTTGCCATCAAAAGGGGTCTCAGTCTGCAATACTAGGAGAAAAATTCTCTCCTGTTACTGTGACTTCTGGCAGATGGCAAAATGCACATTGAGTTCAGATATTTATTTACCACTGATTATAGCACAGTACCTGTCTCTTTCTACCTAATTATGGCAGCCGAGGGGGTAAAGCATCAAAGCCACAGAGCAGAACAAAGGCACAGTAGTGAAGATGAGCCTCAAATGCATAGTACCTTCAAATATATCAGCCAGAAATGATAACTGGGCAGATCTGTTAATTCTAAGTCCATTTCAAATGAGAATGAGGGATTGCTAATTAGGAGACCAAACTAAAGGTGCAAACCAGGGATTCAGAAAGTCTGAGTAAGCACCAATTATTCAAGCTCAGATGTAAGAAATCAGTCCTGTGTCTTAAAAGGTTTATTCAGGTAAAACAAAAGATGTGCAAAGCACAATTCCCATTGTAATTTTGACAATTAACAACGAGCAGTTGTTAGCCTGCAGTTCTGAAAATATCCAGATGGTCTATAGGGTGTTCTGCACACTAAGAAATGAGTCCTCAGGAAAGACCAGGAGCAAAAATTGTTGGAATTTATATGCAAGCATATGAGCTAGAGTACAATGAATAGGTAACAGATTAAAGTTTTCTTTCATACATATGTATATGAATAAGAGCAGAAGTAGAAATTTGATGGATTTACATGAACTGATGAGTTTTATAATTTCTTAATGTTTCAGACCCAGTTCAGAGTGTATATATATCTACTAAAGAAACACTTGATAGCAGTGCACTGGTATGGTATTCTCTGTGTGGAGCTGAATGATTCCAATAAACCTGCAAGCCTTTATAAAATATAATATAGATTTACCCTGCATAGTGGTTTTTGGATACAAGATTTTTTCATCTTAAAGAAGGCAGATTTCTAAATACACGCCACCACATGCATTATTGTGCCTGGTCAGGAAGTGCTTGAAAAAAGAATACTGTAATGTCCTTGATGGCTTGACATCTCTGCCACCTGAACTTAGGAGAGGTAGAGTTACCCCACTTAGATGAGAATCCAGGCTGCAAGCTCATAACCAATCTGACATATTGTGGAAATCCAGTAACACAGAAACAACGTGTTGTAATGACCTATTTATTTAGAGTTCATTATTCAGCTGCCAGACCTCCCTGCACTGTCTTGATAGAGCTCCAGATGGAATGTGTATCCCAGCCAAGAGGCAAACTGAGCTGTGACTTCAGCTGTTAACAGGACGTTTTCGTTTGTGAAAGAATTGTTTTTCTCTGTCATTAAAAGGCACCTAAACAAAGAGGCTGTGGTTCCATAAGTGGTGATGTAATGTGGTATGAGAAGTACTTCTGACATAGTGACTTTTCTGATTATAATGACATGCTGAATTGTTACTTCATCATCTTTTGTCTTCAACCAACAAAATTAAAAATAAAAAACCCCTCCAAAAATAGTTTTAAAAATCTGTCTTTTTTTTTTGTGTTTAACAACCTATTCAAAAAAGAAAACCTTGGTTCATGCCAGGAATGAAGATGAAGAACTTGTTGCAGAACCAATTGCAGAGAAATTACTTTAAACTAAAGAAATTAGTTCATTGTGTTTGATATAATTTAAGCATGGAAGGACTATTTATAGTACCCATGGCCTGGAATCATTATAACAAATAATATCCTGGGCAAGTTCAAGCTCTGTCATCTTTCTGGGAAGAGCACTCTGAAGCTACAATTGCTAGTCACCTCTAGGCAGTGCAGAACACACATTTCAAATTCTGTCTGATGACAAAGAAGACAGCTGGGATGACACAACACTCAAATTAAAAACCAGATGAACAATCAAGAATCTGCAGCAAGATTTGAGAGAATCATTTAAAAATTGAAATCCATTAAATAAAGGAACAGAACAAATCAACAGAGCAAAGCGAGAGCTGTTCATTTTTGTATGATTGTCGCACTGCAAACACAAATATTTTGCAATAGTCTGACAAAACACAGGTGGATAGCTTTTTCTGTGGACCTAATGAGACTCCTTCTCCACTGTATCTATTTCCTGACTGCATCTGAAAAGACACTCTCTTCCCACTTCTTTCTCTTGCAACACATATGTAACCAAGGAACTTGTGATTCCTTTCTGTTAATGTTCTTCAAGCAGGCCATCTACACCAGTGCACCGTGGTGAACTGGTATTTCCTAGTCCAAAAGATGTAAACACTAAAGCAGCTGAAGAACTACTTAAAGTAAATACCATCCCATGGAAAAAAAGAAAGAAAGAAAAGTTATTAACCAGCTCATTTAAGCTGGAAAATAAAAGACAGACTCTACATGTCAGCAGAGGATCTGGACGAGTGTTAAAACACAGACAGCATTTGCAGTAAAAATTTCTCTTTTTTAAGATGTTTAACCAATTCAGAAGTGGGACTTTTATGGTTACTTAGCATATAGGGAACTGGATGCTTGATGTCCAAGTCAGCCTTCTGTTTTGTAAGTCTATGTTGTATTTAACATTTTTTTTTTCTCAGCCTTGAAATTGTTTTCCTCTTAAAGATGGAAATATCCAGCAGAACTCTCATAATATTTATAATGAGCTGTTATGTATCAAAAGGTCTGGAAATCCTAAACAGACTCAAACTTGAAATGTAACTTGAAATAAAATGCAGCTCAACTTTATTAGCTAACATGTTAAATTACTCATGTGGAGTAGCATATGATTCTCAACTAAGTAAAGTTTGGGCATTTCTCTTTTAAAGGTCAGAAGAAGGTTACATAGTCTCTTCAAAGAGACCCTTATTAACAGGGTTGGATTGACATTGAGGATAACCATGTACTCCAAGTATTTGTACTCTTTATTTATCTGTTTACACTTTTTTCCCTACTGGTACCTTTAACATTCTCTCGGCATATTAAACCCATTAAAAGTACATATTTTAAACAAAACACATCAAAAGGATCCTAAAAAAGACAGGCCTCTTAAAAAAACTCCTTAAATACATTGGACATCATAAAAAGTGTGAAAGAAAATTATATGATGCCAGGAAAAATATTTTATTTCTCTGGGAAAGTGAAATCTTCAGTTACCTGTTGCTTATGTTGTTGAAGCACTGAACAGTATTCTCAATTCTAATTATAATTAATAACATTATTTACACATTTACATTGCTCTTATCTTCTTTCCAGGATTCTAATGGCACTGGTTATGCTTATGGCAAATGTTCAGGTGACTTCAGAGGGACCAGTATAAAAGCCCATGGTCACTGGCACCTCCTTCATTTGTACATGAACATCTGCAAGATTGTAATGCTCCAATGTCAGTGTGAGATGAAAGTGTNGTGGGGGGGATGTATGTGTGCAGAGGGTGAGGAATCACCTATCACAATGCTCAGTGCAAATTAAACCAGCTGCATTTAAACTGTGACGTTTCAGCCAGGTCCTTCATGTTCAATAATACTTCTTTCACAAGTTGACAGTAGTGGAACTTCAGGGGAGAATTAGTTGAAGCAATGTATAAACAGAGTAAGAAACACACAAGAAAAGTTTGTTATGTAAAGCCCAAGTGGGATACTAGCCTGGACTTCAGAGCCGCAAATGGGAGCACATATCAAATAAAATATGAAATCATATTTGAATATCATGTTTAAAAATCCCAGACTTGACTGTCTTTGAGTTACCAAGTCTGTGGGGAAATATCCAGTTACATTTCATTACAATGCTAGTCAGTAGGGTTATGTCTCCAAAAAAGGATTAAGTCCTCTCTCCCTCTCACACACCAATTCATGGCTAATGAACACGTAAAGTGAGTCATTACAAGATGTTACTGTTATTCTGTGGCCTGGCTACCTCAAGACCTTCATGGGTTTTTCTGTTCATGGTAATGGGTGAAATTTTCTAAACCAAAAAGAGTATAGAATTTTTCTTCACTGAGGCCATATTTCACCCACAGATACAGATACTTGTACTGTTTCCACATATAGCTCTGACCATCCCATTCCTTCCCCCAAGGCAAAACAAGTCCAGACTCTGCTAGCTTAAGAGCAAATGTAAAACATTCCTCTTCATAAAAATTTTCCCATTTAGGCAATATGCTGGAGGAAAAAAAAAAGCAGGACTACTGAAAATTCGGGTGTGGAAACCATCATAGTGAGGGAAACAGAAATATGAGAATTGTGATCGCATTGATGCTTATGCTTATATAGGGAGAACTCTATAGGGAGAACTGCTATGAAATGAGAAATAAAGTCATTCAGAATATTATATACTCAATCAAAAATACCCATATCACTAGAAGTGGAAGGAGTTACAGGTTTTGTGAGAACCATTCAATTTTAAAATGCATAAATTAAGACAGGATGAACTAAAGAAATAGGAATTTGGTTTGGTGTCATTGAAATAGAAAGAAACCATGCTTATTGCTCACTGTTCTTGCCTGTTTTCCCTGCATATTACAGTATCTAAAATCTTTAAGATTGAACTAAAGCAAAATTCTTCCACTAGATGCAACAAATGTGCAGCTACTGTATAATTAAATCTTTCTGCTTCACCCTTTGATGCTCTGATTTCCCTGTAAATGATAGTTTGCTTTTCTTACTTAAGCAATAAAGGAATCCTGCATACTTAATACATTCTGTGAAACCTCCCATGTGGATCTGTGTTTTTGTGGCTAGACGATGAAAAGGTAGCCTGGAACATATTATGAATTTATCAGAAACCCAGAGGGGTAATATGAAAACAAAAGGGTGGAATCCAAGGCAGGTGCAAGTGCAATGAACACTGGTTTGCTTTCCAGATAGTTACTTGTTCTTTGTTTAAAACCACAGAACTTGGAAAGGATTCAAAGAAAATCGGGAGGTGTATTATAGGAAGTTGAAAATAATCTTGACTTCAGTTTGCCTTTTAATCATCAGCAAGAAAGTGGAGAAGGACTTCAGATCTTCTCCTTATCTTGCCTTCATTTGCAATGATCTTTTCTAAAAACCAAACCCTATATTTCTCCAGAACATACTGTATCCATTACAAAACCATGGATAAATGTTTCCATGAAGTGCACTAGCACTGGGCCAGACTGCTGGCAGTAAGCGCTCAGCTGAGCGAGCAAATGAACACCTTTAGCATCGTTCAACTTTCTTTGAGCTGTGATTCTGGCTGTGATCAGAAGGGCAAGCTCTGTCCTTCTAGCAGTGCAGGGTGGTGTGAGAGAGATTCCTTGACAGTAAATCAGCCCTGAATCCATATCCATCTTAGTGACTAAACAGAACAAAGTCATTGCATACGATAAACCTTCTTATTTCCCCATCACCAAAAAGCCATTTCACTCAAAATATGTCCTTCTGTCTGCTCCTGACCATGCCCACCCTCTCTCAGGCACATTGAAGTACTGTTCAGTACATTAATAAATAGAAGGCATAACTGATTTGCAATTTCCCTGCTTGTCAGAAGAGCCTGGACAATAGCTTACAGACACAAAGCAAGACCATTCACAAGATGTAGTACTCAGTAAGACCCTCATCCAGTGTGTAGCATTAAAACTAACTTGTGTCACTTTCTGACACACCTAAACAATGACAATGAATTCTACCATAAAATACACCCCAAAGAAAATTAATTTAAATTATTCCTTCCCTATTTGTTTTGAATCTGACATGACATTTTTATATGATAATGTTTATTTCACTTATTCTGGGAGTGCCTTGGTAATGCAGTCAATTACATTGTCTTTTTCTGCAATCACTGTACTTCAGTTGCCTCTTTTCTGGGATAAGGGGTTCTAGTCTACTTAATTATTCTTGACATAGAATCTATTCCTTATTTTTCAATATCCTTTTTCTCATTCTCCCTATCTTTAGCCTTCTTTCTACGGCCTCACTGGGGAGACCAGGGATGCACATGAACAAAAGGAGAGTTCCTCTTTGCTTCTCTATCTTTTCTAATTATCAGTAATTTGTTTACTCTTCCTATTAATGCTGAATATGGAGCTTTCTCATACCCTTTTAACTCCATAATTTTTCCTTCTTTTCAACACTTTATTCAAATCCCTCCCCTGTAAACGTAGAATGGAGGGAGTTTCTTCTCATGCAACTCTTCCCATTGTTGGCGTTAAATTTCTTTCCTGAGCTTACTACAATTGTGCTCTGTATCAAGGGACCTTCTCTCACCCCAGGGTCAACTTTTGCTTTTAATTCGTATGTTTAGCTCCATCAACAAACTTTGGCATATCCCTGCACTACCTCTATTCACTAGCTCTCTAGCTCAGCCTGCTCCTGCCATAAATCCTCAATCTATAACTGTATCCTGGGGGAAGAAAAAGTGAAGAGGAAGACCTTAAAACCACCATGGATAACGGTGAAAGAATTTAATATATCAGGGTTGAGAAAGAAAGGAGATGGGAGCCAAAGCACTTGAGAAAGAGTAACACCTGGTCACTGACAGTAACTAGGAACTAAAAAGCTGCAAAATGTAACTACATTTTAACTTTGGGATTCCTTGTATAAGAATAAATATACATTTATATTACATTATATTATACATTATGTATGTATGTATGTATGTATGTATAAATTATTTATAAATGAAGCCACTAATCCTCAGAGGAATTCACCTCCCAGCTATCAAATGGTGACAATTTTTAATATCACCTTAAAATTATTCTCTTATGACACTTCTGCTACTATTAAAAATTTAACTGAAGTTTAACTGAAGTTTTCTTATTAAACAACTTTTGAAATAGAGGTAAAGATGTAAAACTTAAATGCTTTCTTATAAAAGTGTTGAAATGCATTTTAAATTTGCCTTCTGACATTATATTAATGTAAGCATTCTGAAGAAAAAAACCAGACTGTTACTTTGGAAACCAACACAGAGTTATCACTGGGTGTACAATTCAATACCTATTAGTGCTTATACATATGGTATTAATTCTGCATTAATTCTGTCAAAAATGATATCATACTCTGAATGTCCAAATTATGACATCACTAAAACAACTTTGCTCTTCATGGGTTTGGAGCTCAACTGTGCCAGAATTGACTAGAATTTATTCATGCAGCTGATTCTGACAAGTTCTTTTTAATTAGTTCATGCCCTCATAATGAACAAGAGTCCATGTTTTTGAAGATTTGCCAGAATAGTTTCTATTCTCTTCGACTTAAGTGCCAAATGCATGCACTTCTTTATACTATTTATACCTTTGCCTATAATTACTGTTCCCTAAGGTGTGATTGTCCTATTTCATAAGAGTTTGTGCAGCTGCCAACATGAAGATGTAAATAAATTGTAATACCATTGCTATGAGGTGTAAAAATCCCACAGCTCATATCCAGACCCTTGTATAATAAACTCAAGTAAACATTCCATTTCCTGTTAGCGATTGTGGTTTGTGACTAGATTTTAAAAAGCGGTGCAGTAAGTCATCACTCTTTTAATGATTTGCTGAAAACAACGTCATGAAAGCATGAAGCAAAAAAACAGCAACATGTAAACATTTATTTTTATGAAGGAGAAATATCTGGATGCAAAGCTGAATATTTCATTGTTATCTGATAGTTTTAGGAAGCGGGTCTCATTTCTATTTGCTAAGAAAAATTCTGAGATGCTGCTGATTTGCCAAAAGTAGGGGCCAAAGGCTTCTGCATTAAGGTGTTCTGAAGGTCACTTCTTCACTATTTTGAGTTTGCTGCAACCATTGCAGAGATGGTCTCAACTCCTTGTGTTTTTAAGATGGTGTACTTTTACATATTATGAGTTTGACACCATGGCCAGAGGTGACCATAGCAAAAATTTGTTTAAATCCATCTTTCCAAGGCAGTGAAAGGCCATAGAGCAGGAGGCCTTCCTTTCATCACCATATACACCTATCATACGTGAGGAATCCTATCATAGGCCAGTCAAGCTGTTTCCTCCCTTGCTTTAATGAGGAAAACATCCATGTTGTACTGAAGAATACAGTTTTGATAGTTTTTCCTCAACTCATAGTGCTTAAACAACCATTTTACTCCTCTTTTCTTGTGATGGATTATGTTCTGCTCTCTGACCTCTAAACCAACTTGTACTCAAAGTGTAGACATATCATTTGGTAGAGATTATTTACACCATGGCAGGCACATCTCAGTAGGAGGCACCAATTCAATACTAGGGGCAGATACACTGTGAAGATTAAATTTAAAAGCCTACCAGCACTGACATCTTTTTAACAGAGCAAATAAATGAAATATTGGGTGCTGGTGGGAGTAAGATGAGCACAGAAGTCACATAGGTCTGACTTCATGAGTTAAGTTGACCATAGAGCAGCAGTAAAATCTTCAGGCCATTTCACACCAGCAGGTGTTTCACATCATGACATAAATAAGCTGGTTTACCCATGCTGCAGGATTTTTCAGCTCTTTGCTGGAGTCACTTTTCTCAGTGTCAATAAAGCCATATTGCCTAAAGATCACAAATTCACATGCCCCAGCTTCAACTGAAAAACGCAGTTAAAACTGCTATTTTTAGCTGGGGAGTTGAGGCTTTCATGAGCCTTGGATCAGGGAGATCAGGAGCTGGGTTATGGCATTGAATTGTAGCTTGGTACTAGCCTTTTTCAGGACTATAGTTACCTCAATTCCACTGACTCCCTTCTCTTCTTTCCCTCTTTTGAGCAGGAAGTGCCCATGGTGAGGAACATCTGTGACCACGTGCTTCTGCAAGAGCTCTTCACTGGGGCCTCAGCTGTAGCTGCAGCTGTGGACAGCAGCCCAATATACAATATTTTAAAACATTAACCAGCACCTACATAACTTTAACTTTTACACTCCGGTATTTTATATACTAGCAAGTCTAGCAAAGATAAAAAAAGGCCATATCCTGTTGGAAAAGGGGGAATCCCACCTCTACCATGGTATAATATATTTCTGGTCCTAACAAACTGTGGGTTATTGAAATTTAAACCAGTCATTAGCCCAGGACTGAACATTACATGTCCTGGGAATCAGTCCAATGTAATTTGGGGGTGGGAGGGTGGCTCAGAATTCCAGGTTTGTGAGGAAAGCAAGAAATATTTTCCTGGCAGGTTTGTTTAAAAAAAAAAATGGCAGCTGTTCTTAATTGCTGGGAGGGTCAGATTGTTAAAAACAGTCCCATGGAAATGGATTAGTGTATGGGAGGATGTCAAGGTGCAAGATAAATGAATTTAGTCTCTAGTCTGATGGTTTATTATCTGGATAGTAACTCCATGTACTGCATGTATGCACATGCAAAACACCCAATGTTCTGGGTTGGTGTAAAAGGCATTACTGTTGACATGACTTTGGAATGACAGCATTATTCATGAGTACTAAAGCTGTAAGTGAATTATGCAAGTTACAGAAACTGAGTGCGTGTAAGCTCTTTCCATCAACACCACAGGCTCTATGTTTCCTTTAGGACATAATATTTTTCATGAAAATTATTCTGCAAATGCATAAGCTATTTAAAATGGCCATGTGTTTTCTCTCTAGTTTATGTTCCTCTCTCTGGAAAGTCAGATTTTCTCTCAAAGTATATCATGAATCTGTATCCTTCAGAAGCCAGAATGATATAAGACTCACTCTTATATACTAGCTATCTAAAAAATCAGCCTATAAAATATAGGACCTGGAGTTTTTTCACACTGGAATATCATTATATCCTTCCAGAAGACACTTCAATTAATGTTGTTTCCATTATCAGACATGTGTAACAAGGCCTGGGTATACACCATATCCAAACCTTTAATTCAGATTTCAGTATCAGCTCTGTTGAAAGAGGTCAGGCTACTGCAGTACAGAAGTGACTGAAGTGACTGACAAAAAAGACTATATTTGTTTGGAAACAGGAACAGTATTTACATAATGTAACTGAGGCCTCACCATGATAACATTCACTTTTTGGGTCATCTTATGCATAAGGAACCATCAGGCACGATTAGAGTTGTCTCTGTCAGACAGAGATAGTCCTGTTTAAATGGTGAATGCTACCAGGAGGTTAATACATGTTACCAGTGTGATGTCTGCATTTGGAGCCAAAACCAGAGCCTGCTGGTAAGATCCTGATGCATTCAAGTACATGGTAAATCACTCACCAGCCTCACTGGGATGAAGGGAAAGGGAAATCTTCAGCCCAATGCTGCTGGACCTGCCCTTCATCCAGAGCCAGGCAGCAGCTCCTGCCTCTTTTGCCACTTTCTGCTCCATTTGTTTCTGTGTTCATGCCATGTTGGCCTTAGGCAGGGCTTCCTTCCTTCTCATAAAGGGTTTGTTTCTGCTTAAAGTAAAGCAAAAAAAATTAGGAAAGCAACTTCATAATTTTTCTACTGATTATTCTAATTAATTCTTCCACTTAAAGCCACCTGCAATTCTCTAAGTGACTCAAGTACTTTTTAAACATTTGCTGCTGTTCCACATCTCAGCTTAGAATCACAAATCATACAAAATTTTACTTTCCTACTAACAGTTCCACTACCCCCTTTTTTCCATCTGAGTTCTTAGAAGGCCTTGTCTACTGATGCGTTCCAGTTTATCAGTTTATTGACAGTGAGCTACTTTGATTATTTTCTTTCAGATCTCTGAGCCTCATTGATGACTCCTAAGACAAACATTGTTTACAATTTTTCTGTAATATCCATATCATCCATAATTTCTCAAGGATGAGAAAATGATTCATCCAATTTTCTGAAACAGTTCCCAACTGAGACACACACAAATATACTATTAGTATTTTCAGAAGCGTTTATGGCTTTTCATCTTATACCTTACCTTTTACCTCCAGAATTCCTAAAATCCTTAATATCTGGTCCTTTCATTGAATTAGACTTTATTTCAGTTTTCTGAAAGCTACCATATTGTCTTAAATAACATCTTGAACCTTGCAGTCTAACTGTACTAGCTTTTAAATGGCTTTCTATTTTATATTTTGTTAAGATGCATTCATTCCTCTGTGACTCCTGGGATGCCTAAGAAGCCTCCATGCTGAGTGTAAGGATTTTAATTTCCTCACTTTTGACTTCAGGGTTTTTTTAACTAACTTTTCCCTTGAAAAAAATTTCATTATCAAAAGTTTAGTGTCACAGTCCCACATTTGATTCAATCACTCCCTTGGGAATGTTGAACTTAATTATGCTGTGGTCACCATTAATTAGTGGCTCAGCGATAGTTACTTTATGAACCAACACTTGTATATTACATAGGACCGAGTAACATTCCCTCATGTGTGCTGTAGAACCAACTGCTATAAAAATTATAGTCTGAGAGGTCAAGAAGTTCTCTCTCTAAATCGTCCACTGGAAAGGATAAATTTCTATGCAGATAATTGAAATGCCCCATTACAACAATTTCTCAGTCTTGGTTGCCCTACTTGCGCCTGCTGACACTTCACACCTCAACATTAATAACATGTTTTTGAAAAGTAGGAAGTTCTGTCATAGGTTATTAAAACTGTAACGTGTGCTTTCATACTGAATTGAATTCCAATATCAGAATTCTCTGCAGGGCAAAAGGTTTAAAAATGTTGGAAAAAAGTGTAATATTATTGTGAATTTCTCAAGCAACATTGTTTAATATTGGTTTTATTATTGGACCGTTAATAGCTTAAAAACTGCACTAGTATTCTAATAAACAGAAATATTTTGCTGCATCAAGTTTATTAATTCTTCCTGTGCTGACTCCTGTGTTCACTGAATTCTTGCATTATTATGATACAGTGCTATTTCTTCATCATTATATTACTCTCCCTACAGCTGACAGATATCTTTGTACTCTGTAAGAACTTGCCATGCTATACTAATGTGAAAAGAAATTTCATTCACAGATGTTCAAAATACAGACATTTTATATTAACCTTTCCAGATAGTCTTTTTAACTTTACATTCTATGTATTGAAAATATGTCTACTTTTTCTAACTATTATCTCAGATTGTTGTGTTGACAGGGAAAAAAAAAAAGAAAACCTACTAGTTTTTTACTGTACATTTATAACATAACTGTAATTACATTTAAATTGTTTCCTGGAGTTAAAGAGATTGAATTGTTTAGAATTATTTCTGTATTGACAAGTTTCTGTTTTGAAGCATCTGATTTCAGATGCTCTGATGCATCTGATTTCAGTGGGTTTAGATACTGGTATATTCAGTGAGATTGTGGCCATGGTCCCACTAGGAAGCAACCAAATGCTCACAAAAAAACAGCAAAGATACCATTTTCAAAAGAGATGGCTGAAAGATCAAGCACTTGGAGGAGCTACACTTCAGCCAGACATGTTCAGTGCTCTGATACACCACCATTCATAATTTAGAGGATTCTGCTGCTTCTGGTACATAGTATCTTTCCTGTCAAACTCAGCTCTGCGACTGCACAAAGCCTAGCAGATGTGTTAAGTCAGGGCCTTTCACCCCTCAGACATAATTAACATATTCTACACCCCAGCAGAATCTATTTAAATAGAAGAAACCAGGGCAATGGGATAGAAATGGCCTTAATGATGTCAGGATAATGTGGCTGACTTATATTCTTATCTCTAGTGGTCTGCAATGTTCTGTGTGGTACATTTTTCTACATTCTCTAAAATTCTCCACATATGACAAGTCACATATATAAAATTACTAGCATAAAACCTTATAGTGAGATTTAAATGCAGGAATTTGTCTCTTTATGAGTCCTGTTGATACCTAGTCAGTGAGAAAGTACAGTGCTGCCTTCTAGATTCCGATAACAAATGTTTTGTTTTGGGAATGTTTATATATAAAAGGCTCATCCAGCCCAGGATATAGATAGCTATGATTTAAATTTCAGACTGTGAAATTCCTTCCCAGAGTAAAATATACACACACCTCCAAAAAAGGGGGGAAAAAAATAAGAGCAGAAGTTTGGATACTAACATTGGATTTTAACAAGATATCTTCCAAAGACAGAAAAGGGAAAGAAGTCCAGTGATGGTGAAAATTCCGATGTCTCAGGTGAAAAAATGCTAATACAGCTTTTGGATATGGTTTTAAGCTTTGCCAAGGAGGAAATGGAAAATTAAGAGGTTCTTGGAAAATAAAGAGGTTTTGACAGAAGATCAAGACACTGACTCCAAAGAGCCTAAAATTCTACGAAGGCTATTGCCAGCTTGCGTCAGTGAGAACAAGAGGAAAAAAACCAAAGAAATTTATCTAGTTACATTGGCAGCTAAACTTAAGAGAGAAAGAAAAATGTGTTAATTCTTAAATTTTGTAATTACAATGCCTCAGCAGTTTTTTTCTTTAATTGTGGCCCTGGTTTTCCATTCCCTTAAAATATTTTTATTCTGTTTTTATTTTCTTTCTCTTAGCTTTTGCATTATCCAAGAAGCCCAAAAGTCTTTTTGTTTTAATTTATGTAACAAAGGGGTTAATATTCCTGATGTTTTCTCTGCTGAGATGCCAAACAGGGTCACCAGATGTGATTCATAAGTTGTTCTTGCATGTGGCTTAGCAAAAGCACAGCTGTGGTTACACACTGGGGGTGGAGGGAAAGGGGAAGAGATCCTGACCCCTTTGGAGTCAACGGGAGTTTTACTATTTACTTCCACGAGACCAGAATTTCACCCCATGTACTATGTGGGCCTTGTTGTTTGTTTTTATTTTTTCAAAAGGATCCTTACTGTCACTGTTGCTAGACTTCGTAGAGATTAGATGTGAATCAATAATGGATCTAATTATTATTATAACCACCAATCTACAATATTGGATGACAAGTAAAATATGACTAAAAGCTTTGCCACATGATGAAACCTTGTTTTGCTAGAGAAAATGGGGAGGTTCATCCTTTTTTTCTCAAAGTATTCATTTTCCTGAAAACAATATTTGCATTTGAATATGATCAACATAGAAAAATAATATATTTTAGTTTAAGTCTTCACACACCCCCAACAACTCTGGTTTTTGCTTCACAATTTTACACTGTTTTGAAAACAAAATCTAACTTTTTGATTGGCAGGAACAATGATTTAGTTGTCTCCATCTGCAGAACCTTCACTGAACTTGGTTCTATGTCTGTTTCTGAAATATGAAAAACTAAAAATATAACACAACCAAAGACTTAACAGAATCTACTTTTACCAGTATTTTCACTCTAAGATGATTCTATGTACATTTTTATTAGCTAAACACCAAAGAATTAACTTAGCTGGAGTTGTGGCTAAAGTAGCTTCAGAAAATATTATAAATACATGCATATGTTAGTAACATAATTTCAATTGAGAAAATCAGAACTAAGGCTATGTTAAGAAGAAACTTAGATTTTTAAAAGTATCTTTCCTACATCAATTTCTACCATTTGCCACTTATGTGTAAACTGGTCTACTATGGGCATTTCCTGTGGTCTTAGCTCTTCCTACTCTTCTGTCAACAAAAGGTAAGGCTTTGGTATGAGATCATCTAATCCTCAGTGGAAGTGGGTGTTCTATGATCTCTGTAAGTGTTGGACAGACACACACATGAGACTGGAATTGTGATTGCATAGGGACATACTCAGCCTGGATTTCTAGTTGTCTTCTTGTACTTGAATTCAGCTGTGAGATTTTAGACTGCAAAGCAGCTAAGCATGTTCATCTGATTTACAGAGTTCATAAACTACAGTGGCATTTCTTCTACCTCTGTTATCTTGGCTTTAACAGGAATGAATAAAATTCATTGACAGTAAAGAAAATCTTTTCTCAAAAATCAACATTTTCTGTCCAAAATTTACAGGCTTGATGGGAAAAATAGAGTCCACTTTGGAATGCTTTCATAAATATTAGCACATGACAGTGTCTTTTATATTGACTAATATATGTTCACTAATTTACTTACTTTACATGCAACCATCAGTACAACTTTTTCTCCTCAGTATGCAGGATGGTCCTTTTTTCAAACACAGACACAAATTCAATCAACACTCATTAGGCAATTGCTGAAGGGCAATCATCTTGTCTTTCTCAACCACACCCCAGGTAACTGCAATGACCTGAAAGCAGCTGCTGGCTGTTTCACCAAAAAATGTGAAAACTCTAATATTTGCTTCCAATGTATGATTTTCTAAGATCATTGAAGAAATGTGCACATTTTATACATATGAGGTCTTCACTAGTATATTAAACATGCATATAGCTGTTCTGACTCCATACCACTAAACTTTCTAGCCTTTGAAAGAGAAATGACCAAATGCAAACTCCCTGCTAATCCTGGACCTCAGTTGAAGTCCAGGTTTAACATAGGAACTGCTTGAGAAAAGTGGATGTTGACCAGGGCCAACTTAACAATATAGATGTCTGAGTTCCAGTATCCAGGAAGTTTCTTGGCTCTGTTTAATGTCTTAATAAAGGTGGAACTGGCATTTGCTTATGTACGTGCACCTTTTCTGTGACATAATAATGTATCCATTTCTATATTTCAGTAATATTCTGCAGCACAGTGAACACCAGACCCTTCCCAGCAAAGTACATAAAATTTACTTCACAATGCCACAAAATAAAGTCACTACTTAACCAGAAGGGATATTTTTCATGTTGTGAAGTTCAATGGATAAAATAATCTTTGGCTGTTACAGAGGACCATTCATCCAAGCATTTCAAGAAACTTGGAGGCACTAAACAAGGAAAAAGTTTCCTTTGGGAGCAGCTGGAAGATTGTAAAGAAAGCAATTCAAATCATTATAAAAGTTATTAACAACTAGGACAAAACCTGCTTCCAACAGAACTGTTAGGCTCAGACGTGTTTCATTCTTGTTACTACACTAGTTTTGTTGGTAAATAACAATTCACACTTCCTTCTTTATATTAAGCATTTTGTCATCATGCAGGCAAATGTAACATCTTAGTTGTTATTTTGCACTCTGAAAATTTATTGAACAATGACAAGACAGTGTAGGAGACTTTGTAAGAGACTTTGAGATGTTGTACATCAGTCTGGTATCTGAGCTCACCATGGAGACCTGGAGAGTAGAAGGAGGAAATACTTCACTGTCCACTCATCTGGGGCAGATGAATCTGTTACAGTGCCCAGAAGAGGGATTTAGAAAGGTATTTATATATGTTCTCATGTCAGATTTTATTGCTAAAATATTTGATTCTAGCTCTGGACACTGTCAGCCTCCAGTTCAGTCTGATATTTTGTGGCAGGAAGGACCATGCTAAGATCCTGTCCAAGAAGGCTGAGTTTCCAATCAGTGCCTGACTGTTGGCATCAGGGACTGCCTAGATGTGTCATCCATGACGGAGTTATTGCCTGGTGGGTGGAGGAGCAGGTAGTCTCTGGGGACAGGAGGGAAGGTGGCAAATAAGCAGCAGTGGCACATTGCATCAACCAAGGAAGACTTTTGACTCCACTCCCAGTGAGGTCATGTCAGTGGATAAGTGAAATGAGCCTCAACCCAGGCAGCAGAAGCCAGATTTTATTTTCCATTGAAGCTTTTACTTCACAAATCTATAGCAAGTCATCTCCTCACCAGGAATTTTTCCAAGTGGAGGAACAGAGGGCTGGTTCTCAGCTTAACAAATGTATGTGTCTGGACAACTCCTGTTTGAGTGGCCATTTTCCTTTTTTCCCTCTTGCTGTTTTGTAGGAATGTCACATTCTGTGTGTGCACATGCAGGTATTATGTACAAACCCTGACTTTTGAAGATAGTGGCTCTCTCTTCTGCAGCTACCCAAAGCCAGGAGCACACAGCTCACTCATTGCACATGCACTTACCTGAACAGCACAGAGAGATGCTCCAACTCAGCCTTGAACCAGGCAGCTTGGGTGGCATGTGTGTTCTGGCCTGATAGAAAAATTAATAAATTGCAAATGTGTAATCACACACTACCTACCTAAAATCCTCCCAGCTATTTCATTTAAGGGAATTATGTTTTACTGGCTTTCAACATAGCATTTTATCTTTCCATCTTAGCTTTGTAATACTATTAGCTTTGTAATACTAATAGCTTTGTAAGACTATTCAAGAGGCAGCTGGCTTCTACCTTTTCAATGGCAGAAATGAATAACAGAAAGCAAATTCTACCAGTGCAGGCTATAAACAATTCAAAAATTTTAGTAGCTTGGATAAGATCCTTGGGGAAAAAAATTAAAATATTATGTAATATATAAAAAATAAGTCTCAGTTTAATGAATGGTATATTATTGATGAGAAACCCTAACAAAAATGCAGTCTATGATTTCAAGTTACATTTGACATTCAGCAAAATATATAGTCCATGTTTAATTCTCCTTTTGTCCTGTTTTTGTGATCTATTATTCCTTCAAATGTATTACATTGTTAATCATTATTAAAGATCAGTGAGTGATTTCCATTTTGGTTCTCTCAGTTTAACAAAGAGAGAACCAAATTTGTCTGTATAACTCTACAAATTGCTTATTACAGCATGTATTTCCCAGGCTTTTTCTGTGCCCAAATTTTACAATTATTTTATCCTCAAGTGTTCAGCCTTTTTTTTTCTTTGTAAGATAAGAACAAAATAGCTTAACATTATGACATGTATAGCAAAACACAAAGTAGAGCACCACCAGCAATACTTTAGGTATCAAGTTTCACATAGCAAAGAGCTAAACCGTGGAAATTTTGAATACAGGGCAGTGTGATGGCCAAAGATTAAGAATTAGATAAAGGACTCAGACAATCTCTCAGAGGATCCATTTTTTGGGTAATCACTAGCTGAAAAGACCTAGGACTGGATCAATCCATTTTCACTTCTTCCCCTGTGGATTTGCTAGTGGCTACTGTCAACATCAGTATAACTTTAATTGAAAGGATGGTTTGGAAGTGTTACATTTGGCTTGAAAAGAGCCATCATTGGATAATGTGACTATATAAGATAACTTCCATGGCTAAAAATAGATGTTCTTGAGAGAGTAACTATGAAATATGATGAATAATGGCAGGCTAATGGAATACATTCTAGAAACAGACCTCATAAATGAAGGATAAAGTCTAACAGTATAAAGTTTTATAGCAACCAACAAGCCTTTAAATGGCCTAAATACTTATGAATCATTTAAAATATCTGTGGTCAAGCATGAGGGTTCACTTTTAAGCTCTCAAACTTGCAGTAATTTTGTATGAAATTTCATAATCTATAATCAGGCTTGCTGAGTCCAACAGGTGTGTGCTCAGTAGAGCAGTTTTTCCATTACACTAGGAAACCCTATAAATACCAGTTCAGATGACGGACAAATTAACCTGGATACACTTAGATTAAATTGGGAATTCTGAGTTAGGATCTATAAAGGCCATTACTTATTGTTAGGTTGTGTCATAACCACACCCCTCTCCTAGGATGACCAAGGATTACTCTGCAATTTCCAAAAAACTTGGGGGGACTTTTACCATGATGGTAGGAGATATTAATGTGCACTGTGTGAGACAGAAGCTTTCATGGATGGCCTTTTGAGAGGGTTACCATCAGAGACACTTGGACAGGACAGATCTTTGTAAAGCTGCATCTCATTTTCCAACCTGTCAGCCAGTTTTTCAACCTGAGTGGCACCATTAAATTTTTTCCAAATCTAGTGTGTATTGCCATTCTGAAATTCAGCTCTGCTTATTTAGGGAATCCTGTCATATTTACTGATACACTTACTGACAAAGAAGCATAAGAGACAGAAAGGTCCCATAAAATATCAAGGTCAATTTCAAATGAGTGTACTGACTGAGGAAAGTATAGGACTTAAAATAAAAGATAAAAAGTAAAATATCTGCCAATAGCTGGAAAGAGAAAACACATTTTGTGTGATACATTGGTGGTGGTTCAGCACTCAGGCAGAAGTTTTAGGTATGATAAACTAATTCCTGAGAGGTGATCACACAGCATGTACCCAAAACAGCCCCAGTTATTCCTGTCAGCTATTGCTACCTGGTTTTGGAGATGTGGTTTAGTGGTGAACATGGTGGTGCTAGGATGATGGTTGGACTTGATGATCTTGAAGGTCTTTCCCAACCTTGACTACTCTATGTTTAATGATTCTGTTACCTTGAGGGGGGAAGCCTTAGACTTTTTGAAAATTTCCTTTGTGTTTTCTCAGCTTGTGTAAACTTTAATTCTTACTAGAGTTATCAACCACAAGAGTTACATGGAAGTGGATCAACATAGAAGTATCTGAGCTGTGCAAAAAAGAGGAGTGGAGAGGGAGAAGAAAATGTTAATTTTTCTTTGGCCACGGTTACATGACAAGTCATAATCTCTATTATATATAATACACATAGGGACTGGCCATAGTAAATATGCAGAGTTTAAACCTGAATGGAAAAAAGTTCCCTTATCTCAGAAACCTTCAAAAAATAAAAAAAATATCCCATTCTATCTGGTATGATAGAATGGTAAAATATGGTATAAAAATGGACTATCATTGTATTTCTCCCTGTGAAAACATACAAATACTTGTCCATTCATACAGCAATATCATTTATCTTCAAGCAGGTATGTGAATATAAGTATTCTTGAATGCAAAATCTTGGATTCAAGTCAGTACTTTTGACTATTTTTTTTTCATGGATTGCTCTCAGTGACTCTTGCTGCAGAAAACTGGAGAAAACTTAATAACCTCTGCACTGGGAAACTGAACCTTGCTTTGTTCCTTTCTATGTGAGTACAAGTTGGTTATTTTTATACAGTTGGTAAGTCTCTGTCTGATCTTAACACAAATGTAATCAAAACTCAAAACATTTCAAAATTTGTTTGTTTTCCTTTGCACTTCCTTTTTTTTCTTATTGAGTGAAAAATTTATTTAAACAATATTTTTACAATAGCCCCAGCAAATTCTAACCAAATAGGCTCTCAAAATGAACAAATACATCTTAGTGGAGTTGAACCACAGCCATAGACAGAAAAGACAATATCAATAAATATGCTGGCCTTGCAAATAATGCAATTGTTAAAAGAAATAATCTTCCAAGTTCCTGGGCAAGATAGAAAAATACAAAAGACTAAGAAAGAGTAAAGAGGACAAGGAGGAGGAGAAGAAGGAGGAGAAGGAAGAGAAGGGAATGGTGACCTACATGAAGCTGAGGAAACATTTTCTGTATGTCTGAAATAAGGTGAGAAAAAAAGTAGGGAGTTTCCTACTTATGCCTTAAGTGAATGCAATAATATAGCATAGCAGCACTGAGGCTGAGAACTTCATTTTCACTTCAGGTCTTGAAGAGAGTTACTTTGGAGTGTTATTATTCCCAAATCTCTCAGGAGGGCTGTGGCAGACAGGACTGGGCCTACAGTCTTGAATGCCATTATTTGAATCTGTCTTTTCTGTGTCACACTAGTTTGAGTGTATATAGTATATTACCTTTAATTAATTGAGTGTTTATGTGTTAAAAAGTTATTCACTTGTGCAGAGAGTGATTTGCTAGGATTTATGATGGGAACATTTTATAACAGCAGCATGTGTTTCCCTACAATTTGTATAGGTTCATTCATTATAATTTTTCCTGATGTTTTGCCTACCATATTATTAACTTCCCCAAAGCAATGAAATAGCAGCTTGTCTTCTCGCAGCAGAGAAACGAGAGGAATAATTATGAATGTGGAAATCCCAGTGAAAACATGCTTCTATTGAAAGGGCCTAGTGGTCCAAATAGAGGCCTGCTGGATTTATGAAGTCTATAAAAAAAGCAAACATACAGAAAAACAGATGCTTTTTTGCTTCCAAAAGTCTTGGAAGTCCTGCACTTAGGAAAAAAAGGGGAAAGGAGCAGGAGAGAATGTTGCATTTATCATAGAATCGTAGAATCATTTAGGTTGGAAAAGACCTCTAAGATCATCAAGTCTGTTAACCCAGCACTGCCAAGTCCAGCACTAAACCATGTCCTTAACATGGTTTATGCCACTATTAACAAAAATTTATATTCTACTACAGGCTACAAAGTCTGAATAAATCGTCAAAGCCTCAAGTCTTTGCCATGCATAACTTTTTAATCATTTGCAAGTGTTCTTTTCAAAATTTAAGAGTTTGTGAGCATAGCATTTGATTTGTTACTACTTCAGTAGCAAAATCACCTTTGTTTCAAAGGGATCGCTCTTTAGGACTCTTCGCCTGCAAGAATTTACAATAATGGGAAAATGAATAGCGTTCACTGATGGTGGTAGGGGAAATTTTTTTCCAGGCTGTCAGTGAGGATGTAGAGGGAAAGCCTGTGAAATCAATTCCAGAAAATGTTGTGGATCACTGGTTATTTTACAAAGATCCAAAGCTGACAGGACCACCACAGTCATTTATGTTTATTGTTCAAGAGGGTGCTTTTTTGGACCATCCCTACCAAAACCAATCTCGTTTAAGAAAAAAGTAAAGGGGGGTTAAGGGGACCAAAAAAGCAGGAGGCAGAGTAAGCAATGAGCCCTCTCCAAGCCCCACTTGAGGATAGCCTTCCCCAGCACTGCCCCAACCCTACCCCTCACTTAGGCACTTTGTATTATTACATGTGCACTCTTCATTGTTTTTTCTCACAACAACCCGGTCTGCTTCTGCACTCTGTCGTCCGGGTGGCCACTCATAAAAAATGTGATTTACATTCTTGTTTCACTCTCACCACCTTTTCACTTCCTGTTGCTTCTGCAGCCCATGCTTTGCTTGCCTCTTCTGTTCTTTTAATCTAAAGACTGAATTTATGTACGTTTTATGTTTATTACTATTACATGTTTGTGCATGCAGCAGAGGGAAAAAATTGAATACTGTCATCAGAATTGCCATAGTTTGGTTTTTTTTAATAATGTTTTAACAATTTTTAAATAATTTTTAATACATTATTCAAACAATGAAAAAGTATGACTGATGAAGGTGACAAAATAATTCAAAATAAAAGCAATTAATTTTATCTCAGTTGCTTCCCATTACATTCCAAAATTTTCACACCTACAAATAATTACATCCAAAAGATTATTTCATTTAGGCTACAACAGCATCCTTAGTAACAGGTAGAAACTTGTTTCAATATCATTGAAAAGCAATGCAAGAAATCTAAAGATTGGAGATGCCAGAGGGTGACAGTGGGTTTGACAGATGAAGTCATGGAGCTTGAAAATATGTGCTCACCTTTTGCCAGGACCAAACCTCAAACAGCCAAATTCAAGTCCTTCGAAAGAGTTAAGACAATTTACCCCTGCTGAGGAGCTGCCTTTATGAATATAAATCCTTGCTACAGTAGAATAAAAGGGTCATTTTGTCCTAATTCAGTCCCAGTCATCAGCACAGCCTGAGCAGAAAGATCTGTCATCAAGTCAAAGCTCCCTGACTGGCTGTACACTTTTTGCTGTAAATCTCACAGATGCTCCTAAAAGCAGGCCCATCCTGAGATCTCGCTGGAGACTAGAAGTAACCCTCAGCAATTGTAGAAATAGGTAGCAGATATGGCTGTTTGTTCTTTATTCCCCAGCCTGCCTTAAATTCAGATCCTGTTTTCTGTATTAGGGCTAAGGAAAGGAAAGTGAATAAATGGAAGAACATATGAACAAAGAGATTCAGAGTTCAAGTATGCAGAGAAGACTTGTCTGCTCCCCTGGAATTTATTTAAATTTACCTGATTTTTTTTTTTCAAGAGGTAAAGAATGATACACCATGCCCACAATCTTCCAGCAGGTTAAGCAAGCCTCTTCTGCTCTCCACTCCTCAGAGGCAGTCTGCTCTCTTACCTGAACATTTCTTTTTAAAGGGAAAACAGTTCCAACACCATCAGCCTTGCAGGCACACACCTTTTTAGTTGCACTGTGCTTTTCATCTGCCCTCAGTATAGCTGAAAGGGAACACAGCCCCTGCAGGTTCAGGTCTTTGAAAAGATTCAGAAAGGTGCCAGTGCCAGATCTGCTCCACACATACCATAAAAATATTTCAATATTCTCACCCGAACACTACTTCTCTGCAAGATGATGAAAAGTCTGTGCCTATTTCCATGCACAGCATTGGGACTTTACCTCAGGAGCCATGCCATGAGCTCAGGGCTTGCAGTCAGCAACTTCTGGCTTCTCTTCTTTCATCCCAGCTCTGACACGGATGTACAGGATGGCACCAGGGTAGTCATTCTGTCAGCATCTGTCTTACGTTCCTTAGTGTAAGATAGGGTTCCTTGTTTTTCACCACACTTTTGGGAATGAATTACTTACTGCTGTGTGAGGGAAGGGGAGAATTATATAGGTAATAACAGTTATTCATTTATAATAGGCAAAAATAGGGAATAATAAACTATTTTTAGTATATCGGTAACTATAGCACTTGTGTGACTTAACATCAAGGCAATTAAAAGATATTTTTTAATCAGTTCCTATGCTTATTTTGTAAAATAGTGACTAAAGATTCTTGTTTAAACCTACATAATAAATTGATCACTACAATGAAGTGACTAGATTAATTCCCAGTCAGCATAGCTAACATATGTGTTCATTTGCATTACATCAAGTGATATGTTGGACTTTAGCTTCTACTTGATTTGAGGTACAGAAACACCATAAAGAAATAGAGGTGAAAAAGTCTGTCAGTAGAAACCAGGGAAAGGGAAGAAGAGGTTTAAATGTGCTCAGACAGAGTACATGACAGAGTTTTAAATTAAACAAGTTTCCCTACCCCCTGCCCAATCTTTTTAGCTCCAGAATGATCTTGGTAAAAAATGTTAGTACTGGAAAACTTTTAGGTTTAAGCTTTGGCGAGTACATTTGTGTAAAGTTAGACTTCTGCAAAACAGAGAATGTAATTTAAAGGACTTTTTTTGCAAATCAAACTACAGCAAGAACACACATTTACAACTATAAGCCAGGGAACAAAGCCTCTCACTCATGGTTAATGGCTCTAGTCACTGGGTTGCAAAGCAGAGAAAAGTAAGTAAAGTCTTCAGAGGGATACTGAAAGATTTATAAAATCATGTAGGAAAGAAAGGAAAAACATTCAGAATCTCTCCATGGAGAAAAAGAAAAAAAGGAAAAATAATCAGAAGCAGCGAATTCAGTGGTTATCAGGACTAAAATGAACTTTTTCTTCTCTACTTTGAAAAACCTTCAAATATAACAAATATTCCTCAGACTGAAACCTCTTTGATTTTAAATGTTTCCCAGTGTCTTTCTTAAGTGTTTTGTTTTAAATGATGAAGTTTTAATAAATAGTGGACACATAATAAGCTTCTGTGGGATTTGGACCTTATCCCACAAGTGAGAGGAAGACCTCATAACTCAAAGAGTGATGAAGCCGCAAGAGACTTATGAAGGTTTTTCCGCACTAGTGGGATTAATTCCATATTCCACAGATGCCCATTATATAGAGGTTCTCTGTTTATACTGCAAGGAGGTAAAAAGATTTTTTTTTTTATTAGATTAAAATGTCAGGGTTGAATATAAATGTCTTAGTCAGAAGAGTAAAAGAACAGCTGCTTTGTGGTGTCACAAAACATCCAGAAAACAGTGACTGGGTCAGTAGAGAGACATGCATTGAAAATGGTTTGTGTAGCAAGGAGGCATCACTGCAGATCCCTTGCTCCCTCTAACAGTAAGGAAAGGAGCCCCTTATCTTTTGAAGAGGATCTGTGAATTGGTTTTCTTCATCATTTCCAGCATCCAAGCCCCTGTTTCTACAGCTCTTGGGCTTTGCTCCTTCATAACATTGACAAATATTTACATCGAGATCACTGACAAAGGAAAAGGTGAACTTACAGAAAAATGAGCAGCCCCACTTTGACTAAAATTAACCTTTAGTTCAACATTTTGCAACTCTAGAAAACCACTGAAACTAAGCTGACTATGTCCTGGTAACAAGGAGTATATTCCATATGAATCAGTGATGCATTTGCTCAGAAAAAAACCTAAACACTGCCTGCACTGGACTGCAAAAAAACAAAACAAAACAAAACAAAAACCAAAACAAACAAACAAACAAACAAAAAACAAAACAAACCAACAACAACAATAAAAAAACAACACCCAAACACTGCCTTGTTTTTATATTGGACTACTGCCTTGCTGTATCATGCCATTATTTTTATTTGGCAATTATCCTCTCTGTTCTGAAGTATTTCAAGACTGGAGATAACCCTCAGCATAAGAAAAAAAAACAGACTCACATAGAATTTACATAAATTCTTGTCTTGGAGATATTTGTCTTTTAGTGAAACACTGTTTATCTTCAAAACAGGAAGGCTTTAAATTACAAATTTTAAAAACAGATTTTGGCTTTGATTTTAAGACCATAGGCTTTCATTAAGAGACTGAGTTGTCTGCAATACTAATTTTTAAATTAAAAACCACATTGTTCACTGTTATTGTAGAATCCTCTGTATTTTTCATGACATTAGGCAAAACATTGTGGTTTATGTGGGGCATAAACATTCAAAGTAACTTCTGACTGTCTGTGCGTTGCAATGGGTAAGCCCCAAAGCAATGGATCTCTCTGGATTTCATTCAGCATGGAGCAAGCTGCCTGTAAACACCATCATTCTGTCCAGCTTTTAAATACCTGGGAAAATCTGTCCTCATTTATTAAACCTCGCTGCTGCCTATGGGTTCAACTGAAACCTGCAGCTTGAAATATCCAAATAAGAGGGCTATGCCTGAGTTTCAAAAACCAAGCAGCTATTTCAGAATGATGCCTTGCCATAACCACAGAACACAGACCTGCAATGAAGACAGGGGCCATCTGGAACTGAAGGGCTGCAGAAATCCAGATCATCCTGCTGGTTACTGTTGATAGTGCTGGGCAACTGTGAGAACACACCCTTCTTTAATACTCTGTCTGATGCTCCTTTCAGAAGAGCTTGCTAAGGTGCCCAAGCTGTGGTCTGGTTCCTGTTGCTCCATGGAGAACTGAGCCACAGAGGGCTGGCTCCCTCCTTGCTGCAAAGGCAAAAAAAAAAAAAAAAA
>VZRH01005471.1:141146-200085 GCA_013397555.1 Urocynchramus pylzowi | reverse complement strand
ATATATACATATATAGTTCATATGTTGTTAAGAATAATTTTTTTGCATTGCCATAGTTAAGCTTGTCACATTTTCCATTGCAAACTTAATTTTAGGGTTTATAACTTCTCCATAAAATATGTCCTTCAGTAGGAAATCTGACATTTAATTCCCCAGCTGAAAAAAACAGGTGGGTTTTTTTTCTTACAAAAACCAGATTAATAAAATAATAGTTTAGCAAACATTTATAGTAGTCAGAAATGAAGTGATAAAAATGCCTTTGCAACTTGGTTTCCTTCTCTTAGACTGCTAAAAAGGCTTAATGTAAAATAAGTCCAATTCTGAACTGGAATATAAACACAGCATTATTTTATTCTAACCAAAAATAAGAGCTTTCCAATATCAACACTTCTGATTGGAGTTTGAAGCACTTTTTGACTCCACCACAAAGAAGATGAAGTAGTATTGGTTCATTGTCTGCATAGGTCACTAATAATTTCAGCAAACATAATAGCCCAGACTAATTAAAACTTTTTGATCTTACTAAATCAGAGCACAACAATGATAGTCCATCCCTGATTGTATGCTTTAAGTTTTACTTCTTATACCTTTTTAATAGTCTACAATCCATGATAAAAAAGGATTTTTTCCTCCCCTCTACAAATGTTATACTAAAAACATACTGCTTGTCACTATTTTTGTTTCTAAATAGGACAACAAAATAAAGTATAAGACAAGTCATACAAGATAAAAGCATAGATGAAATTAAAAACTCTGATGGTTTCTTGATAATTTATAAGTAAGTATATTTTTCATAAAGCAGGAATAATAGATGAGTGACTCAAGTATCAGAATTCTAAGCTTATTAGGTTCAGGCCTATGCATGATAACTGCTATTTTTATAAAAATTATATAGCCTTTTTTTCAATTTGTCACATACCTACTGCCAGCAGTTTTCCTCAATTACAGTGCTTTCCAGATTAATCTATCTCTGCACTGCCAAATTTTATGACCTTTATTGCAAGTCACCCAACAAGTGTTTTCTCAAAGTTCTTTTTTTTCCTGAGCAGTAAGATTCTTAGCTTTCATTCTTTCCAAACATAACAGTATAGTTCACAACTTGTTTTAAAAAAACATGTTCAAAAATGCCCTGATTTTAGTCTTTAAAAGACAAAACAGGTCCCATATTTATTATATCAAAAATTCCCCAAACTCATGACATTCCAAACTTGATTGATGATTTGTGAATGCTTTAAGGTTAGCAATGCTTTACTATGTGTTCCTCAAATTCCTGTCTGACCGCTACATCCACCAGCTACTTGGTCTTTGATCTTTCTTCCACAAATTTCACCCAATATTTTCAGGTTTAAAACTGAAATGAAATAGCTTTTTCTTTGACTCACGATTTTGTTGTACCTATATTCTAGCTTAACTTTAAAATAGCTCCCAAAGTCTATGGTTGGTCGACTTCACATGGATTACTGAACAGGATCTGTGCATTTTGTCTCTGTTGTGCTTTGTCTTGTGCTTTTTGTCATTTTTAAATTACAAATAAATAGTACATAAATTAACAGAGTTAGAGCTGTGTTTTGCTCATGTAGATAAGCCCAGTTTTTCTATTTTGTTAGAATCACGGTTTTTTTTTGTTTCTCCCTGTGTGACATAGCTTCCAACTCATACAATGTGCTTACATTCATTTTTGCTTTTCCTTCTGTCCTCTAACACCGGAAAATTATTTTTTAATTTACTAACAAAAGCACAGGTTCTAAAACATGCACTAAGAAAATGAAACACTTTATCAGAAGACAAGATTTTTCCATAGTTTAATTTTACACTGTTGGATGTCATCCTCATATGGGATGTTGAATTTATAATGGGACCTGACAAACATGAAGTACAACACCAGAAGAGATTTAGCCTACCAATTACATATCACAAGCCCTTAATTTCATGATTTTCCATTATATGCTCATGGAGAATGTTCCATTTCTAACCAGCCATAGTAAGTGTATATCATTCCTGATTTAAAGTCAAATTTCTGAGTGCTGCCAAAGTTGCAGTTCAAACTAGCCATGTGGTCAATAAACAGCATCTTGTTTTAGTATTCTAAAAATTCTTTAGGGAAGCAATTGTGTGGGGAAAAAAGCAATATCTTATGATGGGAATGCCTGAAGGAACATATCTGGCCAAGGGCAAACACCAAAATAAATGCCATACCACTAGTCATAGATAATCTGTGTCCTTAATAAATACAGACTAAAACCAGAATTAACACTTCTTACTTTGCACATGAAATTTAGTCACTCAAACAGCTATATATCACACTTTGCTTCACACAAATATTGTTAGGGCTGCTTCAAGTTACGTGACCAAGATCCCTTTGTTGTGGATGACAAATAGGCACTTCTAGGAGTTGGGATCAAATCAGCATCCAGCTCCAACTACTTGGACTATACCTTAAATATACTGCTTTTAAAAGAAATAGAGGCTAAGTAGGAATCAGCAGCAACATTGTTTTCCACTTCTCTTAAACTCTTGAAATATAGACTTTTGTCTGAATAATGGAAATCTACAACTTGACTCTACTCATCTAAGCCATAATTCCTGATCACATGTGTGTCTCTGTGAAGGTGTCCACAAAAAAATGAGATATAATTTGTACTTCTAGGTGATAGTTAGTGTTCGAAAGTAGGAAGTTCAAACTTAATGCTGGCCTGGTCTCAGAATCTCCCAGGCATCTCTTGGGAACTGCTTAGAGAATAGCATTGACCAGAGTTTTTTCCCAGTGGGGCAATCTCCTTTTCAAGGGAGAAAGGAGAAAGTTTGGCCTAAACCATTTTTTGAACTGCCTCTCTCCACATACACACAAGCTCTGAAACTAGGAGTGGAACATCAGCTGAGAAATAGGCTTTTTGGCTTTGAAATACCACATCCCAAATCAACACCTTGTGGAAAAACAGAAAAGAAATAACTTAATTAAAAAGAAAACAAAATCATCAACAATGGAACCACATTGGTTTCCACCAAGTAAAAGAAGGTATCTGCAACATGAGGTTATACAACCATGATGAGAAAGCTTACAATTATCAAATTTCTTAATGTATTATACAATTTAAAGAGGCATGAAGTATTTACACAGCATGACTGCACTTTTATTTCATCAAGGGATTAATTTAACACAATCCAAACAGCTAAGCATTAAGGCTGATCTATCACTAATTCTTTACAAACCACAGATTTAGCTTTAAGAATGAGAAGACAATTTAGTCTCATTCCCTACCCAAAAACAATTCTTTGGTTTTTAAAAGACTGATGATTAATATACGGAAGTATTTGTTCTCTCCTTGTCTCTTTCTTCCCAGCACTATCATCTATCACAACTATGATGAATTTCGACTGAGGCAAGTCTAAATGAAGTGAGAGGAAAGGTAGAACTTCTTGAAAAATAATTAGTTCTAAATTCACTGGGAAAGTGAATCTAGGTTTTATTTCTTATGAAAAGCATTAAAAGAACTTGTGGACATACGGTAGGATGTGAACTGTAATAAATCATACTCTTAACTCTGCTATTTGTCTTCTTTAATATTCCATTAGTGAACAAATGATTCGTTTTTCCCTTTGGAGAGCTACAAACTACAGAACTTACAACTATTTAACAAGAAGTACCACTAGAAGGAAGAGAAATACCAGAGTTGTTCCACCTTCTCAAATAAAATTTTTATCCAAATATCATTCTTATTTTCACACCAAAAAAAAAAAAAAAAAAAAAAAAAAAAAAAAAAAAAAAAAAAAAAGAAGAAAACCATGAAGTACTTTGGGGTGCCTCTGTAGTTTTCAGTCTTGTAAATTCCCACTGACTCAAGTGGAAGTTTCCCTGTAAGAGGACTGGAGGAAAACAGAGGGAGGACCTCTCCTTTAGACTTCAAAAATGTTGGTCTTGCACATTCTTCTCCAAAAATGTAATGTGCAATACATTTATTTATATTAGTAACCAAGAAACAATATTTATTTTGGAAGACACTGGGTTTCATTACTGTGAGCAGAAATGTGGTATTCACCCACAGCTCTGGGCTGGGCACAGAGGGAAGGTAGTTTCAGGGCATTCTGAACTGGCCTTTCCCAGTGGAGTTGTCTGCGGTGTCATAACGTGGAGGCAACACAGCAACCCCTCTGCATAGCCACAATCACCGTGTCAAGCAAGCTCTGCCCCACCAGAAAGGATTAGAAACATGGGTCCTCCTTCAGGGTTTCATTCCTTAGGAAAAAACAGTATTGAGAGGTCTTGTTTGGAGAGGGAACCCTCATTTTTCCCCTTCTTCCATGCCTTGTAGCCTCTTGACCTACAAATTTCTAGACGGAAAATGTTACGTTTAACTGAAGTTGAATTTTGATACAAAACATATTACTACAATACTGCCAATCCCAAGCATTCAGAAATCATGAGTCAGACACCAAAAGTTATGGGACTGGCTGGCACTTCAAATTTAAGAAGAAAGTGTCTTTTGTTTTGTTATTCTTAGTCTACAGTTTGGTCACATTTTTAAGCTTCTGTTGGCAACCATGAAAGCAGACACTGAACCAATGCATTGTTTTATTATTTTGAATGCAATTATATTGTTATGTAATACTTGATTTTAGCAGCTCAGGCACTAAGAAAACTAGATGTTGCATGACTAGTCATAAAAATCACCCAATTTGGCAACAGTTATTAGTTGTGCAGTTATAGTCTGAATATTTTGGCACCCATGACTTGGCACTGATTTCAAAATGTCTACTGATACAAGTTATAAAGATATCACACTATGCTTCTGTTCCTGGGGACATGAAGAGAGCTAATAGTCTGTATCTCAAAAATGACAGCAAATCACACCTTTTACTCTTTGAAATGATCCAAAACCACATATCAAGTCAATATTCATGTGTATTTCTGAGTGGTTTCAACGGCAAGCCTTATGCCAAGAATACTCTTGTGATTTGGATTCTAGATTGAGTGAAAAATGCCTCACCCAGATCCAAACAAAATCTCAGAGAAATGTTCCCTTCAGACTTGTAATCTTGTGATTTGTGCAAGAATGCTGGGGGTTTGGGTCATAAACCTAGGAAAGACAAGTTTGTAGATTTCTGTCGTACAATCAAAATCCTAAACAGAAATCCTTGACTAGTTTTAGACATAAAATTGCAATATGTAATTTTTATATTACATACATAAATTACTGGTCTTCTTCTGAACCACTCACTACAGAGAAATATTTCATGATTCAGAACCAATCTTGAGAGTCAGATGACTGGATTCTCTCCCTTTATACGTCTGAGAAGGCTCACTTTTCCAATCCCATGACATTCCCGTAAGGGAGCGGGAGGCTCCCAGACATGACCAATCTTATTTTCAGAGCCTGGTAAGTGAGAATGCCAGCTGAACGGTGATTTTACTGTCACTGTTGATAGGTACAACATGGACTGTAGGAGTACATCACCATAAATGATGTGATTCAAACTGGCTCCACTGCTGTTTCCTCTGGGCACTGGGCCCCACTAGAGCAGCACTACTAAAGGAGCTCCACACTGGGCTGGTTGCAGAACTGGAATCCATTATATGCTGCTGTTAGAAAAATACTGAATTTTGCAAGAGTGGGATGCTGCCACGCACAGTGACCATCTAACATTTATAGCAATTCCCATGGGACTGCCAGGTCCAGCTGAAAGACCTGTAAGAAATGCTCACAGAGCCCAAGAAGCAGATCTGGCAATGGTTGGATCTTGTGCTCATTCAGTGCTGATGGCAATGTCATGCTACTGCTATCTGGAAGAAAAATAATATGTCATTTCTACTTTTTAATAGCATAGATAATGCAAATTTACTTAATACTTTAAATTTGATTTAACCATCTTTTTATCACCTTATAAACACTGAAGATGACAGTTAATCAGGCATTAAGCTATGGTCAGGATGCCATAATTGTCCTTTGGTCTTTCTTTATTTTTGCTCCAGGAGTTATTCACTGAACTAGTTGTTCTTCAGCCTCAAATCAGTCAAGATCTCTCATTTGTCTGCACTCCTCCTATACACCTTCCCCCAGGCTCCTAGAGGTTGTCATCACTTAGGTCAGGCAGGTAAGACAAATGAGGAAGAGGCATACCTTATCCATGAGTCTGAGCCTCTGTTAGACATAAGGCTCACAGGGATTCTTACAGGCAGTGAGTCCTGGCCTCTCCCTACCTCATCTCATCCTTTATGGGACTGGCCCTGCCCCTCTGCCCAACACAGTTCTCATAGTTCCTTTAACCAAAACCTTCCCAACTCTTTTTTCATTTGACCTCTGATTTCATGCCCTGGTCTGACCACTTTTTTATGTTTATTTTCTAACATCCATTTGTGGTTCCAGTGTTCCTTTACCCCATTATTTTCTCCTCCAACCCCTTTAATTAGGTCTCCCCTAACCATACATACCCAAATGTAGCCTGGCATCACCCTGTCAGCAGTCTAGACACACCTTTTATGATGGATACTAGAGGAGGAAAAACTGAAAGAACAAAAGAGGGTTCAAAAATAACAATTCCTCATGGCAATCACTAATCACAGTTCTCTACAGGGGCAGCTGCTGCCCCTGTTCTGCCTGCTCTGCCTTCTCTCCCATAAAAAGCAAGCAGATCCACCTGCCTGTTGGACCAAGTTCATTCAGTGCATCAAGAGCAAATTAAATCTGCTAACCCCTCTGTTTCTCAATGGAATTCAGGTTACTCTACTTAAAAGTCAATATGATTATTTAACATTTTG
This sequence comes from Urocynchramus pylzowi, assembly GCA_013397555.1. Taxonomy (NCBI): domain Eukaryota; kingdom Metazoa; phylum Chordata; class Aves; order Passeriformes; family Fringillidae; genus Urocynchramus; species Urocynchramus pylzowi. The sequence goes on along the minus strand of VZRH01005471.1, from coordinate 193,331 downwards.
TTTTAAATTGGATTTTGATATTTTGATCTGACTAGAGGTTCCTCAGGGCCTTTCCAGTCAAGTAATTAACAGGATAACGTTCCCCACTTAAAGTCTTTGTGGCTGCAGTTTTATTCCTTGCTATGAAAAATTACTTTTGGAACAGACTCTAGACAATCTTTTTTGATTATTTATCTAAAACTAAAAGCAGGAAATGATTCATTTGATTTCTGCCAATACTGGAGTGTTGCCATTTTTAGCTCAGGAAGAGTAGGCTTCCTTTGGCAGCCTTTGCTTGCATGATGATGAATGAAGTTCTATGTTTAGTGCTTGCTAAAATTTTATAGAGTCTAAAAAAGCAATCTAAACATGTTATAGGGAGTGGGTAAGTTTTTCAGATAACTATACCATAAGCTCTCATGCTGTGCCACAGCAATACCTTCAATATACACATAGAGGGACTCTTTCCAAAAAAAGATCTTTAAATAATTTAAAAATGCACTATTTGTCATAATAAGCAAATCATTCCCCCAAAGTGAATACACATTAGCAGTTACATTACATAGAGGAAAACATAAATGCCTCTCCTTGTCTTAATGATATAGCACCCAAATTGCATGCAGTCATTTGTCACAAAAAAGCTTAGACCACCATGGAACAGGCAGTTAAACAGCACAATAAAACCTACTGTAGACCTAACCAGCAAATGCTGCCTACTGATGAACAGAAAAACCTTAGAAGTCCTGACAATATAAATATTTGTCTGTACTAAGAGTTACAATAATTCAATCCTGATACCCTAATTGTGGGGAGGGAATTAGACAGAAATGATGCATTTATATCTGATGAAAGTATCCAAGTATCCTTTCAAAAATAACCATAAATTTTACATAAATTGGTCTCACTGGATGGCACTTGTCATTCAGACAAACTTATTTTCAAGGTCTGAATGCAAACAGTCATGTTTGAGTAATTAAGGATGTTTTTACAAATATTTTGTACTCAAATTCAGTGTCCTCAACTTTGTTCTCACTTGCCTTTGTTCTCTCATTGCATACTACTTACCTTTGTGATTTGATGTAGCATTTGTCCACAGTGTTTCCTTTGATAACTCCCCTACAGGATTCTGGAATGGCATGTTCAAATGAGCCAGTTTTCACATGGAGAACAGTCCCCTCATTCATGTACCTTCTGTACCTCCAAGTGCCCTCAGATCTGGATGGGTGCTCTCAGAAGATTTACACCTCAGTGAAGACTGTAACTCCACTTAATGCTCACTGAGCTTGGCATCAGACTTTAGTCAGGAAGATACTCTTGAACTAAAGGTACTTTTGTTTATGTATACGATTTTAAGAGTATTGGGCATGTATTAGAACAAGAATAATGCTGGTTTAACTTTTTAACAGAGTTATAGGTAATTGTTTTGTTTGGAGGGAAAATTAACATTATCATTTACACTCTTCCATTCCCAGTAAACAAATAGCTTGCCTCAGAATATAAATGGTTTAAAATATTAGCCTATTTTTGTTATTTCATGAAAGTAGCCTAAATGTCTATGGTTAGTCAAAGATTTTGCCTTTCCTGACCTCACCTATGTTTGTTTTCCACATGAAGATTTACTTTACACTTTCCTTAACGACATACTTTCCAAAATTAAGGTCTCTCCAGGACAAATAATGTACAATGGGAGTGACATTAATTCTGTAAGTACACCTCACTAAAGTTCATTCTCATGCAAAAAACTGGGGAAAGAGAATGAAAAAGTACACAGAGAAAGAGAGTGATAACAGCTGCATATTGATAACCCTATCCTACTTCCTTTAAAATTGGCTGTGGAGCCTGGTCAGCTTCTTTGGGTAGTGTATAATTTTCAATAAATGGTCCTGTCTTATAAGCTACATCAAAGGCACTTTGTATCATACACATTTGAGACTTCCAGTTCAGAGAGCTTTTGTTATTCTACCTTCTTTTAAAGTACTCAGGAAGCATTTGCACTCCTGGAATAACCTGTCACTGGTATCATCTTTGAGGTGTGCTTCTGAGAATCACTAAATAAAAAAGAAAAAGATACTAATGGTATAGGCCAGGACTGGTAAAAGATAAATCTGTGGGCAGTCAGGATGCAAACATGGAAAAATGGACAGCTAGGGCCACATGCAAGGGCTATCTGCTGCTTTGGTTTCAACCACAGGCAATATTGAGACAAAATACAAATAGTGAATGATTTTCACTAGCATTCCATTTCAGTTTTCATTCTGTTCTGCAACAGTCAGGTACAAACAATCTCAAAGGATTTAACTTCCCATTCAAAATGTCCATTATCTGCAATTCTATACTTTTACAATTAATTCACTTTTTCTATATAATTTTAAAATTTTGCCTACATGATAAAAAGAACTAGGGTCATAGAGAAAATATTAGATGAAGTAAGTTGGCCTATCTATTACAGATAACAAGATTTGACTTCCATAGTTGTATTTTAGAGGTTAAGTAAATAAGGAAATGGAGATCTAAAAAGTGATTATAACAATGAAAAATATCGAGGAGAGGACCACATTTTCAATGTGAGGACAGATAGCCTAAAAGGAAGATTTAATATTTAAATATCACTCTTTCTTGAATAGTTTAATGTCTATTTTAGATTGAGGAATTAATGTAGAATCTCTTCAAATACATGAGAGTCTTGCATGTATCATAAAGCAAACGGTAAAGGGGTAAAAATTTAATTTTTAAGAAAGCCTTTTGTGTCCACCTTTATGACCCTCAGTCTCTCAGCTCTCCCCCCAATGGAGAAGGCAAGCACTCTCTGCCAATGCATATATAAGACATTTATAAGTGAGCAGGATCCAAAAGGCTTCATCCCATTTCCCACTGTGTACATTTTCAGATACTGTGTGGGCTACATGGGATTTCCCTCTGTTCTGTTGCTGAAAATTCAGAAACACTCACCTCTGTGGTATGCAGGCTGAAAAATCATGCAGAGTTGACCAAAGCTGCAGGTGGACTTATGGCCATTCCCCACTGATGGAAAAACACAAACAAAATGAATGCAATGAAACCAATTGCTCCCCAAAGACTCTGCTTTCCTCTCACCTCTTAACCCCTTTCTCCTCTCTGGCTGCCAGTCACTTTGAGTTTTCTCCTTCCAAAGTCAAGCTGCCACAGAAGAGAGCCTTAATGGTCTAGCTGTGCATGTTTCTTTCTCACATCTGAGGTCCCCAAACAGGACCTTCCTCAAGCTGTGTGCTGTGCATCTGCTGTTACTGTGCTCTCAAAAGGAAAAGTCCTTCATAGCCCTGTTTCCATCAGACACCAGTCCACGGACCTCTTCCACCTGCAGAATCAACACTCAGGTATGATCCCATTTTCGGGGTTGTCTCAGACTGGTTCCACCTCCTGCTAAGGAAATGGGGAATGATCACCAATGCTGTATTCAAACCCAATATTTTCTCCTCCTAACTCTCTCAAGCACACTTCTTGCTTCCTTACAATTTCAGATTTGCCCACTCAAGGTGTTCCTCCACTCTCACTTCTCCCAGATGCCCATCCCCAGTGACAGTTCATGATAAACCCATTTGTTTCTCAAGAAGACAGATTGGAAGAAAGGATGTCTATTCTTTGTTGTTTTCCTCTTATATCACTGAGGACAAAAGAGGCTACACATATCAAAGCTGCAAGAGGCAAGCCCTGAGAAACACCTTTACTGTTCTTCCTCAAATCCAGCTTTTCAAGACATTCTTGATGATACAAAGGTATCTACACCAAAGGCCTGATCAGGAAGTCCTGTAGCTCTCTGGAACATGAAAAGAAGAAAGAAAGAAAAGAAAGAAAAGGAAGAAAAGAAAGAAAAAGAAAAGAAAGAAAGAGAAAGAAAGAGAGAAAGAGAGAAAGAGAAGAAAGAGAAGAAAGAGAGAAAGAAAGAGAGAAAGAAAGAGAGAAAGAAAGAGAGAAAGAAAGAAAGAAAGAAAGAAAGAAAGAAAGAAAGAAAGAAAGAAAGAAAGAAAGAAAGAAAGAAAGAAAGAAAGAAAGAATCTGAGCTCACCTGAAACATCCTAGTTGCTCACATCAGCTGGTATAAACACATTTCATAGTCACTTAACATTTTAAGAGCAAATGGAATTCTGAGGAAACAATTCAATGCTAGAAATGTTGAGTGCAGAGGTGTGTTAGATAATGTGTTAATTAAAATTAATATCTAGCACATCAGGTAAGTAGATTATTAGCAAAGTTTTTGCAGATGTACACTAGTGTACATGATCATACCCAACGAGATAGCATAAGGTGTATTAGAAGACAGATTCTGTGTGCTCTGTATATCCAACAGATAAAGATAAAACTGAGGAAATCAAATAATTTTTGGTTCCTTCAGGAATATTTTTGGAGGGTATAAAATGTTTTCAAGAATAGAGGCTTAAACTAAGAGAAAAATGGCTCAAACAGCTTATCAGAAACCCCATTCAGCTGTGTAGCATTTTGAGAAGCAGCTTCCTTCTACAACCAGCAGCTATAGAAAGATCTTAAAAATAAATAGAAAAAGCATTTTTGCACTGATGACCTTGTCTGAGATTACATCATGTCTCAGTTACCATGAATGCTGGCTACAGCTTTGGTTTCTGTTGCGTCTACTTGGAGATACATTTCTGTTCTGTATCAACAACATGTCACGTGTGTTTGAGCCAGGGAAGATTGGCTTCTTACTTCCATATTTACTGTCAAAGCACTGGACCACGAACCTGAGCTTCAGAGAGACCGTTTCCTTTGCTGATGGATCAAGCCCACCAAAACAAGTTTTCTCAGCCTTAACAAAAGGACAGGATAAGGGGTAATTCTGTGCTGTAATAGGCTATATAGACATGCATAACCACTCCACCCAGACATAAATGACACCAGCTGCAGGGGCAAACTGTGCCTACAATGTCCTATCTGTACACTGAAGTTACCTCTATAAAAGCACATTCATGACATATTTAGATACTTCCAACTACAACATACAAATTTAGCTAGAATAATGATCAAAAGAAACAGTGACTCCTATGTTTTTTGTTTTATACACTTGTAATCTATCCTCTCAAGTTCATTAGGAGTAAGGCAGATACACGCAGCAGACTGCTGAATTCTGGATTTCTTATGTTTCCTATTACCTTGCTAATGTATACATTTCCATCAATGGGATGAAAACAAATATTGGGGAAAAGAAGTAGATGTGCAACCCATAAAACCCATTTTGGGAAGATAGTGTCTATGACATCATATTCTTCTCAGTCAGCAGATGTCTCAGTAGTGTGAAAAATATTTACTCTAGCTGAGATCAGGGGGTATCTATTTCTTGCCTTCATTTAAACTTGGCTACATATGTGTCTCCTTACATGCAAAACAATTCTCCCACTGACAAGACTGCAACCTGCCCAGTGAGATTAATGCTTTTAAACTCATATCCTGGTATATATATGCTGCCATTTCACTGATGAACTTAGACTAGGAAGATGCAGGACAAGGTCTAAAGACAAAGGAAAATGTGTGTGTGGGAAGAGATAGACGTTACCTCCATAAGAGCACTTCACTGGAGGTGAACAGTCTGTTTTGGGAAAATGCTAAAAAACTGATCAATCATATACAAGGGGCCTGAACCTATTGCTTAACTCTGAGGTTTCCAAATTTCTCAAAGCCTGAAAATCTCTTTACTCTCTTCTTTTAAAGTAGTTTCTGATTTTTTTTTCCAATTTTTTTTCCTGACTACAGAAACATTTAGACATTTAGAGGAGAGCAGTAGGGTGATGTAGGGTCAAAGAGCTCTTTTCCAAATTATTTTTCAAATGACTAAATTCACCAAAATACTTTAAGATATTCCAGGTTCATTGAAAGCTGTTCTTCTATCTGTAGCTCTAAAATGGAGGATATGGATTCCCAGTAAGAATGCCAGTTGCAACAGGCAATTTCTCTCTCTCTCTGAAAGGGTGTTTTTTCATCTCTTGTAGGGAGACAAATCTCATATTCCTTGGTTAATTACATATAGAATTCTTTATTGTGAATGATTTAACTTTTGTCTTTCTCATACACAGAGTGAATTTTCTTTTCTCATAAATGAGATTTTTACACATGTATTTTAACATTCTTCCTCCAGAAATACTGTTACAGACTATTGGTATTACAGTAAACTTTATCATGATACAACACCCCCATTGTGCTCAGGTTTGCTCCAACACAGAAGAAAAAAAACATCTCTGCCACAAAATAAAAGTTGTGGTTTGTAGATTTTTTTTTCTTTTTTGTAAAAAGGGAAAGTATACCTCCATCCACACTGAAAATGAGAATGAAGAAATCTTTAATTCTTTGCTGCAATACTTAGCAAATACTTATTCTTGAGCCTTCATTTTTATTGGAGGGCAATCTGAGAAATTCTGCTTGCAGGGCAGAGTTCCTTACTCAGATTCAGATGGGTTTGTTTATGTAGTCAGGACTAAAAGTAGCACAGATTCGTTTCTCAGATGGCTTCTCCCTCACTTTCTTTCCAGGAGTGTATTTTTTTCTCCCAATTCAGTACTTATTCCTACCAACAAGTCTTTCTCAAAAGAGGTTAAAAGGAGGAACTTTGGCAAAATCTCCCATGCTGAGCATGCATTCTACAGACAGAGAGGCATTGCTGCACAAACAGCAATAGGAAGGCTACTTTAGCATCAAAATAGGCCTGAATAAAATATTTGGTTTGGGTTCCACTGCCTGCACAGGTATGGATTTCATATATTATCACATAAAGATAAAATTGGACAGAAATTCTTTAACAAGAACCACTTGTTTATTAAACGTAGTTCTGAAGAGTGGGAACATATGGAACTGCTTTGTAGACTCTTCTGGGCTAGACATCTGTTTGCTGGCTGTGATTGCAATGGAGTGGGTGTTCAAGCACTAGATAATTTAAATAAAAGACAGAAATAAAGTACTTTTCTTCAGTCAGTATTGACTGTTACAATATCACAATCTCTAGGACTGAAGCCTGTAACTCTCCTCCCCCATTCCCAGCTAAGTTCCTACTTTGTCATGAGCCTGACTTCTCTTTCCAAGGAAAATGTGAAACTACTTATGCATGTTAAAACAGCCCTTCTCTTCTGGGAATTTCAGCAGCTAGCATGGTATCATAGAGGCGATTCATGATTATGGGATTTACTGACTTCAGTGTTCTCAGACTTTTCCTTGTGAGGTAGCTTCCTTGTAATTAAAAGCCTATATATTTACAAAAAGAGACCAGCAGTAAGCGGAAACACCTGAGATTTTTACAGGCAAAGCTCATCCTATGAAAAACTGCTCTTTAATGGCTGCCTAAGAATCCACATAACTGTATTTAACTTCAATATTGGTCTTATCCTCCTGGTGCTGCTGGCACATGATTATACTTCCTCTACCTCCTTCATCAAGTGTAATCACTGTTAAAGTTACTCTGGAGATATGCTTGGCAGCTCTAGGATCCTCATGTGAAGCTGCCTTATACATTTTGCAGCAGTAACACCTAGACTTGTGGGTTGGCTCCTAAAATGAATGTAGTGGCAACAGTTGGTTGTATCTGTTGATAGATGCCTCAGAGTCTGCCCTGATGTTTGATTACACTCCACACTAGATTGATTCTTGAGTCATTTGGGTTTTTTAATTTTCCTTCTAACTAAAATATGAAAATAGAAATGTGAAACTTAGAATGCATGTTAAAATGGACTTTCTCATCTAGAAATTTTAGAGATTAGTAAGCCATTCTAGAAACGTCTACTCATAATTTGATTTAGGTTATGATCCTCAATCAGTCTGAAAAAGATTAGCAGTTGTATTAAAAGCTGACACATTCCATTGTCCAAATAAGATGGATGAATAAACAAATTCACAAGAGATTTAAAATGTTGAATTATTCAGTAATAATTTGCATGCTGAAAATAGCACTAGCTATCTTTCTAGCAGAATATTGAGACGTGCTAATATTTCTCTTAAAACTTCAAAGTTAGACTATTTAATCAGATTTCTCTTGGTATGTCAATATATGTCTGCATGTCTATCTCCTGCTGTGAAAACAATTTCCATTCTAAAGACACCAATTTCACCCAAGATTATCACTTTAGAAATACAATTTATATTAAGCTACCCGGTGTCATTGTAAGAATAAATGTTACACGAACAAAAGGTGTCTTGAAATAATATTTTAAAAGCTGCAAAATTGAACACTGAACTTAGGCAGAATTAAGGTGATTATATAAATAACGTATTGCCCTCTAGTTATTTACTTCAATACTCCTTTTTCAGAGCATCTGAGCTCATCGAGTACATATTTGGATGGTACCCACTAAATGTGTAACAGTTTGAAATGATATTTAATCTTTCTCTTATTTTCTACTCACTTTTCAATCCTAGATCAAAACACAGTATAGCCCTATCCTCAAAAGAATATTCAAGGAGAGTCCTATTTTGCTAAAATTAATTTTGAATACCTAACTTTCCCTTGCATATGTCTTCAGTATTCCCTGGTTACTCAGGAGCAACTCAGAACAGGGCAATCCTCACACCTGCCTCAGCTGGTGTCTGAATTCCAAGTGACCTGTACTGGGTCTGGCTGGGGTGGAGGTAACTTCCTTCACAGCAGCCTGTATGGTGCTGTTTAGAAGGACTAAAACAGGGTAGATAACATGCCAGCCTTTTTCCTGTTGTTCAGCAGTGCTTGCACAGGACCAAGGCTTCCTTTTTTTCCCACTCTCTGTGCAGTAACTGGGTTTCAGGAGCACAGTAGTCTGTGAGTTGACACCACCCATGCTGAGTCTAATGGCACAAATGGAACAGTCCAGATTGTGCAATGTCATGCTCAACAGTAAGACTGGGATAGCAGGAGGAGGAGGAGGATTTTGTCTTTCCACTTCCATGGTAGCCATCATCCAGAGAACATTTGGGCATTGGTCTGTTTGTGGGGTTGGTGAATAATTGTTTTTGTGTCACTTGTGGGGTTTTTTTCCTTTCCTTCACTTACTAACCTGTCTTTATCATGACCCACAGGTTTCCTCATTTTTTTCTCTACTTATTCTCTCAGTCATCCTATTAGGAGGTAGGAACTAAGAGAACAATTGTGTGGGTGCTTGGCTGCTGGCCAGAGGAAACCCACCACATAAACACATTGGATGACACAAGAGATCTCACAGGATTGTATTTCCACATCTGGCCATGGGAACTATTGCAATACCTAACCTGTATAATATTTCTGCCACAGCATGTCCCTCTTTCCTACTCCCTGCTTTATCCTTGGAGACATCAGTAATCTCCTGTTGGTCACCCTATTTGATTTCCCTTTCCATGGAGTGAAGAACTCAGTTCCTCTAAGTCATGAGGGAACAGGACAGAATTCATTCACCAAGAACTGGAAGCACTCCAGGTTTCACAGTATAGCCTTCAAATTGGCTCAAGTAGTCTGAGTCTCCCTCATTAAACTGAAAGCAAGATATTGTAATTAAAAATCCAGGAAAGTGAATAGGTAATACTATGAGTGCCTTCAAAAACAATTCAGTTTTAAAGAGTACTTCTTTCAAGTTTAAAAAAAAAAATTTGAATTAAAGGGGGGAAAAAAGGCATTTAATTTCTTAGGAAAAAATTGAGCCTGAATTTGAGGGCTGAATTCTATTAGCTGAAGCCCATATTACTCATGAGATCTCTAAATCCATATATAGTTATGTCATTCTATTAAATATTGGATTCTAGGTGCATAACATCCACCAAACCTAGCCATGCTCACTACTCTGCAGCACAAACACATGGACCATTAGAGATGTACAGCAAGGTATTCTATATGGCTAATTTGTATGAAAACTTTTCCTTTTTTTTTTTATTTTAACCAAAAGTATGAAGTGTTTTTTGAGAAAAACTGAAGCTTTTGCTGCTCTCTAGATCTGACTGGAGTATTTGTTAGGTGCCACTTCCATATTTTCAATTTTGTTGGAAGGCCACAACAAATTTTTACTGACAATTCCAATAGTCTGGTATGTAGCCATTGGACTTGATTCATATCATAGCAATCAGAAAAGAACTCTAGAAATCTAGACATCAATTTCTCCAGTCCATATGAAAGTGTTTGGCAATGTATGGTTTAACTTTTTTCACAAACCTTTCAAAGCAAAGTTCCTTTGTTCCCATCTTTGTTGTTTTAAAATACAGATTAATATACCAATTTTGTCTAAATTTCTTTCCCTGTATAATGATGTGGCTATAAATCTAAGAGATGTCTAATACAACATGACTAATTTGCTTCCTAAACTACTCCTATAAATGAACAGTTACAAAAACTATGAATTACTGAAAGGAAATATATTGGCAGAAAGCAAAGCCAAATATTTTAAGCATTTTTTCATCATGACTAGCTTACCTGAGTCAATGTTGAGTGAAAGATAACACTGTAAAGACAATGTACATCTGCTTTTTCCTTTTTTTCAAGGAGAACTCATATCCATACTCGTAGCTTTTTTATTTTTTTATGTTGTAAGTGGAACAAGAACACATAAAAGTGATCTAATGAAGGTTCTTGTCTCTGTCAAAGTATATAACAAAGAAGCAAAGCTTGCAGAAGTAGGTGACATCTTTTATTATGCCAATATTTTCACTTTTGATGTCCTTAACTGCCATGGCTACAGCAATGTTTATACAACAGAGGAAAGGTTTTGCTTATTGCCTTGATACCTGAGATATACCAACATTATTGTTGGAGGGAAGGGATAGATTCAGTATATGTACAACTATAAATAAACACTTTAATACAAAATTCCCTGCGGATTTCTGCATGCATATTGCCATTAGTGCTTTTGCAAAACTGGCAAAAGGAAAAAAAAGAACACTCATTGCTAGAAGCAGAGTATAGTAAAGTATTAAAAATTCCCCATATCCAAACACTCTCATCCTTGAGGGCTTAGTGAGGTACAGTTGGGAATAGGTACAGTTCCTTGGAATTTTTCATGATATATTAATTAATCTTATAAAGGAAATGGGCTATAGAAATGCCTCCATATCAGCAGCTTGTTTAAAAAAAATGTTGAGTTTCATAGTGCTGGCTCAGAGCACTTACTTAGGAATTGTTGTACAGCAACAGAGCTGGTTTTGGTAAGTAAACCAGTTATGAAGGAGGAAAAAAGAGAACTGAGAACTCAAGCTGATGCTGAACAGCATGAGTGTGAAAGTTTGGTCAGTGCACACAGTGCTGTTTCTTCATATAAAGAAGAAACCAGCACATGGGGAAACTCTCCTCTTTGCCCATCAAAGCACTTCATATATTCACAGTGTGAATTTACACAAATATTTATGTAATGAAGTACAGCAGAGCAGTAGCAGTTAATATTTGTTACATTCCAACAGTAAAAAGAAAAGGTAGCATGGATTGAAACCAGTCTCTCATGTATTCTAATCAACCCCTTATCTTATTCCTGTTTATTTTATTGTGATGGTTTTCACAGTGTCCCAGGAATCTTTAATTTTTGCTTCTCCAGAATAATCAAGGAAAAGAGATAAACAAAAAAACCTCATGATCTGTGACAAGCAGGTAACTTTGGAATTTTGTTGACTCTTTGGCACTTGTTCATCTTTTTAAAACGGTATGAAAAAAAATCATAGAAGGAAAGTGAATGTTCAGAAATGTAAAAAACTTTCAAGAATCACATTAGCTACTAAATTTCTTTGAAATAAGTGCTGTGGGGTTTGTATCCATTAAGAAATTCAATCTCTACCATAGACCTGTGGTTCATTTTTCATGATCAAGCAGTATTAAAAATTATTTTGCATGAACCTTTAAGAATCACTATTTCCCATTCAGTGGTTTTAATTTCAATTTGATAATGACCATAAAATTTAAAGGTTTATTGAGGAGAGAGGGATTAGTACTAGCACCTGGCAACTATATGGAATGCAGACTCAACTAAGAATAAAGAATTGGCATTCCTGGAATTTTTTTCTTGCTCTGCCATTTGTACATGGGGTCAGGGAGATCAGCCTGTGCACAGTCAGTGGATGTGAGAGTGAGCAGGGAAAGGCTCCAGAGCTGCTGCTTGGGAAACCACCTTAGAGATGGAGGGAGCTGTAACCAAGTCTTACCATAAATTTCAGCAGCTCTGAGAGCACTCAGGCTGGTACTGCTGAATCCTCTAAAGAAATACAGAACAATAAGGAAAAGATATTCATAATACCTATATTCCAATGGATAAGTATGCTGAGATTTTAGTTAAATCATCCAAAGCCACATATTCAAAAGCAACAAGCACTGTTTCTTGCCATCAGCTCAGTGTGTTCTCTCTATGGCACTTTGATAGGGAACAGCTTTTCAGAGCACTGGGACTAGAACAGTTTGGAAGTCAGGGGTCCAGAAACAGCTTTGGAAAACCTTGGATTCAGGTCTTGAAGAATGCTGAGTAATGTCATCAACAGGGGATGTCATTCCAGAAGCAGTGAAACATCAGGCTGTGAAAGCTTAAACAAAATATATTATTGTCATACCATTTATAAAATAAGGTTAGAAACTATCATGTCTGTGATGTAATTAAGTTTAGATAGTACTTGTAAAAATCCAAGTACTTTATATAAAAGTGTAGACTAATATTAATAATACATACCAAAATCCAAGAAAAAGAAAGCTAGAATTCTACAGCAATTACAGACAGTTTCTTTTACAAGTTCAGAGACCATTTTTAAATTAGATCTCTACTCATTGACAACATAAGAGACTAAAAATTGCACAACCTGAGATATTTCCAGCTTGCCTGTTGTAAATATTTAATATAAAAATAAATAGATTGCCCAAAATTTTCTGTGAGAAAGAATGATATAAATTAAACATATTAAGAAACAAAACAGAAATGGGCAATTTCTAAGTTGTTCATCATTTCAAATTTTTTTTTTTCAGAGACCCTGTGCAACTCACCTATTTTCCAAGTCCCTAGGATCTCAGATTTATCTTTATCACAAATAGAAAACTTAGTTGCTTTCAGAAGCCAAGGTGTACACTGATTCTTTCATGCTATATGCCTTTCTACTCCTGTGGGCAAGTACCTTGCAGTTATTATCACTTATTTGTTCAAGTGGTGAGGAAATATTAAATATCACAAGTTCTCAGCAGAGGCTGGACAATAATTATCAACAGATGGCTGGCAGTAGGGTTTTCAGAGAGAGAAAGAAATCACCCTTCCTTCCAAAACAATCCTCTATGAGAAGCTGTAAGCAACTTATTAGTGACAGTTTTGGTTAAAATCAGATTTAACTACCTGCTTTCTCAACATATTTTTTGTGTTACTTTTACCCTTTCTTACTTAGCTGTGATGAGAAAGCACCAATGCTGCATGTCTTAACTTTCTCATAATGATTCTTTTGTCTTGTGTACCTGAAGGGCTCCATCTGGGTATTGTACTCCAGGTGCCCCAGCTTGAAATGTTGTAGAAGCCCTAGCGAATTAATCCATGAGGCTAAATTCCCAAAACTCCACCAGGTTTCTGCAATGCAAAAAAAAACCCAAAAAAAACCCCCAAAAAAACCCCAAAAAAAACAAACAAAAAAAACCAACCACACACACACAAAAAAAAGCAGATGTATTTTCCCTTATTCAATCTGGTCTTTGTTGCCTGTTACAGAGAATAGTGTTTTACAGGTCATAACAGGAAGCTGATGCTCCTTATGTTGCTATGTTTTGTATGGAGAACACAAGAACTCCCAAATCATGGTAGCAATTGAGTTGGAGTTATTTAATTATTGAAATAAGCTCTTGAAGCACATTCCTACTTGTTCTCAACTGCTTTGCCACACAATACCACACAAAGCTGCCTGGAAGGTGGCTGGAAGGAGGAGGAGTTTGCCTTCACCAGCCACAGGTTCTCAATTTCTGGTTTTCAATTTTCAACTGGTTTTCAATTTTAAACTCAATTTTCTACTGGTTCTCAACTGCTTTGTCACACAATACCACACAAAGCTGCCTGGAAGGCTGCTGGAAGGAGGGGGAGTGTGCCTTCACCAGCCACAGGTGCTCAGCACTGTGCTTTACTCACACCAGCCAGATCCTGTGCTGACAGAGACCCTGGTGCCACAAGGGAAGCCTGACTGGAGCAACTGGTACTTGGTAACAGCACAGCCCTAAATGCTAAGCCCTTTCATGCCACAAACCATGTCCAAAGAAGAGCCTTCAATCCAGCCCAAGGTTAGTTGCATCCTCCACTCCAGCCATCTCTCCCAGCTGATCTGGGGAAGATCTGAAGAACCTTTCATCCAAAGCACCCCAGCCTGTCAGCAAGGCAGCTTCTGGTTTTCATCTCTGTTGCATTTGCATCACATTTCTGGAATTCTACAATGTTTAGTCCCTTCTCATCGCAACAGTGACAAAACTTAAAAAAATGTAAAAACTCAACAAACACTGAACTGTGAAATTTGTACTTAGTTATTGTGGACTTATTTAATCAAAAACTGACTTTTTTTTCAGCATCCTGATAGGGACATAAGCACTCCCCAGCTCTTGGGCAGAAGTTCTGCTTACAGATGACTATCACTTTAAGAGACGATTTTAAATATAATGGCTAGAAGATGTTTTATTTAAATTCACTTAAAATTAACATCAGAACAATAAATTAAAGTTCAAATTCAAGGTCAAGCCTGTACAGCTGGATAAAACTTTCTCCAATTATTTTTTACTTCTAAAACATGACTTATGAAAGGAGATTCCCCTTTCTATGTTACTTTAAGAATCACTTAAAACATAAAATCTGCCTTTTCTAGTAAAAACACTTCATGTCATTCTGCAAAACAAGTTAAATATCACATCTTGGTTTGCTACCAGGAAACTTTAAGTGTCTCTGAATTTTCATGATGGAACTAATATATTACAGAACAATAAACAAATAACATCCAACAAATAAAAATATTCAATATCAGCTTATGTACAGGATCACATATTTTTGTCCTTGAAGATCTCAGTCATTAATATGCCTATAAACAATGGTTATCAAATGACAGTTTGGAGACATTTCTAAAAAAGTTCTATCAATAATATTTTTTGTTAAATTAAATTATTTTAATGTGTCACAGAAACATTTGTTTTTACCTTTTCCTAAGTATCATAAACTCAAATTAAATATTTTTTTTAAATCAGCACTTTTACCCTAGCTGATATAATAAGACTGCTTTCATATTTTCATATAAAACACTCAGTTTTAAAATATCCTTTAATCACTTAGTTTGGTATTTTTATGTGTGTTTCGATAAAAAAAGGCCTATCCAATTAACTCCTGTCTAAAAATACCAGTGAGCTTGGAAGTTGAATGTCATATGATTCAATGAAAGGCTTGTTGAACTTATTGGAGAGAGTGGAACAGAGCATGTGAGTGGTAGCAGATAAAAAGCTGCACATTCTGGACCTCATGGAAGCACCATGCACACATATGCACACACATACATTCAAACATGGATTTGGACTGAAACTTGACAAAATCCCTACCCAACTCTAACCAAGCCAAGCCTGGAAGGCTGTTCTCGTTCACATAAAAGTACTAATAATGAACAAAAATACTTGGAAGTGCTCCAATACCTTACACAGTATAATTTCTGTTTCTCTTCCCCACGCATACCCACAGGCTTGCTCCTGCTCTATGGTCCCTGTTCTCCCTGGTTTCTCACCAAGGTAATATATTTGCACCACTCTGAATGAAAAGCAACATTCTGAATTATAAGTGCAAAGCAAATCTGTGCTCCAAAAGCCTTCTTAACTTTTCTTGGGATACTACATTTCACCACCCAAACAAAGATTCCATTCAGCATAGAATCATGATCCCACACACTGGACATGAGGCTTGGAGTTAGGTCACCTTTTTTTGACTCCATATTTCCCTCATTGCCTCATGTGACCTTAGACAATTAATTCAGAATCTGGTATCTCAGCTTCTCCTTGTGCTAAAGCCTGGAGGTAACACTTCCATGCCAGTAGTTTTTAAGATCAAGGAGTTGTTTACACAAAGCAAGAGTTTAGCACCTAAATCCTAAATTGCATCTGAACAGGTTCTACATTCTTCTAGTACTGGAGATGCCTAAATATTCCAGTTGCACCTCTGTGTAATCTGCATGCTCCCCAAGTGTGTGGATGTCTGTCTTAAACACCCTCCAAGCTAAAGAGATGCATGGGTGTTTCCTGCCTCTGCTTGATCAGGCTTCAGGTTCCATCCTCCTGTGCTTCTCAACCACTACATTCTCTTGGGTGGGATAGAAAACTTGGACTGGTATCCATCAAGGCAGAGAGCACCAGGCAAGTGCCAGTAAGAGAGGATTTCAGGCTACCCTTCACCTCCATGTTTCATGTTGCATAGCTTCGATGTCCAATGATGAGATTTCATTTCATTTCATACATTCTCAGGTATTTCACGGAGTTTGAGAATAGTTTAGAGTAGAAAAGATCTTTAAGATCATTGAGTCCAACTGTCAACACAGCCCTGCCAATTCCACCACTAACCCATGTCCCTAAGCACTACACCTTCACATCTTTTAAACACCTCCAAGGGTGGTGACTCAACCAATTCCCTGGGCAGCCTGTTCCAGCACTTGACAACACCTGCCATGGAAATATTTTTTCTAATATCCAATGTAAACCTCCCCTGGAACAACTTGAGGCCATTTCTTCTCAATATCATTTGTTACCTGGGAGAAAACACTGATCCCATCTGTCTACAACCTCCTTTCAGGTAGTTGTGGAGGGACAAGGTCTCCCCAAAGCTTCCTTTTCTCCAGGCTAAGCACCCTGCTCCCCCAGCAGCTTGTCATAGAACTTGTGCTCCAGACCCTTCCCCAGCTCCATCGCCCTTCTCTGGACCTCAATGTATTTCTTGCCTTTCTTCTGCTGGACCTCCAGCACCTCAATGTCACCCTCTTGTCATGAGGGGCCCAAAACTTAACACAGAATTCCATGTGCAGCCTCACCAGTGCCAAATGTGAAACTGTTTCCTATAAGATACTTTTGCCTCAGTTTTATATGTGCAGCTACAACTTAGCCACAATCATTAGTACAATCATGAGTCATAAATGAGGAGCTAGTGCTTCTCTAGCTTGTAGTATTGTCATGCTTGTTGATTTAAGTCTTAAAATAAAATCAGTTCTTCAACTGCATGTTGAACACTAGATAGTGACTGAATATTAAAAGTCCAGCAAACCATTTTAAGAGACATTTAGCATCTAAAAGACAAAACTGTTCATTTTGTTCATTCTGTGGACTAAATATAAATCAGAATTCCTTACAAAATCAAAGTTGACTTAGTCCATCCCCAAAGCTGTAAGACAATTTTCACTGTTCTTTCATGACTCCAGTCCTATGCCTGTGATTAACTATTAAAATTAAGGTCATTTACTATGTTTATTAATTTCTTATACTAGAAAGAGCTTTGTCTTATTTCCAGTTGAGAAGGTACTGACTAGATTGTCCTGTGTAGCTGAAATGTGAAATGAAGCCAGCTGCATTCTTCAACTTTAGGTACAACACAACACCCTTTGAAAACATGACAACCTAAGTGACTATAAATGTGTTACAGTCTCCAGGGCTCTGGAATAAATCTTCATGTTTAAAATAGAATTAGCTATTCTTCAAACAGCATGCCTTGAAAAATTGTTCTTATCTAAGCAGGTACAAATGCACTATTAATGAGGCTTCTGTAGGAAAACAAAAAGAATAAATAATGTGAGAATAAACTTACTGCAGCAAAACATATGTGCTGCTCTAGCTTTAAAATTCTTCTGTGAACTTATGACATACTGTCTTTAGATGCTTACATAAAGAAATATTGAGTGCTGTCCATGATCCTGTTTAACTACCATTAAAAAGCCATTATTCAATAACACAAACAGCTTGGTTTCACCTCCTCTAAGGTTGGGGTTGTTCTTGGTGGGTTGTTTTTCTTTTTTAAGTCTGAAAAGAGGACAAGACACAGCTATACTGTGTGGCTGCTGGACAGGAGGTGCCATTGTGGCTACCAGAGTTTTATTTATCCTTAACCCTAAGAAGCAGCCCTTTAACCAACAGCCTTCTCTATTGCCTTTCCACTGGAAATTTAGCACTATACTTTGCTCTATTCCCAAGATGGTTTTTAATGGCTGTTTCGTGTTACAGAGAAAAAGCTTCTTCTGAGTCGGGCATGTTTCCAGTGCAACAAGTAACAGCACTTACCAGGAACTTATACTGCAATCTTTTGATTCTCAGAGAAGATTCACTAGTACTGGCAAGTCCTTATGGCAGCTTGCTGGTGTTGCTGAAATGAATGACTCATTTCTGAAAGAACCAAGTGGGAAAAGAAAAAAAAATGCAAGCGCACATTGGGAAAGAAAAGAGCTTTTGCCACTGGACATAGCTATCTAATCTAATTTTCAATAAATATATACAGTAATAGGTCTAACATGATTAGCAAAGTGTCATGAAGACACAGCTCCTGAGCAGTTGTAAACACACACACACACACATGCACACTCACACATGCACACAGATCTAGCAATCACAACCTGTGGCTATCAGAATGAGAAGCATTAATCATTTTTAATGGTCAATCTGTTAAAAAGATGTTCTAACTGATTACTGGTATAAAATAAAATAAACATTATGCATACAAATCTTATTTCCCAAAAACTGAATCACTTTTGTCAGGTATTTAACTTAAACCAGCAAAACAGACCATCAAGAAGGCAGCATTGAAATGGATGCCTGCAGCAATGGCCAGTCAATGGCCTCTTTATTTGTTAAAGATGGATTATTTTAAATAAATTACAGAGCACTTGCACTGAATAAACAGAGTCTCAGTGGCTGTGGCATGCTATACATGCTTAATTGAGCCACAGAAATCCTAAATGACTACTGAGCTGTGTAATCGCCTTTGATTTTGCTGATAGGACCTGATTCTTTAGGTAAAAACCAAGCCATTGAGGACTGAAAAGCAACACTACCTTGAGGAAAATAGAAAGTTTAATCTGGAATATATACTTATAATATTTCGGAAACCACAGAGATGGAGTGTTCCAATAACTGAACACAAGGCAGCTTCAGAAGTGAACGATCTGCGTGTCATTTTTATTTGAGCTTGATATGTTAAATGTCCCAAATGTTTATGTTGTATAAGCCCACTTAAACATTGCAAAGTGCAACAGATTCATTGGCAAAATAAAAAGTATAGCTTTTTTAGTCTTGCTTGCTGTCTTTTTTGCATTGATACAGCACATTATGCGCACACATGTACCCAGGGGTTTTCTTAAGTAATCGTGTAATTTGACCGCTTTTGGGGAACCTGTTAATGTGATTTACTTGGAGTGTTACCTATGGCTTCTGTAGGCTGAAGTAAAACATCAGGTCAGAAACCAGGAAAAGATGCTGTAACCCTTACTGATAATAGTCTTCATTTTGAGATTGTGTATTTAACTCTTTACATTCCAGTCTTTATGTAACTCAGCCAACAAAAAAAAAAAAAAAAAATCTGAAATAAGGGTTTACTTGGTACACAAGAATTACAGGATCAGACCCTTCCCTTGACATAAATGAATCCTGACCTAATGACATATGGAATTCATTTTGACAGAAGCTATGACCTTAAATAATATTACTTCCATTTGTCAGTATCTCTGGAAAATGGTTTGACATTGAGAAGCAGTTTTAAAACTGCCTTGAATAACAGCAATTAAAAGAGAGACTGATACTGTTGGGCACTTTAATAATGATTGCATACTTGGATTTTCTCTAAAAAAACTCAACACCTACCACTTTCTTTAATAAGCAAGTATAATACTGCTCAGCTGTGAAATACTCTTTCTAATGAAGCACAATGAGCTACATTTGCATTTTCCACAATTACACTGTATATTTGGGAAAAAAAAAAAAGTTATATGAGTTTAACCATGTTGGTAAAGCAAGTGCCTGTCAACATCCAGTTAAAACTGATGAGCATTTAAAAAGGAAATTTTACCCATACATGATGAGGCCAAGTAAATGAAGAATATAGTATTAGATATTCTAAAGTACTCTGATGAATGCTATGAAGTTTTTGAAAATAAGACCAGGCTGCTCATAGTGTCACAATCTGGTCAACCAAAGGCAGCCATCAAGCTTACAAGCTTTGTCCAAAGCAGCTGAACTGTTCCTGTGTGACTTTAGAAACTCAGATGAAGAGGCTGTAGAGGAATTAGAAGATGCTCTTAGTGCAGTTTTGGTAGTTCCCTTGATATTTTTCATAACATGTAAGAGAAGATCCTTCTGTCCTGAATGTCAGCCCTTCCTGGAGGGAAAAGGCTTGGCCTGCCTCCTGGGCCTGAGCAGCACACAGCAGGGAGGACAGCAAGCAAACACAGCTGCCACAGCTCTGTTTAACATCATCACACTGTTTTCTCAGGGAAAGGAGAAAAAACTTAATGTTCCCCCCAGTTAATTTCTTTAGTGGAATTAATGAGAAAAAAAAATTTGGAACTTATTATGTTGACTTGTGAACATAACAATAGGGAAAATCCCCCAAATATATGAGAGAAATTTGCAAGGGCAGAAGGCTCTGAATGTCTTTCTCAGGCTGTTCATACCAACCCAGGACATAATTATATTTATGTTGTCTTTGGCAGTACACTTTTTTTCCCTTTAGCCACAGAGACACATTCTCAGGAGGCCACCAATCATGCAGAAACCATGTGGTAAATTCAGGTATAAAATTCAAATAGCCTGCTGCCACACAGTCATTCCCTGCTCTAGCCTGGGGATTACAGAGCAATGTGGCAGTAGGTGTGACTAAGTACATCAACTTTTTGTACTTTCAGCCCTATGGGAATAATAGTTGAGCCCATCAACCCCAGAGCTGAGTGAGACATACTTCTGTTTCCTTGGTGGCCTAAAAGTAGAATCTCATGTAAGCAATTTG
Organism: Urocynchramus pylzowi; assembly: GCA_013397555.1. Lineage (NCBI taxonomy): Eukaryota > Metazoa > Chordata > Aves > Passeriformes > Fringillidae > Urocynchramus > Urocynchramus pylzowi. Next base: position 172,470 of record VZRH01005471.1, on the reverse strand, counting down.
GACTGGCTTCCCATAGGTACTTTTAAAACTTTTTTTTATTATTATTATTTTTTTCTCTTAAATATGGCTCCATGCTAGCCAGAAACCCTTTTGACTGTGCATGCTGCTAACTCACAGGCACATCTGGCTGGGTTCAAACATTCAAGTGCTTTTTATGGTTCCCTTTGGCCAGCAAGCATAACATCTTACAGGGACATTCATTTAGAGGATTCCTCTGCTCTGTCCAAAAAACAGATGAGCTCAAATAATAGAGTCACTGATAACAAATCTGGTAAGGAAAAATTTGCAGAAACAGGAGAGGAGCGATTGTATCTCATACAAGTCCAGGCAGACCTAAAGCCTGCACAAAATGGAGACCTGAAACAGTACCTCATGTGTGTATGGAAAAATATGCTATAAATGGTTTACTGAGACTTACCTAAATCAGGAAACAGGCTTGAGCATTAAAATTCTAAGACACAGTTAACAGAAAAGACTCAATAGGACACAAGGGAAACAGCTGGATGGGTGCGGAAGTATGCTAAGCCCAGGAAAAGAAATACTATAGCCACTGTGACTGCTGCAGAAAAGGCATCTGACACAGTGAAAAAAAAAATAATAGGAAACTTTCAGTCCTGAAGTGACCAGGGACAGAGAACACCAAAGGACTCTGCAGAGAATGGTCTGTAGCAAGCTGAAATAAGGGTACCAGCTACCTTTTTAAGTGAGAGAACATTGGTGGAATTGCTGCAGAACTTGGGGTATCCTAGATCCTGGATATCACCCACAAACTCCGTTTAAAAATTGGGAGTTATAAAACAAAAATCAAGTACTATGTATAAAAGCAAATGGGATAAATTCATTTCTTCCTGGTGCAGGAATTCCTATTAAACAGATTTTTCTCCTATATTCATAATATTTCTAGCAAATCCTTGTTCATATCCAGTCTCTACTGTCTGAAGAATCCAACCCTGTGAAAGAATGCATCTTCCACAAATCAAATCCTAGAACAAATATTGTGAGATATATTAAGAAGGATATGCTACATTTATTTATACAGTGTCTTTCAGGCCAAAACATTTCAAAGTGCTTAACTAATTATTGATCAGCACAGATGCCCTCACAAGTGTATTCACTGAGCAAAAGGTCACAGCTATCCTTATGTGAGGAACAGCTATAATTAATTCCCATGTGGAGGAAGAACATATAAGTTGTCTTCTGAAGTGGGGCAATTAGTAAATTTTACACTCCCCTCAGGCACCTCCTCTGCCTGTGTCAGACTCTGCAGTGGTCACCTTTTTGAGAAAGTGGGGACCTAAGCAGCATAAAAATAAACAATTTGTGAAGGATGTGCTAGGATAAGAAGAACAGGAGGACAGTTTTAAACATTATAGCAGGCACCGAAGAAAAACATCACTTATTCAAATCATGAAATGAGGAGGTCTTCACTTGTGCAAAAGATTAGCATTCAGATTTTTAAAAGTAATCAAAAGGTATTTTCACTTTGATGTTTCAAATTCCAGCATCCACCTTCACGTATCGCCTATGAAAATCTCTTCTGTATGCTGACACACAGTGCTCCATATATGCTCTTCTGATTAAGACAATCTTGCAACAGTTTTGCTTTGATCTTGAAAGGAAAGCAAAGAAACTGCTACAAAACAGTGGCATCCAAAACAAGGAAGTTAAAATAAGATCTCGATACAGATCGCTCAGTGTCCTGCTAGGGCTGTTTGTAAACAATACCTACAGCTAATTTTAATCTTTCTCATTTTTAATGGATCATGACTCTAATCTATCTTTGACTGTCAATTGCTGCCATTAATATTTTTCATCTCCTTTTTTATCTCCACTTCCACTTACAATGATATCAGAGCTACACTGCAGCCTACAATTAGTGTAGATCCTTCTCCCTCAATGTAGGCTACAGGTAGCATTTTGTTTCAACCTTCAGCAATGCAAATAAGCTGATGTTGGCAGTATATCATGAGCTGCTCACCAGTCATTTCCTTAATGACTTGCTAATTTTCCTCTCCATATCCTCCCCATGACACACTGGAACCTCATATGGTTGTGGAGACCAGCACAACTGAGAATGCAGCCCATCTAAATAGCCCCATGACTTTGTGTTTATGCCAGCTCTTGTTTCTCTGTTTTCCCCTTAAGGAATCTGCTTGTAATTTTTAATTTAGCCTCTGATGGTGACACAAATATAATTATTTAAATATTTACCTCCTCTATCTACTGTTCCTCCTGTTAATCTGCAGCTGCCTGAATTCTGTCATAAAACAGAGATGAATGTTTTTATTTTCTGTTCAGCATTTTATTTTTGTTCATTAAATTTACTCAAGTAAATACTATACAGCTCTGAACCAAATCCTTTTTACTTTTTTTCTTTTTAATTAAGAAACTTGTATCCTTGAATTTACCCTCAGAACATTGCTTAATACATGCAGAACACAATGTAACCTTTCTTGGAATGGAAGTCTATTTTCAATGAGATTTAGAAGCCTTAATAGCTGAAAAGTACCATTGTATCCCAGGGTAGGCAATCTCCTTAAACCTCCAGAAATAACAAGAACATTGTTTTTCTTTTGTATCATAACACTGGGATTTACCAGACTAATATAGTAGGACTCTCATTCTGAAAATCATATTTTCCTATCTATTGACTGAAATAACTGTGCTGTGCAACCACAACCAAGGAACTTAAGTTTGTTTTGACTTAGTAATACCATATGCTCTAGAGAGAAAGTCCTTAAGGCTGTCCTTGCAGGGTGTGTGCCTATGAAGCAATTGCCTAGAAGTCACTGCCTTGTTGACAGTGGACCTACTGATGGCACAGCCTGAGGTACCAGAAAATGGAGGAAGACTGAGGTTGTCCAGCTCAGGGCTGTGCAGGGGATCAGCACCTTTCGATGTGCAGAGCCTTGAAATGGAGCTGTCAGCCATATGGGGACTCCAATGTGTACATGTCGTATCTGAGGGTTTAATACTTACAGAGTGTTCTTCCTTGGTCTGGTGACCAAGCTGAAGAATATTAGTAACAATGAGTTATTTGAATATTAATAAATATTTTAAAATAAAACCTGTGTGCTTGGTCTCCCTTCCTGCATACAATAGCTGGCACGGTTACCTGGAAAAGAAGAAATTCTGATTCAAACCTTCTTTCTTTAAAATCTCTAGAGATTTTAAAGTGGTTGAACTACATGTTATCCCACATTTACATCTGCCTAGTGTACACATTGCTTTTTGATTTTCACTGGCACTTGTTAGCCTTGGGTCAGCAATGTGTCAGCTACTCATACTACATTGTACCTGAGCTGACTCTCATTTTGCTAGCATGATTCTAGGGTTAGAAGAGCAGAGTCAGTTTTGGTGACTTCTGGCAACTTTTTTATATAAATCTGAGGCACAGCAGTACCATCAGAGGAGGACATAAATTCACTGCATGTATGGTAGCAATACTGCAGCACCCTTACCACAGGGAGTCATCCAGATGGTGGTGTTCAATCAGTAAGGAGAACTCAGGGAGAGAAATGAGTTTCCTTGTTGCTGAAAGGAATTAGAAATAGAAAGCACAGTCTGCATAAAAACGGAAGAATTAGTTTATTTCAGCTACAATACCAAGAGTAAACACATGCTCAGAGCAACAGAATAAGTCCAACATGTAAATTTCAGAAAGGAGAAGCAAGACTTTTTTTATGTTCTCTTGGATTGTTTTTCTTAATTCAGAGTTTTAAGAACATAAACATCTAATATAGGAAATGCATTACTGAATTCCCCCATGCTACTCAGATCACACAACAGTCTCTTGCAAGCCAGTATTTGCTACTTATTGTGTTTTTTAAAAAAGCCATCAGTAAACCAAACCACATTCTGGTACATGTTTGACTGCTTTTGTAGTTCAGGACATGAGGTACTTGGTTTTTTCCTTTTTTTGAAGGTAATCTAAGGAGATGGAGCACAGCCAGGGAAACAGCCGAGAGAATGGGCAAGTAACATAAGAGAAACAGAAAGAGCTGGCAAAGACAAAACACAAAGGAAAAGAGTTGGTGAACAATAAATGAGAGCCAGAAATACAAGGATTTGGAATTGATGTTTATTTTATTTGAGATTAATAGCAAGAAAGAACCTATAACTGTGGTACAAATTGCTCAATGCCCCATGTGGTGCCAATATTATGCCATTCATTATACTTGCAGGTGTATTATTTCTAGTTCCCCAGATAAAAAAAAAAATGTTTTCCATGTATTCCTTTGTATTTTAAACTGTATTTTTTTCACACTATATTGCCAAAGGTTCTTATTCTTCCAAACTCAATAGCAACTAATCATTTTCCTGGCTGCAGTTTGGGAGTATGGTTACTATTTTGTACAGGTAATTCTTCCATCTTTATTAAAGGACCACTCCAAAATTTTGATCTGCCTGTATTTCAAGTTCTTTCCTACATGTTTGTTTTCCCCTGTGAGAAAGGTCTTTCTGCTAAACCTTATTTGTGTTCCTAATTACAAATCTGGTTTCCCTCCGTTGGGATGAAAAGTTTCTTATTAGCAATATTATGCACTTTCTTCTCAAAGAAAATATAAAAAAAAAAATCAACACAACAAAGTGAAGTCTACCATATCAACATCTTCCCCTACTTCTTGCACCCACTGCAAATTTGCTGCTATTGCCTGACTTAATGTTGCTGCTCCAAAGCAGCTGTGGAGAGGATTTAGACAGAGATAATAGTGCCCAAAATCCAGCAGTAGAGCAAATGAGGCTGGAGGGGGTCTGTGGTACTTCTGATTCCCACTCTTCATATCCACTGACAGAGTGCAAATTTTTGTGGTTCCTGCAGTGGCTTAGCAAAGCTTTCCAGTGAGGAAAACAATTCAGCTCCAAGTCTGGCCTGAGGACACTTGTCCTGCCTCTACAGACACCCTCAGGCAAAAGGGAAAAGTCCCAGCTCCAGCCACCCCAGGGCACAGAGATCCTCCTGTGTGACACCCCGGAGCCCTGCGGGCTGCGCACCCAGCGCGTGCCCGGTGGGCACCTCCTCAGAGGACCCTCCAGGTCATGATGGATTCAAGCTTGCTCAAAGCTCATGGGAATGGCCTGCAGTGTTAGCCTGCTAAATTCAGAATACTTAGCAGGCATCTATCTACCCCTTGAGAAAGTCTTTTTTTGTTGTTTTAAATGGTGTACTAACTTTATGTTACTGATTCTATCAGAGACAACCCAAGGAGCCTTTTCTGAGCTTGCAGGTGAGTGTCTCAGCTTTGATACAAGATCTCAGCAAAACCAACTCCTGAGTTTTGCTTGGTTTTGACTTCTGTAAGTGAAGACATTTAAGATGGTGGTGATTAATGAGAGAGCATTCCCTCCTTTGGCAGATAATCCTCCAAACCAAGGAAAAAAAAATAAAATTATGTTATTGCCTTATGCTTTCCCTAGAATTTTAAAAGAACATGACCATGACAGTGTGGAGAAGTCCAGGCTCATTCATCCTCTTTTGAAAATAAAACCTTTAGACAACATTCTGAGGGAAAAAAAGCTTTTGATAAACCTCTTCTTACTTTACCCTTTCAAGGAAATGAGAATTTATGTTCTACCAATAATCTACTCTAACAATGTTCAAGGAGTAGATTTCCTTCAGGCTCCATCCTGCAAAAGTGTAATAAGGCATTTATGAAGCAAACAAATTACACCATGAATTCTGGTACTATGCTTTGGTATATTGTTACATGCACCTTACAAGAAATATCATTTGGAGGGTGGGGAAATCCAGAAAATCAGTCCCTCTCCCGTTATTTCCTCTGTCTCTCATGTGCACTCACACTCCCATACAGATACACACATTGCTTCCAATGACCACAGACATCATCATCCCTTTTACTCACTCACCCTCCCTCCCTGCTGTCCTTGGAAGCTCATTCTTCTGCCATGCCAATTTTATCTCTTTGATTTATTCACCACTTTGAACAATATTGCTTTTCCACAGCATTTTTAGATCTCACCACAGGTCTGGTTATCTTACATATCACTTGCCCCTTGCTTCCAGATAACTTTATCATTTCACAGAGCATTTTCATTTCTCAGTGGATGAATTTAGCACATGTAACAGCAGCTAGAAACCAGAAGTAAACTTCACACAGACTGATCCATCTGCTCTGCAGACCACCAACAAATTCTCTCTGTATTTGTGCATGTTTTGGATTTAGGATTTGTGAGTTACTGCCTAGACAACACAAGGTTTGACAACTCTTCTGGTTTTGTCCATTAGAAAATTTACTCCAAATGAAACTAGACCTGGAATCTATGCAAATAATGAAGTATGACCAAGTTTTCAGAAAGATAGAGCTTTTGAGGAAAAAGCTGGTGAGTGATCACTTTCATATCAGCTCTATATGGGCACAAAACCTCATCCAATTTTGCCTTTCCTCCATTCTATGGTGTTATAATAATCAATACACACAAAAATAAATAAAACTCATTCCTCTTTCCATTTCCAGAAATGCCTATTCTGGCTAACAGAGCAATGAAGAGTAGAAGGAAGTATCAGGTCCCTTACACAAAGGTGTTTCCTACAAGGCAATTTTGAATCAAATTTCAGTATCAGGCACTCATTTCCCCATTTAAAACATGGAAAGAGAGAAAAAAAGCTTAACAAATCAATGCTGCAACTTAAAATCTGGCAATGCTTGTCTTTCTGCTTCCCAGGAGAGGATTAATTTGTTTCTTCTCATTCTTTGCTCTTTATTATTTCAATTGGAGGACATAAAAGTGCTATTGAGAGTTTTGAAGGATAAACACTTTATGTGGTAACTGCTTAAATAAGAATAAAATTTATTGAGAGTGCAGACATTTTTATCACATTAATGTGACCTATTAATGATAAAGGAAATTCCCTTCATCTAGCGAGCTCTGTGTTTACAAATGTAACAAGAGATGTTTTAATTCTCACCATAAATCTAAGGAAGTTAAAATCTTAACCCCAAGGTACTTAATATAGTTGATTCTGTATTTAAAGGGAATGTTGTTAACATTTATATTGTTTTTGTTACCTACAACACAGAGATTGGCTATTTCAATATTCATTTCATTTTATAGGTAAAGTTTAACAGGTATTTCAAAGAAACTTACCTGTAATAAAAGTGAGACAAAACCATACCTGCTATAAAAGAAAAGGCTGCAAATTTCTCTATTAACACAACATAAGTAACACATGGAGTTGCACATGACCTGAAAGCCACAATCTTAACATCTAAATATATTTTAAAAATCAGACACAATTAATTTGACTGTATTAATTTAATAGAGAAAAATTAAGCCATTCTTTCTCTCTGAAAATGCATTTTGTTGCATTTTAGCACAGTTTTCAGAATAATTTTTTTCATTAAAGTTGAAATATTTCCCGGAGTTGAAAGACTATCCACATTCAATGTGGAAAGAGTAGGGTTTGATGACTGGTGTATAGCAAGGTACAGCTCTGTCACTGGAGACTGCCTTTCACACCTTATACTAGCCAAGAATGTATTGACTAGTATACACTTAGATGTATATCTATTGGCTGCTATTGGCTATATCTCAGTGTCCTTAAAATACTCATTATTAACTACTTTGCTACAATAAGGAATGCTCAAGGGCTCTGGTCATCTCTTATATGACCAAGACTGTGCCCATCAAGTGATAAAAGTGTGGACAGCGTCTCTCAAAGGTTCTGACAGATTTTCATGTGCCTGGATGGTCCTAAGGATTCACCCACATGTTATGGGGATTTGGTTGGGCTGAGAAGTGCAGGATGAGGCAATGAACAGGTTTCCTAGCTAAAGCAAAGGGAAGCTTATTAAAACAATAGGTTTTGTGGCTGGAGAGAAATGTGAGATGTGGTCAGGTACAGATTCCAAATTTCTAAGATGAGTCTCCACCATTTTGAAACTTTCAGTCTTGTCTCCTAGTGTTTCAAATCCATGAATATCTGGAAAGTATACCTTTAGCAAGTACTGAGCTATAGAATCCAAGAATCACTTTACTTGTTAGCTCAACTAAAGTTTAAAACCAACTCCTGCATTGTTGTGTGAGTTAAAGTTACACCTAAAGCTATAATGCCATTGTGCCTTTCAGGAAACTCTCAGAAATTTCTGCCAAAAATGAACCACTTCAGAGCCAGGAATCATGCCAGGTCAGTAATGTTCACTGGCATTGATGTATTCTACTAGGGAACATGAAAAGCAAAGAATATAGAAGTCTTAAGAATGTAATATCATATCCCCTCATCCAAAACCACTTTGATACTAGATAACACAGGCCATGATTTTAATATATTTCAAGATTCTTTCTCTATTTAAAAATGATAAGATTTCACTGTTTTCCCTATGCCACTTCTGACATCATGACCCTTTTTTCTCCAAGAGCCTGTCAGGTTAAATGAATGATACATTTAACCATCCACAGCAATTAAAGTGCATGGCCTGAAACCAAAATTTTCTGAGATTCGGTCGCAAATATTTGTATAGTTTAAAAGGTAAAATAATTTCTTAGCAGTCAAAGTTTCATAAACAACTGGGAAAATTATTGAAAAGAGTGCTTTATTTTTAATTCAAAGTCCAAATAAAGAATAAGTATACTCTACATTTCTCTATATGGGTATCTCAGCCATCTGTTAAGAAAAAATTAAGTTCAATAGAAACTGGCAGTATAAGAATCACATTCCTTCTGCCCTTTGCTCAGGCACGATGCCACATAAGTTTGATGCCATAAAATTTAATTTTTTTCATTTTGAATGATTTACAGTGGAGCAGAACCTATAAATCAGAAGAGTAACAGGGGTTATGAATAGGGATGTATGTTTTTCCAAAATGTCTAAATGAAATATTTTGAAACATGGTAAAAGAACTGCACAGTTCTCCACCTGGCAGCCATAATTGAAGTTAATAACACTTGTTTAGACATAAGGAAACTCTTTGGCACCTAGACTTTTTTTTTTTTTTTAATAAAATGATCAAACAATCATCATCTAGTTTTAAGAAATCAAAGCAGTTAGTTCTGGCAATATGTTGTATGAAGACAGTCTTTCTTTCAGCTATGTTTCCAACTACGTCTAATAATTTTGAAAATATCCACCAATTCCTCAGCACAATTCCTTATTCTAATCATACACCATAATATTAATCTTATTGCAACTCTTAGGAGCCATGACCATAATGGCAGTGACAGACAATATAAAACACATTCTATGAAGAGGCTTTGATAACCTCAACATGTACTATTGATTTTACAGCATTTCAGATGCATGTTTAGATTTTGCAGTCTCTCCTTTGCATATGCCACAGGCAGCAGATGATAAGGTGCAAGTGCTTATTTCCCCACAGCCAGTTGTACCAATTCTTGGAACATTCCTCTTCTTGTCCACGATGGTATTCAGAAAGCATAACCTCATAAATGAATACAGTTTCTTCGTTCAAGGAAAAATCTTTCTTAAAGAGACTGAAGCCGAACTGGCAAAAGTTTCTCTGTTCACTCACTAATTCTTTCTGGGCCTGGTTTTCCAGTGTTCTTGATAAACCTAAGGACAAGGGTGCAGGGACATTGATGAAACTCTTATCTTCTGGTCCTGAATCTTCAACCCAACAGATCTGCTCACTCCTGGGAGTTGTGAAATACTTTGTCTCTTTTCCTAGACGCTTTCTATGATCAACCCCTCATTGAGTTCTGGGTAGAACATCTAGGTCTTTTGTTAGATGCTCATTTCTATTGCTTCCCCAAGACATGAAAGAATAACATTTACAGGCACTTCTGTGGTGGAGAGCTGCTTGCTTACAGCCCCCTCTACCTCCACAGTGGAAGGGAGGAATCTTTCATGTGACCAAGCTGCTGAGCAAAATCTTCAGGAACAGGCATCTCACAAGTGTTTGTGCAGTAAGAGAAGGGATTATCCTTGTATTTAAATTCAGGCTCTTTTATCACACTTTCCTTGCATGTGTGGCTTTTCCTTTCCCTATTAAATTGCTTTTATCTCAATGAGCTTCCTCACTTTTACTTTTCTGATTCTCTCCCCCAGTCCTGCTGTGGGGGCAGTGAGTCAGCAGCCATGTGGGGTTGAGTGGCCAGTTGGGGTTAAACTATGACACCCATCTTTTATGTCATGCAGGCTGAAAATTCTCACTGTAAAGACTAATACTTCTTTTCCCAGATTTGTTAAATACCAATCACTCAGATGTTTTACAGAGTGCACCAATTCAACATAAGGTGAGACTATAAACCTATTAATTTAGAATAAATGCCTTGCCTTGATTAAAACATAGATAATTTTTAGGGAAAATTCTGTTCAGTTGGGAACAAAGCAACCTAACCAGACACCAAATCAGAAGTGTGCATGCTCACTTAGGAATTTGCATTAAACCCAGATTATTGCAAGTTCATGTGTCTTTCAAACCCAGAAGCACATTTATTCAGTAGATGTCCACAGGAATATGATTTATGTTGATCAACAATAATGGCAGACAACCATCAGAAGATTATTTTTAAAGTTGTTGTAAAGGATCTGATCCCTCATGGACTGTTCAGATAAAATTCTTGTAGATTTCAAAGGGAAAGGAGGATCTGTGGCATCCCAGCAGCCCAAGAAGGCACAGGGCAACATGAAAAGCCATCAGATGGTGATGTCACAAACCAGGGTCTGCCCTTATAAAACCAGGAAATACCAACCCATTTATATCTCATCATCTTAACCCTGAACCTCTGCGTAATGGCTTTACCCCATATTCCCACCTTTTCCAAGATGTTGTCCGGTTCCCTCTTAACTTGATTTACTCTACTCATTTCAGCTGCTGACTTTGGCACTTTATTCCAGCTCTAACCAACCACAGTATAAAGACATGAGCCTGAGCTGAGTGGCAGAGGACTCATTCACAAAGCTCCAGCCCAGGTGAATAAGCTCCTCCTTGTAAACTGGGTTAGAAACATTTAAGAAAGACCCTCAGACACCATGGGCAAGGATGCCCATACCTACTAAGCCCAGGACAAAAAAACAAGGCTAAAATGGTAACAGCATTTGATTTATTATTCAGTTTGGCTGTTTTACGTAGAAGAAAAATCAATCAAAGGGAAAGGCATATTTTGAAACCTCACAACCCAAACAGTGCACTCACATGCAGCTGAGGGAAGCCCTGCATTTGATCACTTGAAAATCTTCCTAAAATTTTATACATTTTTCACTCAAAAATCAAACACAAAGTGCATGTGCATAAAAGTCACAGTCAGATTCCTCAGCTGGGTAAATGAAGTTTGTTTTTCCAATTTGAACTACAGAAAACTCCTTCTCATATAATTCTCTTCAAAGTCTAAAATTTGTTCCAGTGATAATTGCTGAATTTATGTGTATTTAGAACCCAGTACTTAAATGAAATAGCTACATTGGCTGATTATGTTTAAACACGGTGCCAATTTCTTTGAATAGGAATGTAGTAAATTACTACAGATTACACAAATACTGATTAAAATTTCAAGGCAAATAAATAATGAAGAGGGATGTTATTTATTTGTCCAAATGCTCTTAAAAGTGCAGTCATGCCAAGCACAACTTCCAAGGAAAGCAGTGGATGGAAATACAGTGTTATGTCAGTGGACAGCCTGGACTGAATCATTAAGACAGCAGTGATTACTGTTTTAATATTTGCTCCATCTGCCCCTCTATTTTCCCTTATTCTCTCTATAACATTACAAACTGCGCTCTTACCAGGAAAATTCTGACATTAACTTTGCACTTGCAGATTGTGTTGAGCTTACTCAGGTTTTCCTTTTGCACAAGCTGATGGTGAAGATGCAACCTGTAAAGCCAAGGGAAATGTTCTCAAATCTTTTATGTTGCTCCTCCATGCAGCACCTGCAAGTACATTCTAAAACCTCTGGATGCAAATGCAAATCTGTCTCTGGAAACCACTAATGCCTCTCCCAAACACTACCTTCAATCTGGTTTACAAGGAAGGATATTGACAGATTAATAATTTCTGCCTAGGGCTAGGCAGAGAATTATTATGTAGATACTCTTGAATAAAATTGTCTCTAAACTAACCTGATCCTTGGTGGACTGTGGCAATAGCATGTAGCATACACAGAGGATAAAATTACTGAAGTTCCACACAGCTCATAGTGGAGTCTCAGGTGACACCAGTCAGTAGAACTTCAATTATACTGACAACAGGGACAGAAGGCTGATTTGCATGAGCTGGTGCTATCTGAGCAGAGGCAGCTGAAGTGATGTGATAGTATTGCAAACAAAAGCTGGGATCCTGGGCTGATGTACGGCTGGACAAGGATGTGTTATGCATTGTCTTTGTGCCAGCTGTGAAACTGATCCCTGAGAATGTCACAAACCATGATGGCCCATATGGAGCTGTAGGGCTCTAGATAGCATTTCTGTATTTCTCTCTCTATACCAACATCTCCTCACACAAGCTCAAAACAAGGTTTCATTGTGCTTTACACCACAGATGCATCTCTTATCAGGTATATTGTTTTGGTTTGAAAAGACAGGTGTCTGCTGAGAAAGGCAGGAACCTCTCTTGAAATGGAAAATGTAAATCCCCTCCCTCTGAATTATTGTAATTTGAAATTAAGGGGCACTCAGGCAAAGATATGGGAGTAGAAATAACAGTTCTCTATTAGGAAAATAAAAATGCAGTAATACAAAATAACACTGACAGAGTCAGAATATGACCTGACACCCTGTGGGTCAGGGGGTTGGTAGCAGTCTGATTGAATGGTGGCTGCAGTTCTCCTGGAGTGACAGATATGGTTCTGCTGAAACAGTGGTCCTATAGAAGGGTGTAGTCTTCCCCTGAAGGTCTAGTGGTGGTGCAGATGGGCTTGGTCTTCCTCTGGGAAATCCAGTGGGAAAAGGCTGCCTGTGGTGTTCCAAGTCTCAGGTTATATCCAGGTAGGAATGCTCGGCTCCTCCCCCTGGGGGGAGCATCTCACAATGGGATGATGTAATTTTATCAGTCATGCAGTGAGACTCAATGGCCCATTAACAGAAGATAACTGCCCCACCTGGTTCTAACAGATGGCAATAGAATACACACCCTCGGCCACATCTTGCATTGCAACCTAAGATATATACTTAGGCCCATTATGTCCATCCTGTTCCCTTTTAAAAGCAACCTAAAAAGGAAGAAAATGCTCCAAACTAGACGAAATAGGTACAGGCATTTTTATGATCATGTTTCTAATGTGGGGCACTTTTTTTAATTAAAGTTTGAAACTGAATCATTCACACTCTAATTTCTTTTGGCAACTGGGAAAGAAAAGCTAAACCAGATGAAAACCTGTGGTTTATACACTGATACCAAATCTCATTCACAGATTTTCATACAGATTTTTATTAGAAACAGCATACACCTTAAATGAAAGGAGTTGCCCCAGCCCATCAGCCACAGAACAGCACGGTTCAGCTCACAGCAGAGCTGACCTTTTACCTTCACATGTGCTTTATGTGGATTATATATAACAAACCTATAGACACTCCAGAAGCAAAGACTTTACTGATCACAAAGGAAATCTATAAACACACATACAGGCTCTAATTATTAGATATGACCATTAAAACCTGGAATTACTTATCTGCTACTTCACATGAAATACACTATTACCACACACATTTTCTTTTTGTCTTTTATTTTCTCATTTCTCCAACTCTACCGGATAAACAGAAACAACCCTAATGTCCCCAAAACAGAACTAAAATTAAAACTAATAATTTAAGTGTGAACTAAAAGGTCAATCTGTATTTGCTACTTCCCCTTAAATATTTCAGTAATCAGGTATATGGATCTCTTATCTATAATCTGTAGGGAAAATAAAGTATTAAGTTCAGTTTCTGCACTAGTTTACATGGTTTTCAGCCCTGGAAGTACTCACTATCCCTGTTTTTTAACTACACCATTACTAAATCAAAATATTTTAAACACAGTCATAGGAATAAACAGAACTAAACTGAAATGTTATGGTGTCTAGCTTTTCTGTAGTTCTCTTTGTCTTTTATTTTAAGAAAAACTGCTATGGTACAATGCAGATAACAAAAATATGATGTCATTGGGGAAATATATGCTTATTTTTAAAGATTCTGCTGGGAGTCTCTGTATATGTAGAATTGCTCAAACTGAAACTCGGGTTTTGTCCAGTTGATTTCTTGCGAACCATAAACCAGATTTCACTTCTCTCTGGTGTTATTTGTAGAAATACGTATCAGTGAGATCAGAAAAATATTCTACATTCTGTTTTTTAAACATGTCCCAATAAGAAGTCTGTTATATTTCTAGTAGTGGAGCATATTAAGTTACCTTTTAAGTCTCTGCCATTTGGGAGCTCCTTCATTCAAAGTAGAACCCCAGTTTAGCTTCAGGCTAGAACTTAGCAATAATCATGTTATTTTAAGGATATAATTTAGACTTTCTATGAATTCAAAGTGTTCAGTTAACCATGTTCTGTTTATTTGTAGAATATTTTCTGACACCTTGTTACACAATTAATGTACACCCTCAGTTTTGATCCTGGTCCTAAGAATAGAGGCCTGACATACATAGCCCATGCCACCTGTAGCATAATGTATCCTTTCATTCTTATTCCACTCATAGATAACAGTTTTCTGAAATAAAAATGGTCACACTGAAAATCAGCTGCTCAACACTGCCAGTAGAAACAAAAATGAACAAAAGTGTAAATGAGAGAAAAGAGAGGATGAAAGAAATCATTAACATCTAAAGCCTCTTACTCCATTTAAGCAGGTAAGGATTTTGTCTTGGGGTTCACATGGACAAGAATTCATCAACATCCAAAGGCAAATCTCAATCTGACTGAACGATGCTATCAGTAGCTCCTGCAGTCAGGAGTTATGGACTCCTGCCATGTGCATGACCTCCAGCGTTTTCCTTGACTCAAACTTGAAACAAAACCAAACAACTGAAAATCCAGGTTATGCTCTCAATAACATAACAGACACTTATTCAAATATGACAATGAATAAATAAAAAAAAAAAAAAGAGAATAGTTGTGGAAATGCTTGGATAATTAATAAAAATATTGAAGAGCTATTTTTTCTGAGTTACTGTCACCATAATATCACACTTGTGCTTCACTTTTTTTCTAATAGTGTATCCCAGTCAAAACAGCAGAGATTAATGGTCCTGTCTTTCCAGTAAAATCCAACCTCAGCTGGTGTTGCTGCAGTAAATGACAATACTAACAGATACAGAAACAGTACTTAGAGTCTGCCCTCTTTCTGCAGTCTCACCATTTTCACAAAACCACTTAGTACACAGCATCCTGGCTGCTCTTTGTGATGGTATCAAAAAGGTAAAAATAAGTTTCAAAAAAGGGTTTCTTTTAATTTAAATAGTAGCTAGAAGTTAATGCTTACAATGCAGTAGTAATTTTCATACAACAGATTAATAAACAAATAAGGTACTTAATCTGGTATCCTTTAAGATCATTCAGACAAATTAAGGAAACTCTCCAGTCAGTAGTTTTCATACACTAAAATCATAAACTCTTCAATCCCTTTAGCTACTTTGCTAAACCCTATTCCCTTTTACTTTGTAGTAAACTTTCTAATATTTCATTTTCATTTCAGCTAGAGCTACTGAGAGATCTGTATGAATAAGAAAACTATTCAAACTAAGTAGTAGTTCAATATTCGTCTGTCAGAAAAAGGAACTAATCAAAGTCATCCCCACTTAGGGCACTCTAGTTCAGAACAGCATGGGCATAATAATGTATAGCAGCTTTTGTATATACATGACAAATGAAGCAGGATCTGATTAATTGTCTAGCAGTTTTAAAATGGTCTGTAATTTCCTTCACATGTCACTCCATTAGTTCTTAGCTCCTGAACTTGCCACTTAGAAAAATTACTTGTGATTTGCTGAGTAGTAAACGTGCATTTCTATTCAACAGAAAACTTTCCATCTCCTAAATCTTGAAATATGTGCAGAGTATCAGATCCTACTATTGCTTTAGATTTGGATTCTGTTTACAAATATCAATATCAACTCAGAAATGCACAGAGAATACTCAGAGAAATTTCCCTGGAAGAACAGCGAAATAATAACTTGATCTCATAAGGGTTCCTAGCTTCAAGTCCAGAGAAAGCCAAATGAGAAAGCCCATTGTTCTGGGATTAAAGTCTCAGAGGTTCTACATAGGCTCAGCCAAAATGAACCTTGGGCATCTTGAGATGTATGTATTTCCAAATCTTAATGACCCAATTCAGCTGCCCTGTCTGTGCTGTCTCTACACCGACAGTTGAAAAACTCATGGGTGCCCAGGCTCCTAACTTAGGTTCCTTGTTTAGGTGTTTAGAGCTGGAGTAGACAAACATGGGTCTTGGAGTTCAAGTGAGTTGCTCAGGGTGGTACAGGTTAGTCTGAACAAGATGAGAAATGGAAATAAGTTGTGACATCCCAGCTGTCTTGTAGGACATCCCAGAATCACTGAATCATTAAGTTCAGAAAGGACACGGTCCTGAGGCCTCAGCACCAAATACTGGGCAGAGATTCTGAGACTTGAGCATGCTTAGTATAAAAAGGCACTTGAAATATAAACTAGGTGTTATGGACCCTGAGAAATCGTTTGAAAAGGCTTTGCTTCTAATGGCTTTATATCTTATATTGCAGTGCCCAAAATACCAACCAGCACATCGGTATCTTCACCTGAAAATACAGTTCTCCTAAAAGAATAATGAATAAAATCTGCAATAAAAAGAAAAAAAAAATTAAAGTAAAACCCATGGCTTTAACATGAAGATTTTCTTTTTAAAAAAAGGGCAGCAAGGACTCCATGAAGTTCAATTCAAGTTTGTTGATTACTATTTATTTTACACAAAAGATGTTTAAGTACAATTATGGTCAATAGCAACCTAAAACAGACATGCTATGAGCTGTGCCCAAGAAGGGCAGCCCCACTCAGCCTCTTGAATGCTGGAGCCTAAGCAAGAGTATTTATTTGTGAAATGTTTTACATGACCTGGGCAATCTGACATTTTAATGATCTAGCAGGTAGATTTTTGCTTGAGTTGTGAAAATAGGCTTTCTGGAGAGTGGTTATAGGAGCCCAGGAACAGCTGCTCCTCAGGCCTATAGAAAGCTTTTATTCTACAGGCTGGCCTTTCAGTGAGGCCCTCTCTTTAACCTGCAGGGATCATGCAGGAAACATAAAAGTTACTGAGGCCTCACTGACCTTGTCAAGGCCACGTGTGGGAATTTTTAATGTTTGAGTTGCTTCAAAATTATAGCAATTACTAGAAATATTCCAGGAAAAAAGGACTTTTATTTTCTTCTGCCAGTTCAGATTTCCCGACTGAAATTGTCATTTTCATCTGCTAGTCCTTTAAAAAAAAAAAAAATAGACACAGTTTAGTCACTGGATAACAGATGTTATCAAACTTTGTGGCACTCAGTCATAATTAAGTCAGGTTTAATATGCATCTGTCAGAAACCATTGACCTTTTCTGATGATGGCAGGGAAAAGGCTTTGATACTCTACCACACATTTAAAGTTTTTTGAAGGAAAAATGTCAAAGGTTTGGGTGTTGTGGCAGGAAATTACCTCTTGCGCTCTTAATGACAAATGTTTTTAGCTTAATCTAAGTAAACAATTAAATTGTGCTGCTTCAGTTGGGATTTCTAATCCAAAACAACAACTTTCCTATGCTTCTCTACCAAAGAATCAAGGAATTGTAGAACTTATGTAATTTTTAAGGTGGCCACCTATTAGAGCAAAGGAGTAAAATGCAACTGATAGCTTTCATATTCAAAATGTGGAGATAAAGGGAAATTTGGAAAAGAAATTAAAAGAAAATTTGTTTTAGGTAGAGTTTAACCATCTGATTTACCTTTAATACTGTGAACAGCACAAGTACAAGATACTCACAATGCTGTTTGAAAAAAGGACATGTAGCTCATCAACAGCCTGCATTTGAAACTTGTCACATAACTAATGCTCCATGTTTCTCTTAGGTCACATACCATAAATTTTGCCAAAAATTGGACGTCAGGCACCTGCTAGAGATCCTTGTTTGCAAAGACAAGACACTGACTAGAACTATTCTGAATGTACAGGTAGCTAAAATGTCTCATCCTGTTGATACAACCTCACCAAGTAGGCACTCTCAGAGCCTGTGAGGGCTGAGACATGGGCAGATGAAGAGGAGAAGGCAGCACACAGAAACACTGCCCAGTGGCTGCAGCACTAACCTGACATCTCTGCAGTCCCAGCTGCAATCTCCTCCCTGACCAGGCTAATCGTGTTTTCTGGGCCAAAAGAACTTCAGTGCAGGTTCCCAGGTATAATAGTCATCCAAAGCCCCCTGGTATCAGCATTATTGGAGGATTTATGCCATGAAATTCCCTTAATATCTGGCTGTGTCATAACTCTATATATAAAATATTAATAATATTTCTTTCCTTCAGGGAAGTGTCGCAAGAATTAATGAGTTAAAGATGAAGAAGATGTAAGGGAGAGCATTAAATGCTTTCAACAGAGAAAGGCAACATTATTTTTCAAGTGTTATCGCTTTCAGAAAGCCAGATGTGTGTGCATTCATTACTGAATTTATTTAACAAAATTTTTAAAGTATTGAGGAGTTGCAAAGAACATTTTAAAGGTCTTATTTCAGTATTTTACATTCGTTTAATCTTTTATCAAGTTATTTTTACTATCTTTCAAAGGTGTGTGTCTATCCATTCAGATACCATATTCCTAAATATCTCATGGATTTACCAGTGCACAAGAAAAAGGTGCTGTTTTTATAGCTTGATTCTTTTAAGCAGGTTACTGTATTCTTTAGCTTCAAAGAGAACAGAAAATTACCTAAGCCCACACAGAAATTCAGGCTTGAAAGCTGTACAAAAGCCATGGCAAACAAACAAAAAGTTTATTTGGGAGATGAAGGAACATAATCTTTTCCCAATGCATCTGCAGTGTAGACTGCAAGACAAATGGCAGCGAGTAAAAGATCAAATAACATTCCTCATTGGCCAAAACAAATAAATAATCTAATACCAAGGATTACAGATCAGGTTGTTTAATATATATCTCTCCTTGGCCATTGGAAGAAATGTACATGGGTGTGTTTTATGTTTAGCCTCACAAAAATTTGCCCCAAATACAGGGTACCCTGCATAATCAGAGTTCAGCTTTGAAATAGCTTTTGTTTTCCTATTCTACAAAGGAAGCCAGTGCTTCCCAACACTGCCCTGGGAATGCCATTACTACCTACCTAAACAACAAAAACAGAACAGAAAATAAACTCACATGGATGAGAGAGGAAGGGAGAGGCAGCAGCCCCAAGACAGGAAAATAAAAACGCCCCTCACATTCAGGGGGGTGAATGGCAGGGCTTGAGTTAAAGTGACAGTGCCAGGTGTTTCAGTCATCATTCACGTTTTGTATGTGAATGTAATATTACTTGGTTTTTTGTATTAACAGGGCTTTAATGGGGTTTAAGCCTCTCATTGCCACACTGGCACCTTAGAATTTTGAAGCATGTTTCTAGTTTTTAGGAAAGACAGTGAAAATCACTTCAATTAAGGAAGTGGTGTTCAGAAGGAAAGCCATGATTCTGCTTCTGATTTGGCTTTTACACAATGACATGTAGATGCTTCTATTAAATTTTCCTTTTTATGGCTATTAAATCCTACTGTAAAATTTACACTATCTTTATTATGAAATACCAGGCCTTTCTTCTGAAAGTTATTTTCCAACTGAAATAATGAGTATGGTAATTTCATCTGAAAGCAATTTCCTGCAACGAGAAAGGGTAACAGATAATATTTTCTCCAATTAAACACTACTATATTGCATTTCTTGCTCTTTCTCCAATTTCTAATCTAAATTAACCATGACAATATTAATTATCAAAATTTTACATTTGTATAAATCAGCCCCATCACTGAAATATAATTTTCTTCCCATTAGACCTATTCTGATTTTCTGCAACCAGACACACAAAGGGCTCAAACTGGAAATTACAGGGACAGTTCCAGAGAAGAGATTCGAACTGTGCACATTGTCTTGGTTCAAGACCAGAGTCTTGGAACTGCCATGCTCCCGTTTCCTATCTCTGTCTCCAGAACCTGCAGACAGAAGTTGCCAAAGAAGACATTAGTCATAACTTTTAACTCCAGGTGAGTAATCAAGACTTGGTCACTTTCACCTTCATTATTCCACTGAAAACTGACTTCATTTTACCCTTAGTATAGCAGTCCATTGTCCCATACCTGTCCTCTTTCTCTGTTTAGTGCTACCCCCTTCCTAATTTATGATGCCCAAGAACGTGGATGGACACATTTTGGGTTCATTCCATATTTTTCCTTCAATTTAATTCCCTTATTGAACATTACTTTCTTTTCCCTCTACTTTTATGGGAGGCTCAAACCTTCACACTGATCTACAAACACAGCAGATGGTGTGGAAATTTGGACCCAAGCCTTGTGAACAGCTTCTACTTCTCTTATGATCCAAACTAAATGCCCTGATCTGGAAGGAATTCAGAAATCCAAACAAGAGCGCTGATCCCGCAAGACTTCAGCACGTATCACACGGCAGGGAGGCGAAAGGGCCGTTTTGCTTCCATGTCCTGGCTTCCACCTTCAAAGTTAAGCATGTACCTTAGCTGCCAAAGGGAAATTGCAGTCAGAGCTCTCTTTCACTCATGCTAATCCCTTACTGCTGGAACAGCATCTCACCTTCTGCCCAGAGATCAGGTCCACATACAGGTGTCACCAACCCTGCGCCCATCCCCTGCTCAGGCTGGACCCTGAGCTATTCAGCTGCAGAGAGAAGGATGGGGGACCTACAAGTGCACAGTCAGGATAGGACTGTCACAGCTTACAAGGAAGGATTGGATGGAGTTGACCTTACCTCCAGAGGGTGTTTTGATTTTTTTCTCCATCTGGAGGGCAATGCTGGGGTCTAATATTTATCTGAACATTTAGTGAACACTCAATGCTTTGTCAGGACTTGGTATGAATACTGAATTCTGAAAAACTTCGAGTGTACCATGAAACTGGAAAAATTCAGTTGCATGCTGAGAGGGGTACCTGGGATGGAGGGTAAGGTTATAACCAGGAGCAATAGAAACTATAAATCTTGAAAAATTGTTGTTTGACCAACAAATATTCTTCCCTTGATGTCCATTAAATTCTACAGTGCAGGCAGTGCTCAGAAACTCAGAGGTAAATGTGTAACATGCAGGCCAGCCTTGATGGTAAGCACTTGAGGGGAAAAAAACCCTTCAAAGAAGATGATGAAAGGCTTAAATCTAAACTGAGATGTTTCTTGCTTAAAATTTGGCAGATTCAGAAAGAACCAGCCACTGTTGAAGGGAAGGAAAATTTCTCTAGGGGAAAAATGCCAAAGCTTTTTTGTCTGAGTCTGGCTAACACTGGGAACACAAAACTGTCTGGAAGATTTCACTGGCCACACTGTGGTTTCTACCCAACTCTGATAGAGAAGAGGTAGAGAGGTATTTTAAAAGCTTTTAAATACCTCATTGAGGGAAGGAAGGCTTTTGATCTCCCATAAAGGCCCTATGCTTAAGAAACAATCCCTTCACTCAGAGAATACAAATTTCCACTGTCCACAGAAGGAGCTGTGATGAGATAACTCTCACAGGGCCTGATTGACCACATGCTATGACTGAGCAGGGTAGGAGGTTGATATGATATGTGATGATATGATGATACGACCTGTTGACATCTATCCTCTTTCATCTCTCCATGGCTGTGAGTGAAAGTCTAGTGCTGCCTCAGGAATTTCTCCTGAGAGTTGTACTGCTGCTAGGCAGGTTACAAACACAGGGAAAATTGTGAAAGTCTGTTCCTTTTCCAAAGCCAGCCATAGGCAATTGTTGTGCTTACTGTTGAGGACCTCATGTCAGACAGGTTTTGTCTCAGGGTCCTCATCCACAGGTCCTCTGAAAGGGTCAGGGAGCAACTCTGCTTTCACACAGTGTCTCAGTTAGCAGATGGTACCATTTAATTTCCCCACCTCCTTCCACTCCGCATTGACTGTGTTAGCAACATGGGTGGGAGCTAACAAATACGACTCAGTATTGTTAAGCCTGAGCCAATTTTGGCTGAAGAGAAGAAAGCAGCTAGAACACAACTCAATTTAGTAATCTTTGACTACTTCTAGCATCTATGACAAGAGTTAGCAACCTGTGGGGGTTTATATCCCCACCTGCTGCTCAAAGTCTATGTAGCACCAATTACCTTTTCCTTTTCTGTTACTGTGCCTTAGCTGTGGTCCTTTCTTTCATAAATAAATGTAGACCCTTGACCAATTTATAGCCTACAAACATAACTGAGGGAAAGCAGGGGGGAAAGTCACACTGGATAGGTAAAGATGAATGCCAGTCCGACAACGGGAAGTCATTAATCAGCTAAAGAACGTTAGTTAACGTGTAGCTTGCCAAAAGCATTTGAGATTTCCATTTGTCTCTGAACAATAAAAGGCTTCACACAGTTCCCTATGCCATCACAACTATGTAAGTAAATTTCTTCAAAGGTTTTCATGTTGTTATAAACTCATCTACTCAACTGTGTCAACAAGCATACAGCAGATATAGGAAACCCACTTTACTCGGAACCCTACAGAAACACAGGGATAGAGCTGCCACTTAGATACACCCAGAAACTGAGTAAGGTGTGCTGGTTCTTAGAAATGGCACTTGAGCAGTGGTCCAGGAATTGTGCTGACTACTTACCTGTTTCCAGAGGGAGCCAAGGTGTAAATGTTGATGAGTAAAGCCCCATGAGACTCATATTTCTCCCCTTTGTCATGTTACTGGAGCTGTTGATGGCAGAAATAACTCAAAATGAAGTCTTGCTCCATATAAAAGAAAGTTTATCTAGTCAGAGGGACACCCTTAATTTGCTTCTTGCCCTTGGACCAATATATCAGTCCATTCACTGGGAAGGGACTGTGACCTTACAGTGACTTTATAAGCATGAACAGCAGAGAAAGGTGCAGAAAAACTAGGACTCATGTCTCTTTCTCAGTGATGTTCTGTCACAATTTTCCAAGTAGGACTCAGATTTCTAGGTTTCTCTTGGATTACATGTCCCTGAAAAAAAAAAAAAATCTCAGAAGCAAGAACAAGCAGAAAATTGGCTGCAGTCTGAAAAGTAAAAGGGAGGAACTTTTATAGCCCTCTTCAGTTAAGGTGCAGACAGCAGTTAACCCTAAGTTTCTCTCCCCTTGCACATAAGGGGTCATGGGTAATCACTTATGACT
This sequence comes from Urocynchramus pylzowi, assembly GCA_013397555.1. Taxonomy (NCBI): domain Eukaryota; kingdom Metazoa; phylum Chordata; class Aves; order Passeriformes; family Fringillidae; genus Urocynchramus; species Urocynchramus pylzowi. The sequence continues at coordinate 149,214 of VZRH01005471.1, read as the reverse complement.
AATTGCACACTTGTGTCAGAGAGATGCCTTTTCACATCTGGTTCAGATAATCCCACAGTCCTGAAATGTTCCACCAAATGTTGCAAAAAAATACAACCTGTGCAGTGTAACAGCTGGCGGATGACCCGAGCCTGCAGACTGACACCTAATAACACATTTGTACCCTGCAAGAAGATCTTATTACAGCATGGTCATTTTATATGATGAAGGATTATCATCTTCAGGATGAGAATTCCACCTTTAAAGTAGAGCCATAAACATTTGAGGAAATGCTGACTACAAACTGACCAATGTGCTATAAAGCCAAATGCCAAACTTGGGGAGAGAGAGGTCAGGACAAGGAAAAAGATCCTCATTATGAAGTTTGAATAGCAGCTTCCCAGTCAGGGGTCTGAACTTTCTGACACATCCACAGCTTCAACCTGCCCCATGATTATTTTTTGCAAAGCATCTCTTACCCACCTCAAATGCCTCCTTTCTAATCTCTACAAAAAGGTTAAGAGCAGTTAGATATGACATTCCAGATACATGAAAATGGTGAAATTTTTTTTCTTCTCTCAAGGAACTTGTGTTTCAGATTTTCAAATAGTTTTACCAAGATATCCTATACTTCATTCACAAGCACTGACCACACTTTGCCAGTCCACTGTCTGTGTTTTTAATTATTCATTAATAGCGAACTAATTAGCTCTCTCTAAATTTTATCAACTTAGTATTTCAGAAGTTTGATCCGTGTATGACTTCTGTAGGTATAATACAAGCAGTACATAGCATGTTTTGTGCCCAATCACAGACTGCTGAGTTTCAGTTCATAGCACAACCTTGCACACATGACTTTGAGGAAAAGTGTCTCTCTGCACCACCAGCACTCTTCCAGGACACCAAATTACTAATGCAGATGCACCCTTTGAGAAAAGGTAAAAAGATTTCCCTAATCTCCAAAGATACAAGCAAATAGCCTTCTCAATTTTAGAATACCTGTCTTCCAAGATAAAACTGTGTTTCTACAGATAGTATATTCAAACATATGTAAAGATTTTGTAGTGTGTCAGAAAGAAAAGTGTCAAAACTTATGGAATGTATGACAACTGTGGGTTTTTTAGCTCCAAGGTCTCAAATGTTCAGTTTAATGATGTGGGATGTGTATATTCAGTGAACTCAGTGAACTATAATCACAGTGGATGTCTAGAGATACAAAAGTAGCTCCAGAAATTTTAGTATATGTGGTTCTGTATTGCAGAGACATAGTGAGCCACACAGTTCAAAGCTGCTTCCTCTTTGTTTGTGTGTTCTAAGAGTAAATTCAAGCTGACTTACAAAATTAATTGTAATTATTAATAATTGAATTGACAATTCTGCAGCCAGGACTCCCATCCTAGGCCTTTTTAAACTATTTAAAAAGAGAATATAACAGCAGATGTATAAAATTCTGTACTGGTCAATAATCATGAGTTTTATGAAAGTGAGAGGAAATAATGTGCAAAGACTCTTGCACGTTAATAAGTTAATAATAAGCTAATAATAATAATAGTGAGTTTTAATAATGTTGAAAATAAGATAAGACAAAAACTACATCCAGTTCCAGAGAAAAGGTATAGCAGAGAGGAAACAGAAATTAAATAAATCACCAAAAGTGACAAGATATAATACTGCAGCCTTCAGTTCTCTCTACTCTTCCTTTCACAAAACAGTCCTGCTGGTTATGCAGATTTTGCTTGTGTTACAGATTAGGAAGGCACATATATAAAAATACACTAAATCCTGGAAGACAACCTTGTCTGACTTTAAGTACCCAAATTGTCAACCTGTTCTTCAGAGCACTGCATCCTCTATGCTACAAGGTCAGCCTTGTCACATTAGCTAAATAACCCATTTACCTCCCTGGTGCTCCTGTAAAAGCCCCCCACATTTAATTTATCTACCTGACATAGAGATATATGAGAGTACCACAGTAGAGCTGTGACTGCAATGCACCTGGCAGGTCCTCCCTCCAGAGAGGGACAAACTCAGGTCTGTGCTGGCACCTGTCACAGTCCCAGGATGTCTCATTGGCATGCACTGAGGCTGACTTCAGGCCACCCCAATTCATGGGTTTATATTCATGCAGTTTGGAAAAAAGACATATTTGGGTTTGAGTCCAAAGTAAAAAACCAATACAGACAGCAAGACTGAAGTGAGCATTGGAATAAGGTAAGATGTTCTACTCAAAGTTGGTATTATTACTTAAAGAAAAATTTAAAAAAAAAAAAAAAAACCACAACACATAAAAAACCCACACACACCAAACAGAGGCAACATTCAGCCTTTTCTATTAAAAAGTATGGAACAAAGACACAAATTTTTGGTGCTATTTTCTGTTTTCATGAGAGGCCAATTACATTTAAATGCAAAATGTTTCTGTTTGCTGTGCCAGATACTGTTTCATAGAAGTGGAAGGCCAGTCCTCTAACCAGAGGAGAGGGATCAATATCTGGTGAATGATGCTTCCTTTACAAGGCCAATAATATGACTCTTGGAAAAAAAAAAAAAAAAGTGGTTTTTTTTATTAGTATAATCAAGAATAAATTCCCCCATTTAAAAGACTTAATGCTAGAAGAGCCAAAATCATTGCAAAAACATTGCACAACATGGACAAAAGTAGATCTCCAACACACAAATGGAAACCTACATTAATGAAACCAGCTGGGAGTTCCATACATCCTCCAGCACATGGGCTGTATGTTCCACAAATCGTGAACTGCAGATGTAGGATAAGTCCTAAAAAGTTTATGTTAGGTGAGAGTCCACTTTATGGGTAGCACTGGCAAGACTCCACAAACCAAGTCAGTTTTGCACAGTGAAATACACTCCTAGAAACAAAGCCCTAAACCATAAACTATTTTGTCAGAGCTACACACTATAGACTAAGCTGGAGAGCAATACCTTGTGCATTTAACTAAGTTAAAAATATAACAAAAAATAACTTTTAGAAAACAGTAAGGAAAATTAGGATAAACACCTATGTAGTAGTTATATAATGTAACAAAAATTCCTGCAGTTGGGACCCTGTTCATAATCCCATCCCTTCAGCAGCTCTGCTAAGGCAGAACATGCTGGCAGCTCCAAAAAGCACACGTGTTTATTCACATCTTATTGTGCACTCTACCTCTTATTCATGCTGGAGTATTTTATGTCTCTGGAAAATAGAACCTGAAAGGCCATGAAGGGGGCAGCTCTTAAGGCTTTGTAGAGCAGAAGGCTGCATGCAAACACATGAGACACATTATCAGCACCTAGCTAATTCAAAGAGCCCCTTCAGAACTTTCATACTGAAATATGTCAGAGGTGTAGATACATCTTTTGCTTACAAAGTCTAAAAACACAACATATCACAAGATATACAAAGATTTAAAACACTATTTCTTTGACTGTTGTAAAATGTGATTTTCCTTTTCTTCTGATCCTGTAAAGGCAACGCAAGGGGAAAAAAATAGCATAAAATCACAGAAAGGTTTGTGTGTGAAGGGACCTTAAAAATCACCCAGTTCCAACTTTCTGTTATATGCAGGAACATCTTCCACTAGATCAGGTTGATCAAAGCTCCATCCAGCCTGGCCTTGAACACTTCCAGGGATGCAGCATCCACAGAATTTCTGCATAATTTGTTCCAATATCTCACCATCACAGTAAAGAATTTCTTTCTAATATCCAATCTAAGCCAGTCCTCTGTCAGTTTAAAGCCATTACTTCTTGTCCTACCCTAGGTGCCCTTGTGAAGAGCCTCTCTTCAGCCTTCTTACAAGCTCACCTTAGGTATTAGAAGGGGCTCTAAGGTCTTCCTTGGAGCCTTCTCTTCTCCAGGCTGATCAGCCTCAGCTGTCTCAGCCTGTCATAGGAGAGGTGCTCCAGCCCTCTGATCATCTCCATGGCTTCCTCTATATTACTTCAACAGGTCCATGTCCTTCCTGTGCTGGGGACTCCAGACCTCAGTGCAGCACTGCAGGTGGGATCTCACCAGAGCAGAGGGGCAGAGTCACTTCCCTTGCCCTGCTAGCTGCACATCTTTTAATGCAGCCTGGGATATGGTTGGCTTTCTGGGCTGAGTGCACATTTCTGGGTCATGCTGAGCTTCAGCCAACACCCCTGAATCAGTCTCCCCAGAGCTGCTGCCTATCCATTCTCCACCCAGACTGTATTTGTGCTTGGGATTACCCTGACTCAGGTGCAGGACCTCATACTTGGCCTTATTGAACTTCATGAGGTTCACATGGGTCCAACTCTCAAGCCTGTCAAGGTCCCTCTGTGACAGGTCCCCTCCAAATCCAGTGTGTCAATTCCACCACAAAGATTGGTGTCATTGGCAAACCTGCTAAGGGTGCACTCAATCCCACTGCCCATGCTGACAACAAAAAAATATTTAATGAAAAAGACAATGATGGCTTAATACAAAATTATTACAAAACTGCGTATAATTTTCTGGAACTATACAAGTAAATAATTCCATCATCCTCTATGGCCTTTTTATGCTGTGCTAATAAAGCAAAGGCAGCATAAATTTGCCTCAAGAAATTCCTAGATTTCAGGAGTGGCAGAGAAGTAGCACAGACAGAGCCATGGTGCCCTGTTGCACTGGCAAGCTGGGAGGATGCTGGTGCAAGTTGTCATTTCCTCAAACTACTCTAATTTATTCCCTGGGCTGGTCCCAACTCCAGTTCTGGCCCAAGGTTATTTTTTTGTCATGCTTGTCTCCCTGGAAGTGGAGATCTTGAACCCTTAACATTACCAGCATTTTAGTTGGAACTAGGAACAGCTTCTTGATCCCACCCCATGTTTTCCCAATTTCGATTCACAAAAGGAAATTTTTAAAACCTTTATGAAAACCAGAGACAGGCTGGAAAACTTTAAAAAATATGTGTTAGTCCCAGTGGGTGTTCTCTTGTTTTGTCTACAGCCACAATATATAACTACATAAATAGTAAACTTTAGATTGACAAACCTCTCAGCCATAGGCTTCCTTGCTGAGGTCATCAGGTAAAATATGGATCCAGGTTCATGCTCATCCTTCAAGTTTTGTTTAGAGGTATTATTAAATAGGTTTTACATTGTTCCCCCACCCTTTGCCCTAAATTTTGGGTACTCTTGGCAGGTAGATTGGGTTGCTGTGGGAATATTTGCAGTGGAAGACAGAATTTTTTCCTATATATTCCTGTTGAGACCTTCAATAAATTAAATTGGTGGTTTTGAAGTTTTTCTGCCTACTTGCTACCATAAGTCTCTAAATAGAGCCTCTATAGTTTTTTCTGTATAACCCATCTTAGTGTTTATAAGGTGGTAGAAGTTGTGGAACTTACCTGCAGGCTTGCCAAGGTCAGTGTATGAGCATAGCTCTGCTTTATTAGACTTTGGAAACATTCCCATTTGGAGGTTCATTTTCAAATGTATAAATCTCAGTTGGTAAAATACCATGACCTTCTAGCAGCTTCTAAGCAAAAACCTACACTCACCTCATACATCAGCATAAATTTAACTCATATCACCTTTTATTCCTCCTCCTGCCACAGCTGGTCCAGGGCTCAGTGGGAAACTGCTGAGTTCCACATCTCAAGGGAGCACTTTGCTTTGCAGTGGTTGCCACTGTACCAGTGTGGCAAGAGCCATTTTTATCTCTGTGGGTTCTTGCCAGAAAAGAAAAAGATCCTAAAATTACTCTGAACTCCCAAAAATAATTGCTATAGCAAATAATTCTGAGCTACAGAAAATGTGGAAAAGAATTGCTCTGCTTCTTCCCCTTACAACTGAAGGCAATGAGATTAATTTTTCTTGTGTGATTTCTGCAGAGGTGTTACCCATACACTCAAAGAAACTTTGAGGGAAAAAATCTAAGACCAGTTTTATTCCTTCACCAGCAGGTGAAGGAGAAACAGTTTGCACTTCCATGCAGGATCAAGGACTACTGCCCTCTGTGATGGCTCTTCTCTCTACCCCAAGAAAATCACACCACACTTCCCTTCTCCCCAGACTTTAAAACTCCCTTGAACTCAGAAAGAATCCCATCCCCAAAGAAGCTCCACAGCTACCCATAAAGCTTCCTGGAGGATGTACAATACAAGCCTTGTCTACTGGTACCAGCCAGCTTGGCTAAGGTGATCCTTATCTGAGCCAATTCCACTAACTCCTTGGATGGTGCCAGTCTCTACAGAAGGAAAGACTGCAGGCATCTGCATACTTACACAGAAATTCACATTATGTAGAGGTCCATGTTGGTGGGTGTTCTTGTCAGGATCATGCTCAGCCAATTCATATCAAGTGTGACTGAAAATGTAAAAATTCTACCATTTTGCCTCTTGGGCTTGAAACTCTTCCTCCTAAATCTTGAAGATGAGGTTAGATCTTACTTCCAATGACAGATTATTTTATACAATCAGTTAAAAACCAAATGCTTGCACATTTTTAACTTCCAGAAACAAACAAAAATAGAAAGAGAGAACAAAAGAAAGGTTCAGAAAAATGGTAGCTAAGCAACAAAACTAAAATGCTGCATTTACATCCTCTTTATCACCACCTATAACCCAACATGTCCTTCAGTCCTTGGGACTGAACCTGTTCATGATATACCTTGGGCTATGTCCACCCATAGTAATGGTCAGTGCAAAATATATGGTTTTATGATCAATACAACTGTGAAAAAGGGACAAAGGACGAATACATCTATTAACTCTCCAATGTAGAAACCATTTTTATTCTATTTTTCCACAGCATTCTTGTGGAACATCTGCTTATAGTAGAAATTTTAAAAAGTTGGGAAATGAGAGAAAGACAGGAGTAGAATAATTTTTTTAAAAAGGAGGTAAAGTTAGACAAAATAAAAGAAATTGGAAGTGCAGAAACCTACAAAACATGGAAAACCAAGGAAAGGAAAGCAAGAGGGAAAGGGGACAAGCATTGCACAGGAACACTCATAGCCAGTGTAAAGACTGGTCAGTAAAAGTGTATGCAAAGATACTGCTAAACCTTTGCATGTGCAGGGAGAGTACCACTAAAAGTGGTGATGAGCTGAGGGAAGGTGACTGCATCAGCAAGAGCTCTTGCTCCTCAGACCATGAAGTTTGGAGCGGGGGCTCCTCCAGCAGGGGCTCCTCCACCTCCTCACTGCAGCCTGGAACCCACCACCAGCTCCCCCAGCCCACCAGCCCCACACAGCACAGTCACTGCTGGGGACCAGAGGAGCCCTGTGCACAGTCACACACACACGAGCAGAGAGGTAAACTTGTAGTCAAGGCTGTTCAAAGCATTCTTTTCTGAACAGCTTTTATTTTTAAAAAGCCCCAGAAATCCAAGTCCCCTGCACTATTCCATTTCTTCTGCCTCCTATAAACATGAGCACACACTCAGTGTTGTGCTGAGAAGTCCTACCATCTTGAATTAAAAGATTAATTTAAAGCTTTCCAGAGTTCCCTAAAATCAAAATACTCTCTGACTATTGCCCTGTCAGAAACATTACAGGCAACTGCTCAACAGCAGTACCACAGATATAAAGAAAACAATAGCATACTCTATTAATTAGTTTACAAAATGCCATGTACATTCTAGATGCTCAAAAAAGATAGTTTCCTACCCAAAGAAACTCCTTCATGGCATAATGACAGCACACGGTGTAGAAATGAAAGTAAACTGAGAAAACAAACAGCAAGAGAGGCACCATTAAAACACAAGTGAGACACAACTACATTGGCTGGGGATAAAGAAGGGAGACAGAAAAATAGGCCTTCTAGCACTGAATCTGCACAGCTATTAAAAGAAAGTTTTTAATTTAAAGCCAGTTCAATTCACCACAGTTAAATCTCACTGAATTACGGATTCGTACAAGCCAGATATTTGTGTGCATGCTGCCACTTGTGTAATTTACACTGCAGCCCTGAGTGATTACTGGATCAGCCAGCTGACAGATGGGAAATATTTGCACAGAGCTGTGACACGGGGAAGTTTGTGGTTTAAAAAAAAAAAATAAAAAATAAAAGGAGAGGGACACACACACACAAAAAAAAAAAAAAAAAAAAAGGTGCTTTTAAAACAGCGCCTGTCCCCCCCC
>VZRH01005471.1:115267-141131 GCA_013397555.1 Urocynchramus pylzowi | reverse complement strand
AAAAAAAAAAAAAAAAAAAAAGGTGCTGTTAGTACAGAGCCTGTGCCACTCCAGCTGAGTGAAGCCAAAGTTTCACTTGGAAGTTTTCCCACCAGAACTACCATCCTCTCAACAGTGTTAGCTAGAAAAGTCGTTTGCATTCATAATGCTTTGCTTTCACAGGAAGAGAGACCTATTGCAGCAGAGCAGCAACTGCATCTCTCTCTAAAAAACTACCTATTCAAAGAAGTATTGCTAACTGAAATATTACTTCAATGAAAACAAGAGTTGTCAGGAGAACTCAGATGTTGAGCTCTACTTATGTTTGCGAGGTCTAAGAGGAGAAGCCTCAGCTGCTCTCGCTAGCAGTGCTGGCGACATATTCAAGTTTCTTTTCCTTTTTTGCTAACGGTGCTACTCTGCCACGCTGCAGTGCCAGGGAGTGCCAAAGAATAGCAGTGCTGCCTCCTCAGCCAGGCTCAGGTTCCTGCTCATCCCAATCACTGATCATTAACCACCCCAGGTAAGTTTTGCAAGTCACAAGTCACCTCGAGCTGCAAGTCGTCTCTGAGTACACATTGTGCAATTTCATTTCTCCCTCCTGCTGCTCACTGGGCATCTTCAGCTGGAGATGTCTGCTGTGCTCAGTGCCTGCCATGCTGTAGTCTGATGCTACACACTGTTGAACTGAAGCCACATTTCAGGCCAGAGGTGGCTGGCTTTCAGTGGTGGGAGAATTAACACATTGTATAAACAAGCGAGGCTGTAAAGCCCTCTTAAAACCACCTGAATGATAACTGCTTATGTAGCAAAGAGAGAGAGTTCACATTCAGTTTGTCTTTTCTGGTGTCGGGTTATGTTGCAGAAAAGGCACAGTTTTGTACCATGGAATACCAGCTCATTTACATGCTTTGGGCCTCATCCTGTCTCATTTACTCAGCTTACCTTAGGAGGACAGGCACAGACAGGGGCTACGGGCCCTTCAGGCTACATCTTTGCCAAATAGGTTTTTGCAACTACTGAATTACTTCTAAGATACAGCTTCTACTCATACAACTAGCTTTTAGTAGGGAGAAAACTGCTCAAAATTCTTCTAATGTTCTTCATGCATTAAAAAAAAAAAAAAAAAAAAAAAAAAAAAAAAAAAAGATTTGACACTTCATGCACGAGATGAACCAAACCAATTCATGGAAATGTACATCCCATAACTAGGGAAAGTATTTTGTTACCATTGGTGTTAGTAGCTTATGAGAACTGACAAGATCACAGCCCACAGTGGTGTGGCTAAATGCCTGCAGAAAGAAAAAGGCTTTTGTAAGTTTGCTGGAAAGAACCTACTTGCAGCCCTGACTTCTGACTGAAATGGAAGAAATATTCTACTTTCAAATGTGAATCAAAAAAATATTACTAGCATATTTCTCTTCATCAGCCAAATGATTTGTCTTATAAATATGTTTTTTTGCTAATTCCTCAGAGGATGACAGCTGGGTGGTAGATTTATACAGCTAAGAAAAAATTTTGAGAGGAATCCAGGCATTTTGAGGCATCTGAACTTTTCCAAACTTCCAGACCTTTAGAGCTTCATTCCTCACTGTTAAACACACAGTAGATCCTCTAACCGTGTCATTACAGCTTACCATGAATAAAACCACCCAAACCCTACATATTTAGGAATTTAAATCAATAATGTCTTGCAATTTTATCTGAGGTAAGAGTCTAAAATGAATTACTTCTGAACATTCAATGGTTATTATCAAGGATATTCTTTAAGGATTCAGGGAAAACATGAGAGGGGGGAAAAAAAGATGGCATAGTCTTGGGCACTCTCATTCCCTTAATTTTTTAAAAAATAAAAACACGGTAAATTTTTTTAACATTTTGCATTGGTTTCCTATAAGTAAGGGAGGAGTAAATGGATAGCATGCTGGTGTGAGGCAAAGCTCAGTACTAGAAATCATGAAATACTCAAATTAAAATTTTTCATGCTGGATTCAGAACTTAGGAAAAGCTATAAGTTAGTATTGGCAAGAGAGTTTTCAAAAAACAAACCAGGACATCTTCCTATAAACTGAACAATTGGGATAGAGATGCCCATATTTACACACAAGAAAGAGAAATAAAAACTAAGGAAAATATCACCACACCTCTGGTCTCTCTGAAAGAAATATTATAGATGTGGAAGAACCAAAAGACATCAGGATTTTCAAGTAAGAACCACCCGCGTTTAATCTGAACAAATGCAAGCAAATAAATTTGGATCACAGGTAGAGTGAATAAAGCCTTTTAAGTTGTAGCTCTAAGTTCCTTGAGAAGGGCTGACAGCTTGCAGAAACATGTGCAGAGGTGTTCCAAACCACCCCAGGAGGGCTGTGTTGAACAGTGTGCTCACAAGCACAATCACACCAGAGAAGGGTGCTCAGGTGATTCCTACCTTAGGTACCAAGGGCTGCTGAGCCCTGGAAGCACAGACTCCAGTGCAGGCTGTTCAAGCACAGCTGAGGATCAGGTTCTTCTCTGGGGTGTTTGGTGTTCTCTCTTTGTTGGCTTCTGGTATCCAAACAGATTGATAAAATGAACGAATTTCACCAACACTGCTACAACTGCTTCTTCGTTTTGCTTAAGTTCACTACTGGTATGGATTACAATGCAGGTATGCACAATGAAGGTAGTTCAGCACCAAAAATTTTTTTAAAAAAAACCAAAATAATAAGTCAACCAGGGAAAAGCAAGAGAAGTCCCTTGGCTAAGTGACTAAGGATTGATGACAGAACTATTTTCTGCAAAATTTTTTCCTGGCTCAGAAGTCAAACAGCAAGGACAGACATACATCGAAAAAGACATAAACCACATTCCATAACACTTATGTTCTGCATCCTTAAAAATATCCTGTCGTTTTTACTGCAAATATTAATTCCTGACCTAAACACTCTGTAATCTTGCTCTGTGCTTTTAAACAGCAGCCATGTTTTGACACAGGATCGCTGTATTCCAAGGGTGAGAAAAATCAATGCACTACTGTTTAAGTGGTCTGTAGACGGCTTTGAGAACCAACCAGCAAAAGTGCCCTGCATTTATTTCATTATTTATTGTTATTGTGCAGAGGTGGCTATAAAGTCTGCTGGAATTCAGTCCCCATGTGTATTTGATTGCTGGGCTCTGTGCATGGACAGAGGGCACCTCTGTCCAATTAGGGGTTTTCCAAGGGAACATGGCAGAGGTATCCACTCCAGGGATTGTGTTTTATTTACTTTGCTTCTTAAACTGAAATATCAACCAGTTTTCCGTTGCAGGACCAGACCTGGCGATCCTCATTCATGTTGGAAGGCAAAATAAGTCTTTTTTTTTTAATATCTGCTACACAAAGAAGTAAAATACACAAAAGTTCCTCTTTGTCAATATCAGTAATACGCATATCACGAACTACATAAAGCATGTGCATTTCATAAGAAAAACTAATGCTTAACAAATTTCCTTAACAAATACATATCCTTCATATAAATCTGGCCAAGGATACATGATGCTGAGAACATCTCAGATCTCATGGATTTATTCATAAATATATATTCTAACTACTACATTCTACACCATGAGTTCTGAGTAACTTGTTGAAAATCCCACTTATATCTGTACTAGAGCTAGAAAATAAGCTTGTTTGCCCAAATTAAAGACCCAGGATTTAGCCAACCTGATCAGCTCTCTTTTACAGTGATAAACATTTGGAAAAGCAGATTGGATTCCATGTCATTCCATTCAATTTCATTTCAGAAATCAAATCTGTAAATCTTTATTTTTCTATTTGTGAAGTGCAGCTGACAAAGAACACTTCATACAACCATGTTTTTCGTGGTCTAATACTCCAGAGAGTAGACACAACTCTAGTGACAAACTGCTGTCATCTGACTGTCATCACCATCCTCTAGTATCTAAATATCAGCAAACTGCCTAGGAACTTGCCAAGAGATAGGCCACAAGTCAGCAGTAAAACTACTTGAATGAAGGATTCTAAGATTGTCTACTTGCTATGTAGAGACTCTTTTAAAATACAGGATTTCTGGAAAGAACTCCTGGACTCTTGCCTTTAGGCTGGATAAACTTGTAAACCCTCTGACAGAAAGGGAGAAGCATCAAGAGATAAAAAGGGGTATGAAATTTCAAGGCATTTTAAATTATTTCCTGTTATTTTTTACCTCAAGAAAGACTCTTATGTTCACGGATAGAGATTTTAAAAATAGCTGAGTGACTTCCTGGCTGAGGCAAACAGAAAGATACAATTCAGGGTTATTGGCTGCCTAGCAGACATTACATTTTGGTTTTCTCTGTGCATTTGCACAAGTAGTTGCCTGTATGTACACAGTCACAGAATCAGAGAATATGCTGAGTTGGAAGGGACCCATCAGGATTGTCAAGTACAACTCCTGGCCCTGCACAGACACCACCAAGAATCACACCATGTACCCCAGAGTATTGTCCAAACACTTCTTGAATTCTGCCAGGCTTGGTGTCGTGACACTTCCCTGAGGAGCCTGTTCTAAGCCACCCTCTGGGTGAAAAGCTTTTTCCCTATATCCAACCTAAACCTCCCCCAACTCACTTTCATGCTGTTTCCTCTAATCCTGACACTGGTCATGAGCATGAAGAGACCAGTGTCTTCCCCTCTGCTTCAGTCCAAGTTGTGAAAGTTATCTTCAAATTAATGACAGGCTTGCTTCAGCTAATAATGACATTTATTTTGATGCCCAGTGGTTTAAGGGTTTTGTGTTTGTTTGGGTTTTTTTTTTCTTTTTATTTCAGAATACCATACCAGAGCACTTGGGAAACTGCTGAGTTCAATCCCATGCAATACTATGCAAAAGAAACTAATGTACCTTCCATGGGCACTGTTCCATGTGGAAGAACACAACTGTAGAAAAACCAGAAGAGCAGACAATTTGAAACAGGCTGAAAAGGACAAGCCTACATGGCTTCATGCTGTGTCTAATGCTACATTTGCATGTCAAGATTACTCTTCTAGATGTGGCCACTGCTGATACTTGAGACACAGTGCAGAATCCATGCAAAACCCCACTGGGAAAGGGGACCAAATAGTTGTCTTCTATTTTCCATGCTGCTTAGGCATATTCACTTGGCTTGAAATAATCAAGTAAATTAAACAGCTTCTTCATCTCTGCCTCTGCCTTAGCTCTTCACTCCCAAAGCTATTCCCAAAGTCAATCATATAGAATCCTATAAGGTAAATATCCCTAGTTGTACAAAAACAAACTCACTACATGCTGTTTATTTTTATGAACTGCTAAGAATCACAAGAAAAGCTATCTTCTCAAAACACACTCAAGAACCAAAAATGGTCATATGAAGGTATTGGCAAAAAGCTGATACAAAAGAGTAGATTTAAACAGTCACAGCATTCATAAAGAAACAGATTTGACTAAGAGCATTACTTAGTCAATGCTCCCACACTTACATTCTCAAAGTAGCACTGTAATTAGTAGAATGTAATGCTAACAAGGAACATTGATCAAAAAAAAACCCACTGGAAACTGAAGTTCTTTTGGTCACTCACAGTTAAATACCCTATTTGAAATCCTAATTCCTCAATTTTTACTCTGACAAAAGCAAGGATATGCCTTACTCTCTGAACCAGTTTTGTCAGGGATTATTCAACAAACGTTTATGCAATGGACATTAAGGGTTTTGAGGGAACTTTCACAACCCTTGTTTCTTTCTTTCACCTCTGGAGGGAGGCACCTCAAGTCAGATCCCATAGGCAGGGAATACCAGAACCTGGGTTGCAAAGATTTCACTTTGCTGTAGTAAAGCTGTGTTGTTACATCAATTTCCTCAGAGCAGGGCTCACAGAGACAGCATGTGTGGGGTCCCCCACTGCAACAGAAAAAAAATAGAAAATCTCCAGTTGGAAGGCTGTTGTGGACTCCAGGATCTAACATCCCAGTGAACGTGTCCAAGTGACCAAACTCACAGCTAGAAGCAGTAACTTAATCCCCTCTTCTAAACACATTTTGGCAACATATGGAAGCCACTAAGTGGGTTGCAACAGATAAGTGACCACACATAACAAAATGAGACTCTTCAAAATAGTTGTAACAGACAGAGAAAAACAACAAAAACTGCAGCAAATAAAAGAAGTTAACAGAATGAAAAGAAGGCATATTAGACCAGGCCTGGAAGGTCTGACTGGAATCCAGTTCACCTTATTGACATAAAAATTTTGTTTGAAAAAGGATGCCTGATTTCAGCAGACCCACCAGCTTTTACATAAGCATAAAAAGGGTTTCTTGGAAACAAGTAGTATCACTGTCCAGAGCTGGTATCAGAAAGCCCAGTATCAGAGCAGAAAGCTTTCAGCTGGCAGGGAGACTGAAGGAAGTGAGTTCTTGAATAAGTAAATCCCTGAATGAGTAATCTACCTACTTAGAACTAAAATAAGTTAGTACAAGAAAGGAGAATATCAAATTCATGCCTTTCTGAATCCAAATGATTTTCAATAGAAGCACACTGCACAAACATTTATAGAAGTGACTCACTGCTTGCATATAAGTTTGTTTAGGAAATTATTGTCTTACTTGCAGAGTTACACTTTAAGTAGGTGGTCTCCCATTTTTGAATTAATATTTGCTTCCTTTTTTAAAGGCAGCTACACAGCCCATAAAATGTTAAGGCTAGTTTCAAAGTATTGCCATTCTGTGCTGTTTAAATAGTACAGCTCTAGAAACCAACACATTTTGAACACATTACCCACCCACATTACCAGTCATTAAAGGAGCAGCTGTGTCCCAAAGCCTCATGCAGACTGGAGGAGCTTGGAGATCCCAAAGTCAGTGTGGGACCTACTGACCCACATTGCTCCTCATCTGGTGCACTTACATGGGAGATGAGGCCACTGCTTCAAACACACCTCATCACCTCCCTTTGCTTCATTCTTTGTGACTTTCACAGCGTGACCTTTTCAGTCACCTGCACATTTTAGTTTAGAGGTCTTTGTTTGTTTTCTGAATAGCTCATATTTGTGGTTCTCAAGCATGTGCCCTTTGACTCCATCTTCCCAAAGGACAGTCATTTTGGTCATACCTACTTGCTTTTCCTAAACCACAAAACAACACTCTGAGTCTCATCATGGTGGTTACTTCTGCTGCTAATCTCCAGACACACAGCACTCTACATCTGTTGCTATTGTGTCAGATATCTTTGGAGGTGTTTTATTTATCAATGCACATTTTCTTTGATCATAACCAAGATAGATTTCTTCCAGATTTGATCAAATCAAAAGGACTTTTTACTTTTTCCTCTCCTTAAGAATGTTCTCCTGATTGTTTTAAATGTTGGAAACTGCATCATTAATAAATGTCTGCTTGTATGATTTTGAAGTAAGAGGTGAGTGCCACCAGAGATAACCTTTGGGCATCCTCTGGTCTACAATAGGAGAGACTGAGGAGACAATGTCTTCCCAGGGACACATGAGACCTTCAGAACTTCTGTATGATGCCTGACAGTCCCACAGAACTGTCACACCCCCACCTCAGGGAACCCTTATAACACAGGTGCATGTGGCTGGGCAGCAGAACCGACCTCTATCACTTATATCAGGCTTTCAATATGCCATGCAAACAAAATAGGCTCAGGAGCTCTCATCCCAAAGAGTGTACAGCACAAGAATTTGTAGCTGCAAGACTAAGGTGTAACATAATGTCTATTTATACCTTGAAGATTACTGAAGGTGTAAACTGGCCAGGAAACAGCAGCCAGTACAAACATTCAGAGAATAGGGACAGCAGGCTCTAAACTAGAGAGGAAGACAGTTCTTGACAGTGAGTGTGAATCTAAGGGAAAGAAAAAGGAAACTTTCAGATTTAGAAATCTCCCTGCAACTTGTGTATACTTCAGATTGGAAGACTGATTAACACAGATGAGGGGTCTCCACAGTTGCATGTTTTATGTGTTATGTGTAAGCACACATATACAGAATGTCTTTTTTTTCCTTTCCCTTCAAGTTCTTAAAAATCTCAAGAGACAGAGAAATATAAACAAATGGCTGTTACAAGTTAGTTTTACCTTGAATAAACCTATAGTATAACATGAAACCAAACCCAAAAGCCTGAGTACATGGTCATTAGAATTCCTAAGCCCTAAGCTAGAATAACCCATCTCCCTAGTACTGTTTTGTGCATAAGCACACACACATATGTCTAAGACACAGGACTGAAATATCAGGACTCTGTTCTTAGAGATGCAAAAGCTTTTCCACCGGACACTAAATATTAGTTCCAGATAGCTTAAATCATCACAGCTACATTGAAATCATTAATCCTTGTTAGCAATTATGTGTACAATCTTCAGACATCAAATTTATAGTAAGCATACGAAGCTGAACTAAAAAAAATAAAAAATAAAATAACATTCATGTTCTGCGTCCGTGTTTGACATAATAAGATGCAATAATTTTTTTTGCATTAAATAACACTCATAGGAAATTTTAAACTATTAAGTTAAAGACTGTCACCCTTGGTTTTTCAAACAAGCTGACCATCTTTTGCTTGCACTGATTTCAGCCAGAGCTGCACTCCCTTAGTTTGTATGAAAACTTCACACCCATGTAAACACATGAGTAACAGAGAAAAATAAGGACAAAGCAAAACACCTAAAAGGACAGAGCTGAAATATCTATATATTACAGTAATCTAAATTTGATTTTCTTTGTATTCAAATTGACATTGAGAGGGAAATCTTGTCATGTTTTTGAAAATAGCTCTATTGGTAGCTGTAGAAAAGCTGTCAGAGGTACCTGGCCTTCTGCTGCTGGGTCACTCTTGCAGAAGATTTTTGAGCCAGTTCAGCCTCCCACTAATAACAAACAGATGTACTTAATGCTACTGAATGTAAATATTATTCTAAAGCACTTTTGCCTAGTTTTCCATGAGGCCTTATTTTGAACTGCACATGCTTGTGAATCCCCCTGCCCAAGGGTTCTGCAGGTGGCCTATCTCACAGTGCCATTAGAAAGTTAATTACCTACAAGGGAAGTTTAAACAAGTTGTTCCAAAAGCAGTGGAACTAATAAAGCCTGGTTTCCTAGAGATTTGTGGCTTGCATCATTCCCTGCTCTGTAATGCTACAGTCCAAGCCCCTTTTCCATACTCCTTTGATAAATTCCCCTCTCTGTGATCCACAATGCTCCCCTCCACCCCTCCTGTATCCATCAGCTTCAGGTCAAGCAAGAGGCACTGTGCTTGTTTCTGAACATTGTGCACACCAGTGCCTTGATCAGGCTATATCTGCTGAAAATTTTCCATCCATCCATGTATAAATGTCTTTTCTGGCTCTAGTTTTCTCATAATAAAAAGGAACTTCACAATTTTGAGAAAACATTGGCACTTAAATTCAGTAAAAATGGCCAACAAGTTCAAAAATGTCTTTAGAATAAAAATATCTAATCATACTCAATGAATTATTTTATTAGATATATTCCTTTAGAAAATTAGTCAAAACTGTTCCTTCCTCTCATATCATCTGGGTAAATTTTCACATTTGTTGAAAGGACATTTTATCTCTTAGTCTTCTAAATAGTATCAAATTTTTAAGACCATTCCAATCACTGTCTTCTTTATCTCAAAGATAATTAAGCCTACAGAAAGATAACTACACACCTTCCAAAATTTATCAAATAACATGTAGTACTAAAATTAAAATAAGAATTTTAATTTTTTACTGCTGCAGGGAATGAGATTGCAGTCTGAACCACTCTCAGATACCTGAACTCTTCAAGGACCAAAGTGTTTTATTTCCTTTTGATAAGCCTGTCCCACAGCTCTCATAGCATCTTTTCTTCACTAAGCAATGGTCTAAAAGTGTAATTTTCTTGGACTTTCTACTCAGTCCTCCTTATGACTGTTGTGAATACCATGGGTCTGTAATCTATACAGTGCAGGTTTCCTAGCCCCTCACTCACAGAGAGATTAGACTTTTACAAGAGAGACCTTTCTTAATAGCAAAAATAATAAATGTACCTCCTAAAATAACATCTGTGAATCTGGCCCAACTCACCCAAAGATATTTTTCTATCACCCAGTAACTATAACATGCATGCATATTACTATCCCTGAGCTCTGTGGGCCCATTTTGATTAATCTTTCCCCAGGACACAGAGCCTTCCAAGCTATGAATCACTTTTGCTTGATTTTGTCTGCACTTTTCCATGTCAGCAGTTTTCCTGCCCCACCACATGATGACAAGAGCAGCATGCAGCATTTGTTGACTGCCAAGTGTTACACTCACTGTCACACAAGTAGAAAAGGCAGTGGAAACAGATCTGCTTTGTTTAAGGATGTGCAGTGCCTTTGTAGGCATCTCTAGCTTCATCTATCAAAATACCAAACGTCTCTTCCCAAAACAATCCCCAAGATTCCCCACAGACTGTGTGAACATTTGAGGCAAAATTCCTTTTCACAGGTTGGTACGACACAGCCCACAGGAGCTCAAGTGGTCACTACACACTTGCAACACCCTAGGGTAACACTGTAGGCTGATTCCACCTGGAGAGCCTGGCCAGTAACACCAGAAATTCCCTGTGACACACCTGGCCTCCCAGCACACTTACCTCTCCCTCTTTAATGAGCACACAGCTGCCCAGCTTCTTTCCAATGCCCACCAGTCTCATATCAGCCTTGCCCTTTGAATCTCCCCTTGCCCCTATTTTGATGTGTTGCTGACTCTGCAGCAAAGCTACACCCTTCTTTTGGTGGAGAATATGTTAAATACTTTTTCATGACAATAGTCATTAAAGATCTATCATGAGTCAAGCCTTTGGTCAGGACTTTGTTTTTTCTGCAGGAGAGTTTCAATGGAACTTGTTCCAACTGTGTGCATTCATCTTACAGCTGATGAGAGACATAGGGAGAATTTTGTTTTGACCGACCCAAAATAAACATTTTCAAGAAAAGAGATACAAAATAAATAGCAAAAAGACTGTAAAATATTGAGGAAACTTGGAATGTCTTAGAAGATTACATAGTGTCTTCCCATGTAAAGAGATTAATTTCTTTTCAAAATCCTCTTTAAACTGTAAATTATCAAATAAACATCTATTTCAGTAATTATTTAGAAATTTAAAAAAAAAGAAGGATAGAATTAATACATAGAACTATTAAAGGAAGAGGAGGGTAAGGTTCTAATTAATTTTAAAATTGGTCCTAGCTGATTTCTCCAGTAGGATATTGTACAGAAACACACAGGCAGCAGCAGCAAAAGAATCTAAACCTCTGCTTGGGATCTGGGAGAAGACGAGTCTTGGGGTGGGCTGCAAGCCCCACCCAGAGGCACATTTACCCTACATATCACAGTGTCCTACTCTTCCCTGTGCTCAGGCAGCTCATCCTGGTTCTGCCCCAGTGCCTTGTGATCCAGCAAGGACCAGGAATGAAGGTGTTTTCCCTTGCAGTTCTTCCCATTTCTTCAAGGAAAGAAGAGAGGCCGAGGCGAGGAGGAGGTGGGAAGAGAAATGAACGCCTAGTTGTTCTCTGCAAGGGCGGCTATGAAGAAATAAACAACTCACATTACTCACAGGAGGGGGTGAAAGGAAAGTGGAGCCAGCCTGCAGGAGCTGGATTTTCCTGGCTCCAGCAAACCCCTCCTGGAGCAATATACTGAGCCACCTCCCACCCTTCACTCCCTTATCTGAAGCATGCTGGCCACTTGCAAGAAGCATTTTGCCTTCCCTCGCAGACCTGTCCCCAGCTGCTTCGCACTGGTAAAGGAACAGAGGAGCCAAGAAGTCCAAGGCAGACGCTCCTCAGAGGAGGAAAATAACCACAGGAGTCACAGGAGTGGGAAACTGCAGTACCATCCAGGAAAGAGATGGGAATAGGCTATGCTGTTTGCAGAGAGGTGTCCTAGCTGTGAAGTTGCCAACTTTCCTTTTGACCTGCAACAGAGTCAGTGGTGTGGCTAACACACAGCAGGGAAGCTGCAGAGGGACTGAGGGAAGTAAAAACACCGCTTCTATTTACTGCACCAGAGTGGAGATTTGAACGGCAGCATGGCAAACTGGAACACACAGTGCATCTGCTGTAGTTCCTGCAGACACAAATTGTTTGAACATGCTTAATCCAAAACATTTTACCAATTTTGAGAGGAAACTAAGAGAGGCAAAATACACATCTTCTTAGTGGCTTACATTTTAAATATACAATTTCAAGCACACGGAATGTTCAGAACTCTACATATTTGCTTTGAAACCCATAGGTTAGATGATGCCCAGGCTAGAGCTCTTGTCTTTCAAAAAAAAAAAACCAATTAAAACTTCCAACTTATTTTACATTCTTCTGCACTCAGTACAACTAAAAATTACCTTTTCAACCCCCCCTTTTTTTTTTTTTTTTTCAGAAAGATTGCATACTACCATCTATTTCTTTATGCTTGCAGTAACTAACAAAATGGGATGGCAACCAAACTCACAAATTGACATAACCCCCCAAAATTATGAAACATACTGTGAGTAGTGGAAACTTTGGGGAAACACTGCTCTAATATGCAACCACCAGATGACTGCACAATGCATTTATAACTGTATTAGGAGAGTAACTTAAAATCTGAGTATAACGATTGTGATGAATGATATTTGAATTGTCTTAGAAGACAGATTTCTCTTCCACTGAAGATACATTGTTGGACAAGGATTTATGAAATTCACTTTTCATTCAACCCCAGTTTTTCTTAAGGCAATACAGAGGAACACACAAACTCCAGGTCAGCCCTGAAAAGACTGCAGCCCAATGCAAAGCAGTGGCAATGCAAACTGAACAGAGGACCTGCTGGGAGGAATGTTGGGAGTATTTTGCAAGGGCAGGACCCTGTGTGACTCACCTGCTTTCAGGTCACCTTGGACATGTGAGTACCTCTAACACCAGCCTCCCACCCATGATCTCATTAGAGACTGCCAAACTGGGAATCTCACGTCCAGCTCTCTGGCAGGAGCCAAATTGCAGCCTGGTAGGCAAATGGACAAACTCATCTCTAAGTCACTTTGTTCAAACCCACTGTTTGGCACCTTTATTCAATGTCTGGGGTGGCTTCTGGCCCCTACATTTAGTTTGAAAATTTCTCTTCCAAAGAGTAGAGCCCAGAAGTCAGGCACAGACAATGCACAAGAACACTGCACCATGTCTTTACATTTGCTTATCAGTAGATAGATGACTTTGGTGTCCAGCTCCATTTTTTCAGACATAAATTAGGCATCAAGAACCTGGTCTGCAATAAAGTTCAGTCTGATCACCACTGAGACTTTGAAAAATGTGTTAAGTTCCTTATCTCAGAGTTGACTTTTGTAATTTTTTTCCTTCAAACCATTTTGGAGACAGGCACATGCCAGAGGACCAAGCTGAATGAATTTGCATCAGCTGTGTGTTCTCTCTGCAGAGCAGCATAAAGCAAACCCTCATTCTGTTAGAGATCCAGAGATTTCAGATCTCCTTTCCTGCATGATCTCTGCTAATTACATTACAGCATTGTCAGCTACCCCAATTCTGACCAAGGCTCTTTGTCTAACATTACGATCCCATGCAGGAGCTTCCCTCTTGTTGGCCAAAATTGACAAGAGCGGGCTTTGACCCAACTCATTCTAACATCATCCACTGCCTAGCAAATGTTCAGAGTTTATTAGTGGGCTCCCAGTCTTTAATCACAATATTGCTGTGCTTCAGCTAACCAGAGTCCGTGCTACAATCATCAACATTGTACTCTCCAGAAGGAAAATTTCCTGGGAGTCATTTTGCAGTCTAGGGCCAGGAATGAGGCAACTTGCAGTAGTAAAAAAGAAAAGCTGAAATGTAGCTCCACTGGAGCTGGCCAGTGACTGAAAACCTGAACATTCACATACAAAATCCTGGCCCGGTTAAAGGCAATGAGCAATTCTCACTGATTT
Organism: Urocynchramus pylzowi; assembly: GCA_013397555.1. Taxonomy (NCBI): domain Eukaryota; kingdom Metazoa; phylum Chordata; class Aves; order Passeriformes; family Fringillidae; genus Urocynchramus; species Urocynchramus pylzowi. The sequence goes on along the minus strand of VZRH01005471.1, from coordinate 127,222 downwards.
CAGCAAGATCTGGATTTTTCACAGATGCACTCAGAAAAATGTTTTTAAAAATCAGCCTCAACACTGAGTCAAATATTCACATTCCTGCTTCTGTAAAGAACCAAAATTCTCTCAACCCCCAGAGCATGAAAACCACCCCCATACCTTATGTAATTGCTTTTATCTTCAAAAGCATGGCAACTAGTCCAGAAAATGGATCAAGAGGCTTGTTAAATGTTAAACAAGTTACACTCTTCTGTCTCTCCCCTATGTTTCCTCCTGTTTATTTTAAAAAGGAGCTTTATAATCCAAGAACCTAATTCCCATCCTGCAATGTTTCCAGCAAATGAGTTATGGGCATTACTAGGCCGATAAAATACTTACAGGATTTCAGAATTAGTTTTACCTTTTCTAAAATCATCAATTCTTAAAATAAAGTAAGAGGATTATCCGGTGGAAATGTGTTTTATCAAAAGGAAAAAGACTGCACCTATATTTAGTCCCATCCAATACAGACAGTTTCAAAAGAGTACTGCAAGTAAAACTCTTAGACAACACTATATAAACACACTATTTAAGCTACATTCTGGATCTGATTAATTATAACAGGAGATCAAATGTTAACAACTTAAGAATCTTCACTCCCATTGACACATATGGAGTACTTTAAAAAGTACTGTAATTTCAGAGTAATAAATAAGAGCTCTCACCTAAATTATATGGACATTATCTTTTGATTGCTTTAAGGTGAATGCACAATACAGAGTTTTTATTGCGGGCTCATTTGGTAAAAGTTGCCCATATATGGCAGCTGAGCGAACCAAAGAGGAAAATTATGTCCTCTGTAAGAACATTTAATTCACAATCCTGTTCTGTTTTCTGTACAACAGTTATGCTTATGACAGGTATGCATTCCTGCAGTACTTACAATGTGTTTTTATATGAAAAAGACATTCATATTCATCCTTAGCTGAGAACATGTCTTGCGTTGCTCTGAGTCTTACAGTAATCCTGTTTCTTAAGAGAATAAACCAGGCCAACTTTCTCAGTATTTAAAGTCCAAATTCAATTTGTATCCTTACCATTTTGCTTCCAGCTATTTTCTCAAATACTGGAAAACGTCCACTAAGCTCTGCTTCTTACAAAAATATATTGAATGTTTATTGGCTGATAACAATTACAGCAATTTTCAGTATGATTAGAACTGCCACATCCTGTAGTCACCAATTTAAGTGAAAGGGAAAAATCATCTCCAGTCCAAACCATAACACAGATAGTCCACACTCCCTCCAGATGAGAGAGAGCAGAAACACAAGCATGTGATCCCAAGCTACCAATACAGGCTTTTATATGCCACATATCACCTTATAAAATTCAGTAATGGAAGTGAATCCTTTATTTGAGGTTTCAGCTATTTTCTTTTTTCTTTCCCCTTTTCAGAAGCAGACATACTGGCCCAGAGTTTCATTTTGAATTAACAGTTGAAGTAGTCAACCTTAAGATGGAAGACTTACAAGGAAAGCAAGCCCAGCATTTTGGAAAAATTGCAGCTGTAAACTACGGTTGAAATCTACTTCCATGAGTTTTCATGGTGCACAATCAGACTTTTAGGAGAAACACCTTTTGCTTAACATATATGAGTCTGGCATCAACCAGCAACCTACCCTTGTTGCAAGGGTTCAGCAGTTCCCAGACCCTGAATTTGGGTAACTTCAGGCCATGAAACATGGAAGGAGCGGAGGAACAGACAGACAGCATTGCTTTTACTCTTGCTTCAGAGTCACATTTGAATCAGAAGTAGGCAGGATTTGTACCAAGTCACCACAGCATGCTGGTAACTCTAAAGATATGACATCTTTATATGTCACTGTGTCCACCTCCATTTTAAAATGGACACCAGAAACCAAACTTGGTCTTATGTGTTCTGATGGCTGTAATAAAAAACAAAGGATGTCCCAGAATTCAAAATGTCCACTTCCCTATACTACCTATCACATCTTTATCTCATTCACCACAGGTAACTCAAAGAAAAAGCTTAACTTTTTCATTTGCTTTTCTTCAGAAAGCGCAATTGAATGGTTCATATTGTTTGCTGTTTGACTTGTTAAATATAAAATTTTTTCCACCTCAGAACTCAACTAAAGTTTCAAAACAAACTTACTTTCTATTGGAAACATGGGGAAAAACAACAACAACAACAACAAAAAGACCCAATGTTTTACCTTGAGAATGCCTAAAGTATATTTCTTTAAAATTGCTCTACTCAAAGTAACTTTATTCTTTAGATAAGCTTATTTGTTTTCCATTATATGCTGTTGTTTTCCAGCAATAAATGGATAAGCAGAATATATCCCAGGAGATGCAATTGTTATTTCCAGAACTGACAAGGGAAGAATTTAGATATTTGATTGGTGTCTGAGCTCAAATGAGCAGTGACTCAACCAACTTCTATCTCCTGAAATGAGCCTCATGACATCAGCCCTGTGCTATTGCTTCACCCTCTCCTCTACCCTCCCCAAAACCACCCCATTGCACAGTGACATCACCAGGAAATCCCCTCCTCTGAAACATGACCTTTCATTTCAGCACCTCCATTATCTTTTTTGCTTCCTGAAGTTTCCATTCCTTGCCAATTCCCTTTTGGTCCATGAGGTTTTCTTTAGACATTAACCTCATGTTTCCTCATAAACATGCAATTAAGAGAAACCTTTAGAAAGAAAGGCAGATGATATGATAAAACTCAGGAATCTGGGGTATTTTGCATTCTTTGTCTTACTGCTGGGGAAGGCAATTTGCTGTAGAGGCACTGTATTATTCATTGGCCTTGGCCAGCTAGGTGCATATAAATATTGCTGTATAGTACCAACTCAGTCTAGATTATGCTTAATATTTAAAATGCATATCACACAATTAGGATTGTTTGTGTAGAAAGCAGATATGAAATGCTATAATGATGATGGCAGCATTAACTGCATGGAAAACTATCAGTTATTTTTTCTACATTAATTTTAATATTTTTCAATACTATGTCAGAATGATTTACTACTTCAAAACAGCAAGTGATAAACACAAAAACATAACTCCTGTGAATAAGCACTTTTTAGATTTCAACTACATGAACTTTGTTAGAAAAAGGCAGTAAACCTTCCAAAATGTTTGGTGGTGTTTCTAAAAACATCTTTGTTCTTAAGGAGCTTAAACTTATATCTTTTGAACTTGCACTTAAGCAATTATGAAAAACATCATAAAGCAAATATGAAGAAATGTAAAGTGTTGGAGTCTAACACCTGAACTAAGTTCAAGCCCTGTGGAATATGTTCATTTTTTTAAACTTAGCTCAGGATTAACAAGTAACACAAGTCAGAGCCAGGGTGAAATATGGAAACTGTCTTATTGAGAGATGAATGCATAGTACAAGCTTACAGAAACAGGTCTGGACTTTTTGCTTATATAATGGGTCAACCAGACAAAAGCTGTAGCTCCAGATTAAAGGTACATATTTATGAAACAGGTGCCACCTTCCTGCTTTTCCTCTGGTCCCAGAGCATTTCTAACACAGTGGAGTTTTGTCTGCTGCTGGTTTTCACTGCTGTGACACTGTAGTGACTCAAAGGATGGAGCTCTAATTCTTTAACCTGATACAGAAACCTTTGGGAGAGAACCAGCCCTCCAGCTTTTTTACTTATTTACTCCATATGTGACTCATAGCTAATAGCAGTCCCCTGTTTTATTCTCCTTTCTCAATACTGCTCAAAAAAAAAAAAAAAAAAAAGAGAGCATATTTCCTGTCCAGCTAAGCCCAAAAGAATTATGATCTCTTTGGTCTTCTTGAAACTAGGACAAGGCAAGGAGTCCTTTGACTTTGAGGGTTTGTGAGTCCTGTCACAAAGACAACAAATCAGCACAGAAGGAGTGAGCAGTGGTGCTCTGTGTGCTGTGCAGTTTATCCAGGACTGGCATGCCTGGCCCTGAGTCACTGGCACACGTGGCTGGCCCGTGGTCCAGGACAGCCTCAGAGTGCTGGGCTCACAGGCTGGAAGCTTTTGTTCTGTCAGCTGCTGCACAGCCTGATCCAGGAGGCAGGATCCCAGGAAAAGCAGGATCCCAGCCACTGTCAGCAGAAACAAGCTCACCCTGTTCATTTCAGCTGCAGCACATTGTCACAAATCCCACTCAGTGTGTGCACGTGGCCAGCTGCCTCTGAATGCACGACCTGCTGCAGAAAAAGGTAGAGCCCTGTCTGTAACTGGAAATGGTTCTCCATGTGTCACACCTCAGCAAGACTGAGTACAAGAATGCTTGGATTAGGGGAGACAACGAGTGCTCCACCTTGGAGCACTTGCTGCTGTCAGTGTCCAAGAAGTGCTTGGGTGATGTTCTTAGACAAATTGTTTCAGTTCAAGATGATTCTGTGTGAAGACTGGATTTGGACTCACTGATCCTAGGGGGTCCCTTTGAACTCAGGTTATCATTAATCTACAATACTGGGACTGGGGTGACTTCATGGTTATGGAAGAGCTCTTATTCAGTGCTCTAGTCCAGTAAATGAGCTTCATATGATCCTTTCATGACAGAGATGATTGACATAAACCCTGCAAGGTCTGTAATTTTTAAAGGCTGCTTTTAAAGGGAACAAACTGCTGAGAAGTAGAATCAGCTGGGACAATTGTGTCCCAGTATAAATATTTTGCTGTTATATGTGGACTGTCATTAACTTCTATATGAATGAAAGTTTCACAAACAGAGGTTCCACCTCCTTCAAAAAAATAAAAATAAACAAGTATGGGTGAGCCAGGGTAAAATTCACATTGTAAGCAACAGAGTTCAATGTGCTAAAAACCATTAATCATGCTGAGGTCAGCCAGTGCTTTACATATTTCCTCCCCAAACTCTGTCTTGTGGGTGTCTGTCTCCTAACAGATTTTGTATTGCTGAGTTGTAAAGCGTTCCTGATGAATTGTTTTTGGCACTCAGTCCAAAGTCTTGAAAGCCCAAGTCCTTGAAAATAAAAAGCAGAACCTTTCTTTAACATCACTGTTGGACACAGCACTGGAACACACTCTACATTGTGTGCATAACAGGAGAGGAGTCTATTGCCTGTGCATTGGTTTGTCTGTGATATCAGGGAGGCACGAGGCTATCAGCAGTGTTATAAAGCAAAGCCAGTAGAGAAATGAGAGCACATTTGAAAGAAAGGCTATTGATATTAAATTTATTCCTCCTTTACTCTCCCCCAGTAACTCTAGGACCTGTTACTGCCTTTCTAACTCCCACCATCAGACAGTGATCCAGTACATTCTTCCTGCTGCCCTGTTACTCTCCCTGCCTTTCCTTAACCTCTCACTCTCATTAGTTTCCTCACACTTCTGACAGAAATGTGCCTTACTCTCCTTCACTGTTTGAAGAAGAAATGCACAAAACCCATTCTGGCTTCCATCCTTTTATCCTGCTTTTTCAACAGTTGCCATGAACAGTCACTGAATTCTTCCCCACTGACCTCATTCTTTACCCAGTCCAGCCTGACTTCTCCCTTGAAATTTTATCCTTCCAGATACAGTGAAGCACACCTCCTACCTGAATGAGATGTTCTTATTCCACCTTTAGAGTCCCTCAACTTTCATCTCTTTCTTATGCTTCTCCTTACATCCAGCCTTCCTTTGCTATTTGTGTTTTGATTTGGCTTTCAACACATCTTCCTTTTCTTTCCAACTTTCAACAAAGAATCTAAACACTCCATCTTCTGCTTATGCCCTTTCTCTTTCATTTCCATACCTTCCATACCACCTTAAAATTGCAACCCACACAAATTTTTTGAGCAGAATAATTTTATCAGCTGTGTATTAAAGAGTCAAATTCATTACATTCAAAATAATTAGTACTGAATTCTGTTATTCTGTTAATAGCAATGTCCCTAGACTGCAGAGAAAGCAGAGACCCTATTTTTCTTTTTTTTTTCCTCTATCTGTCATATAAAAATATTGTCTGAGAACTGCTATGGTATTTTTAAGCAATAAGTATAAAGCAATATATAATTCACTGTCATATGGCACTGTTATAATATGCTATACAGTTATGCCTCATCTACACACATACTCTGCCATAATTTATTTTGTCCTTCAGAAGACCACTCAGAACTTCCTAAGTTATCCATTATCAATAACTTAAAAGGACAACTCTTCTATTCTCAGAAAAATAAAACTTCAATTTATATTCCCTTTCAGGTGTAAAAATTATAGTACTAATGTGCCTCATGGCTGGGGGTTTCAGTGTGTTTGACTACACAGGCTAATTTTTCATAAAGCTTGCAACTGGATTTGAAAGATCATTTCTCTTTTTGTTTTTACAAAGGTCAATAGGAATCTATTCCTGGATTTCAGCAGAAGCTTGATCAGACACCTGTTTTCTGTGATACTCAGCTTCATTCATCACTGTTATCTACTATTTATTCTTCACCACTTGACTAGGGTTGTGATTAAAACACAACTAAACTAAACAAGTCAAAGAAAGTTAAGAGACTTTAAAAATTGTGGCAGCTTTAATTAAATAATAAATGCAAATAACCATTTATAACATAACAAAAATATAGTCTGCATAAGAATTAACAAACTGTAATGAAAAAAAATGTAATGGAATTCTGCAGTCTTCATTCCAGCAGGAATTTGTTTAAATACAGCATAAAATCATTTTAAAAAACCAGTTACGGATTGTTCAATGGGATTACAATTTCAGCTATGAGTGTGAAAGCATATTAATGTGAGGATTATCTCTTTCATTCATGTGATTACATTCACTTAGTTATTCCATTTTTTGTTGGATTATTTCTCCATGTCATGTCTTGTCCGTTTTTACCATTAAATGCTCAGAAATTGAATATTCTACTCCATGTTTATAAATAACCTAGCACAACAGGACCTCCATCCTGGTTATGAGATTCAGAAACAATTCAACTTCTAGTTATAGAGACTTCATCATTAATGTGGCCAGCCACAAGAACAGTCCCATTTAAGTCTAGTCAAATAGGTCTGTGAACAGTATTGCTGTCAGCCCCTTGTTTTTTGTGATAGAAACTGTAGAATAAATGAATGCTGTAAGCATTATCATTTTCCCTCTCATGTACAAGGCAGTATGTTTTTATACAGCCTCTTCTGTCAATAAACTGAATGTAGCATTTAATTCTTCATGGAAATCACTGATCGATGTTCCACCTGGAAATTGCTCAGAAGGGCTGTGCTGGCCTCTAACCTCAGCTGCCCCAGTATCTGCTGGGGGTAAGTGGATGCAGCAAAAAATCTCTTGGTCCTTCGAGCCTGCCCGTGGTCTGATTTAAAGCAACCCACGCCACATCTGACTAGCTGTGACCCCAGAGGGCTGCCTGCCAGCTGGGATCTGCCAGAACATCGTGTGCTTTGGACATTCCCCTGTTCCCACAGTAATGTTTCTGTCGGGGGCTGCAGGGAATGTGCTAAGCTATGAGAATACCCAGCTGAGGAGATGCAGCAGAGTTCCAGACATATTCCAATGTAGAATAAAGGAGCTCAGACTGACACACTGCAAAGCTGTTTGCAAAAGCAAGCTCTCTTACTCCAGGATTGAAAGATCACACCATGCTACACCAGCTGTGGCTCTGAAGGAGAGAAGGGGCAATGTTGCCTATGAGGGCATTTCAATTTTAATTTATAGGACAGCTAAGATAAACAATGCAAAACTGCAATTGTATTCAGACAGAGAGCACTACTATAAATCCATTTAACAGGGATCTGTGGTTTCAAGGCACCATTCTATCTTGAAGCAGTACTATCTATCTTGTCCACAATTTTACGTGTACATTTAAAACTGTCCATTAATGGAAAAAACAATTTTTATAAAATCAATGTATATAAATAAGTGAGACATATTAATGACATATTTTTGCACCCCAACTATCTTTGCAAGGTAAAATACATACTTGGGATGGGCCTGAACCAATACCCATCAGCATGTTAAATGACATGTTTCTTAAAAATAACTTATTTTTAATGAGTCTTAAAATTGAGGCTTTAACTGCCAAGAGCACTTAAAATTCCCAGCCCATTTCCAGCAAGGACCTGATCAACCACCTTGGCTCATCGTCTCCCAGGACTGCTCAACAGGGTTGGGTGGTTATTGAATTCTTCTGCCATCGATCATGGTGCTCCAGTGCTGGGTCTCTGAAGCTGTGAATAGTTTTGCAAATCCCTGATGAAATGCAAAAAGCACTTTGGGGGAAAGTTGATAAATGAAAGCTCCATAGAAATTTTTTGTTTAGCACAAGAGCTTAATGGAGCATGATCGTGGTGGGTGGTGTGCACCTTCCATGGGGGGCGAGGAGCAAGCCAGAAAACAAACTTGCTGAGAAGAAGGAGAAGGCAGAGACAGTAAACATGCAGCCATGGGCTTTGTAAGGGATGATCTTCGAAACAAGCATATTCCAGTATGCAACACATATTTTCTATTGCTTTGAAATTGCATCTGCTTTTTGTAAGATTATTATGTAAGAAAAGCCTATTTGCCAGAGTATGTGGTTACACATTTTCTACTGACTTAACAAATTGTTCAAATTTCAGTATTTGTTGGCTTCATTATAGACCAGTGTTATTACTGGCAGCTACTATAAGGTATTATAAAAACTTTTTTTATTGTTACTATAGTGTCGCACTAAGGATCAGAAACTCATCTGAAATAAGTGGAAGCTGAAAGGGCAGGAGTCAATTTACATTGTATTACATTTTAAAATCTTACCAAAATAAATTATATTTTCCCAAAAGGTCAAGGTACAAACAGATCTCCCAGATGTGTGACGGCTTCTGAGGAGTCCCAAATAAGAGCCTTCTGTTTCAAACCAAATCCTGCCTGATTATTCTGTTTAGTTGAAGAGGCTCCCTTTGACTGGCCTTTGTGCTTCAGCTCACTTCCTATCCGAGGCACTTTCTGGGCTCATTTAGAGTTGATCTTCCCCCCATACTTTCATATTTTCTATTGGTTTTGGTCTCATACTAACGGAACACAGATTTTCCACCACAATCACCCATAAACATACACAGTAAGGAGGAAGCCACAGTGTGATGAGCCATGCACACAGAAGCTAAAGGGTTGGCCTAGGTCAAATCAACAATAACCAACCCTGTTCTAGACAAATTGCCCACTGCTGAGTGAGATGTTTCAGTGTCACATTTCTGCCAGTGTGGCACACTCTGACAGGCAGAGGAACCAACAGATTTCAACCAATTGCTCATCTAAGTGGCTGCTAATCTAACTTAATTGCTCAACTGATTGCCCATCTGAGTGGCCAAGCACCAGGCAATCCTGTGTCAGCATTTTGAGGAAACTAGGAAATTTGAAAAAACCTCCATTCCCAAATGAGATGGGTTAAATCTGTTAATTGCTTATGTTTTTACTTTGTTTCATCAGTAAACTGAAGCACAAAAAATTGCTTTATAAAATCTTCAATTATGCACTCAGGTAAGTGTTTTCCTTCAAAATACTAAACTACAATTGTAGAAGCATGTGGAGTTTTAAGGCAGCAAACCTGTGCCTGCATTCATCCTGATAAACTGAGACCACAGAAAGCTCCTATATGAATTAACAAGCAGGAAGATTTCAGGCTGAAAAGAATAAACACATATGAGAATGTTACACAAGCTGTTGATCTTGAAAACTCTACAAAAACATCAATTCTTTTTCTGTCTTTGAAAGTAAAGAGCTCAAAGAACATGAGAATTGTTTATAATTCAAATGTCCTGAGTATGTGCAGGGCTTCCCTAACTTTTCAGTGACACACCAAATGCAGGGGCTGAACTATTTCACTTCACAGAGTTGCGTTGAGTGCTAATGTCAGCAGAAGCCACCGCGCACCCCTGAGGGCAAAACTCATCAGGTCTGCTCTCAGGTCAAGACATTCAGAAAAATCAGGTTTAAGGTCAAATGTGGTGGGACAAAAGAACAGATAACAAAGCCAAGAAGCCAGCAAAATGAAGTTTTCATCTCAATTTATGGCAGCACTATATGCAGACTATTAGAAAGTATGCATCCAGTTTGCTAAGTTTTACTGGGGGAGAGGGAAGGTCAGTCAGAGGAGTGCCTGGCTTGCTGCAGCATCACTAGCCTGAATAAACGTCCAGTATCTACTGGTTTCACTAGATTTGACACAGCACCTGCAATACAATCACTTACAGCATTGCCACACTCCTGATAAACTGCCACACCATCAGCTCCATTCTTGGGTAAGGACACAAGACCCTCTCTGAGCCCACTCTTCATAAACACGACACAAGAGAAAAGATGATCTCTCACCCATCGCTGTCACGCTGCAGTGGTACAAATGACAGGTTATTTTGACACCTGCTGGCCAACCCCACGAACAGCATTGTTAAATTCCCAAATTCCCAGGCTTCGACAGTGCCAAGGGAAGGCAGATGTTTAAGCCAGACCCAGTATAGTAAAAACTATTTTTCTTTCCTTTTATGTTTTTTTTCTACTGGAAGTCCATGTATGATTAGAAACCGTAAAAGCAAGACTGTCTGCTAAATATCCCAGGCTAGGTTTACTTTTAAATAATTTGAGAAGATAAGGACAGAGAGAGGATAGGAAGGAAGAAGAACACAAGGACTGGGAAGCAGGATGCTGCTTGGAGAATGTAACATTTACTTTGTAAGCACCGGTGTGGTTAATGGCTCTAAAATAGCTCTTAGGCATTGAGGCATGAAATCCATTGCCAGGTCCAGGTGTTGAAAAAGGACTTGACTGATAAGAAAAGACTGGCCAGAATTGAGAGCACTACCAATGATATAAACAGCTGTCATTTGGGGGAAAAAAGGATTACTCACCACTGGAAGCTAATCAGAACACCATTGCCCCTAAATACCGTTAGAGGATTATAGTATCAGGATCCACGCAGAGAGAGGGTGCTGTTATATTACAAGTCAGTTAAAATACATCATGAAAGTAAAACCTGTGGATTCAGGATGAAAAGATTAATGAACCTTACAAGATTTTGACACTGGGAGTCAAAATGCATGGTTACTGTCAGTCTGTCCTGAGGGGCTGACACACATCGAGAAGCAGTAGATGCAGACACAAAGTGATGATTCTGCTTAGTTAGTTGGATCTACAAAATGGAGAAATGATTAATTATCAATACTCTTTGAGAGAGGAACTGAGTGCATCCATTTAAGCACTGATCCATGGGTTCTCCAATCTTCTTTGCAAGAGCTTCCACACTCCACATTTCTCTGGCTGTGCAGCTGAATGGAAAAGGGATCCCACAGAGCAAAGCAAAGCAAAGTTCAGAGAAATACTCAGTTGAAAGAGAACAAATTTTTCATCTTTCTGCTCTTCCCAGCCAGTCCTTTGGATTTAGCTACACTGTAGAAAGCTCAAGCAACAAGTCATGCCACATTTTTTGCAAGTAAGGAATACAAGCAACGTATTGCAAGAAAATAAGAAAAACATACTTTTCCTATCGGTTTTTTTTTTTTTACCTATGAAATTTAACAATTAGCACCATATATCACATTATGCACAAAGGAGAGGTGAGAAATGGGCAAAATAATAGATTCTAAAGTGTTGAGATCTAGTACTACTCCACCTTAGTCAGCCAGACCTGGACATGCAACAGCTGTTCAGTTGGAACACTGAAGAAGTAAATTTATGATAAGAGAAGGAAAAATTTTTCCAAGCTGAAAAGTTTGTGAAACATTTTCATGGTGAACATTGGTTGTAAGAAGGATCAAAATCTTCAAAATTTTTCTTTCTTCCCTCTCTTATTATGCTAAGGGCAATTTAGTTTCACTCTGCCATTAAATGGAAACTTGTCCTCCATGGATAAGGAAGCTGGTTTGGACCTAGCATGGTGATTGCCCATAAAATACAGAGAGTACAGACATTTTCATACATAATTCTGCCATTCCTAATCCTATTTCTTTATCACTCTCAACCTCCTTTTTTTTTTTTTTTTTTTTT
>VZRH01005471.1:89503-115146 GCA_013397555.1 Urocynchramus pylzowi | reverse complement strand
TTTTTTTTTTTTTTGTTTCTTAGAGAAAAGCACTCCATTAAATTGTTTTTGCTTTTTTTTCCCTGATTTTTTCCCTGCTCTTTTACCATACTCTTGAAACATGAACCTAGTAATGTTCAAGTCTGATCTGAACCTTGAAAGTGATGATATCTGAACAGGTTTCAAATTAGACAAAATGAATTCTTCATTCAGTTGCTTAGGAAAAGATATCAACCTTTTTAGAGAGATGTGGGGACTTACTTATGTTTTCAAACAGCACAGAATGTCTTTACAAGAATTCTGTGCAGTATTTGGGACCTTGAGTCATTGCAGCAGGATTTTGTACCCCACAACACAGAGGGGTCCAGTGTTGAGAGTGCTCATATAGAGTTCATATTTTACTTGGGACATTTTTTAGGCAGTCAGTTTATCAGTTAATATCACCTCTGCATGGTTGCTATGAAAAAAGCAAAGCAAAGCAAAAATTAAATACTCTGAGAACATTTTTGAAGCTTATCTGGTAAAACGTGTCTCTTCAGGCTGTTTATCCCCCTGAGACAGGGAACATTTTTTTTGCTCTCTTCTGAAAATTATAGTCCCAGTAACGTAAAGCATTGTGGTGAGAGTGATATGAGCATAAATACGGATACAAGAGGAATTCCAGCGTGAGGATTTAGCCTGTGCCTGTAAGCAAGGCAATCGTTGGCATCTGCAGAGTAAGAGGTGCTGACTGCAGTTCCTCAAGTCTTGTTAAACACATTTTTCTTTGTATTTGACTTCACTGGACATGGACATCAGGTGTAGCCTGACCCTGAGCAGGAGAACGACCTCCATGACAGAAACATTGCAATTGCAGTACCAGACAAGAAGGTACAGAAACTGCAGATGCACAGGGAAAGCACAAAGAAAACTGAACAAGTCATCTTGAAGGGCAGCAATCTCAGTGACCAGGTGCTAATACTCTTTTTGTAGGCTTCTTGGGAAAACAGAATTTTAAGAACTGATACTTAAAATTCATCTGCATGTAAAGCCAGTGTCAGTCTCTTCTACCCAATTAAACAACAAGAAAAATTCTTGAGTTTATGCCCTCCAGCTAATTCAGCTAAAGAGCTAGAGGGAGCATCCATTGCATCTCATTTTAGCAGTGCAGAATCAAGGTTCTTGAAACTTTATACCAACAAATGAAGCTAAAAGGCCCTGGTAGCCATTGAGCCTGAGGTCAGATATTCCACAGCTGCACTCCAAACACAAAAAGAACTTTTATCTTAAGCCTCCCATGATACTTCAGATGCCTTAAGCAAAATTCTCGCCTTTCACATGCACACTGGGTTTCATCTCTGCTCTCCTTCTGTGGGCAGTTAGTGGGATTCCCACTTGAGCAGAGCAGGCAGAGAAGATTTCTTGATTTCTCAGGGAAAGAAGTTTAATTTTAACAAGGCTGCCCAGGAAGGTCAGAAGAGATATTATTATTATTATTATTATTATTATTATTATTATTATTATTATTATTATTATTATTATTATTATTATTATTATTATTATTATTATTATTATTATTATTATTATTATTATTATTATTATTATTATTGTTATTGTTATTGTTATTATTATTGATGTTATTGTTATTGTTATTATATACATATTCAGCTCCCTCCAGCATCAAGAATGCAAGTACCCATTCCTGTTACATACATGGAAGAACAGGAAGATTGTGAAAAAATTTTGTGGCTTCATTCCCCTACCTCACCAAGATTTTATCTCCTCATTGTATCATTAACAAACACACCACTCTTTTGCTGGGTAAGGAAAGATACTGCCCTGTATGTTAACACATACCTGAGTGTAATAGCTCAGGGATGGGTTGAGAATTACATCCAAAAGCACTTAATAAAGCCTTTACTTCCAGTGATGGAGGCTACATGCAGGTACTGAAGAGAATGCAGACAGGGATGACAAGGCTAGTGTAATGTAGAGGATTTTTGTAAACAGTTAAGCTGGCTGAGAAAATGTAGTTAGTTAAGCGAGAAGGAGATAAGTACAAAAATCAACAGCCAGTGTCTGAATAGACAAGGTCACTGTGCCCTTGGTACAACAACAGGTTGTGGGAGAGGATTTTTAATTAGAAGAGTGAAGAAAAGTTAAACAAACTAACCACAAGAATGTAGAAGTAGGCATATTAATTAATAAGTAACTAACCAATGATGAGCTGTACTTTTACAATATGTATGAGCTAGTTAAAGACTGTATTTAACTAAGTGTATGGGTTACAATAAACGAGCTCTGCTAACGACCATCTAGTGTAACATCTCCCTTCTCCGACAGTGTAACACTAGCATTAGTGTTGTGTGCTACTTGCTCTGCAGCTGCAGTTTGTATAAGTAGAAAGCCCTGTGTCAAAAGAGGGGAGAGAAGAGGGAGTCAGTAGTTGGCCAAACCAAGGCAATTTTGCATCTGTATGGATTGCAGATATATATATGGGTAAAACAAAGGAAACCCCAGAGCCCACTTTTCCTTCCACTAACTATCTGGCCTCTGAACTCTGATCATCTGCTCCCCCTACAGCTATAGTTCTCTTGGCTTCTTTGAGGATTTAATTTCAAATTATACATATGCAAAACCAGACTGAAATCCCATTTTACCACTGGTTTGATCACTACTGCCTGAACTATAATTCTAAAATATAGTGACTGTAATGTAGTTATGCTTCTTGTTAGCTCTTTGTAGTATAATAAGATACAGAAGCCAGGAACCCACTGTGTCAAGCAATGTGCAGACATATCCCTGTACAATTCTTCTTCCATGAGTTTACAATTTAAATACACAAGGGTTGAACTATGTTAACAATACTGCTACTTCCATTTTTTTTTACTAGGCTCTGAAAGACCTAAACATCAAGTTGACTGTATATGTTATAAACATTTTCTAAATATTATTTACCCAAAAGGCAGGATAGCAGCTCTGAAAGTATAAGTACAATGTAGAGTCACTTAAAACACACATGACTTTCCCATGCCTCTCCCTTGCAATCCATTTAACACAAACACCCACTACTGTTTTCTCCTAACACCTTTATGGTAAGTATTTCCACCAAAACCAGAACTTCCCTTTGCCTTCAAGGCACCATTTGACAATCAACTCATTCCTTTGCCCAGACAGCAATATCTTCTAACTGCCCCATTTCTGACTGTTGCTTTTTCCCACACTACCATAAGTTTAGCTGAACTTCCAGCTAGACATAGCAGAATCTGCTTAAAAAAAATTCTGTTGCATACTAATTTCTCCTAGCTACATTTAATAGACAGCAGTTTCTGTATTGTGCTAAATTACCTTTTTTGTGTTAGATGATGCCCAAAGACAGCAGGTCCTGTAGGGCCTACAACTGAAGTGGCTCCAATGGACAGCTTGACATGGAAACAAAGCTAAAGTGTATGATAAATGTAATGCCACCTTCACTTCTGAATTAATTCCATCTTCTTGTTCCTAAATATGTAACCTGAAAATTAATCCTTCCAGTGTGTTTCCCAGTGCATATTCTCTTTTCACCTTTAAGCACCAAACTGAATGAGCAAGGGACTGGTTCTGTTTTGTATCTCACATGGAACTGAGCAGTTCTGTAATTTGTGATGAATATGTGAAAGTGAACAAGGGAACATACCACCTGAAGTTTCCATTGCAGACCACTGACTAAATTCGTACCCAGACATTAAATATTGACTTCCAGAACAGACTGCAATAGTTTTTCCTTTGTGACCCACTAACAGACCTCTTGTAATTTAGCTTTTTTCTTTCAGGAATCATATTTAGACTTAAGGTTTAACTAGTTGATTGAAATTGCATAAATTTATGATGCTGATGGAGATTCTCACTTATTGTAAAAATATATATTTCTTGCCCTGTTAGAGAAGCTATTGCAGTCACAAATTATTTAGAAGTCATTATAATGAAAAAATACCTCAGAATCATCTTTCTGTCACACGTGCATTGCTCATAAAAACTTCCTACATTTTACACAGTTTACCTTTATTGCCATCAGTGGCTTCATCTTCATGTATTGAATATTAAATAACTGATTCTGGTGATTAAAAAGATCCAGACATTTATTTAATGGACTTTTATTTGCTGAAGAGGCTACCATTTTAAAGCTATTCATCATGTGTTAAGTAGTTTATTACATGTAACTAGCCCATTCAAAATTCAAGGAGCTTTGATTTCACTAATATTAATATTTGTCCTAGGTTACTACTAATGATGGATACCAGTTTGAAACAATCCCTTTTCCTTTATATATATGACCTGCAACCACCCAAGCTGCGAGCCTGCTGCAGATGCACCAAAGTATCCATCTTCTAGTTACAGTCATGTCTAGGTTTTCCTCTTTGCTCTATACCTTATCAAAACAGCTGTAGGAGTTTGTTGAGAAACCAGACATCTGATTTTATTGTGTATTCTAAATAGTTGACTACTCAGCCAAAATAAACTTTGGCCTTCTAGTAGCTTAAAGGCAGTATTGGAACATGTAAAACAAAACACACAACAATACATACCATGATGAGTGCCAGATGTTCATGGGGAAAACACACAGCTGTTGGGCTTAGATCACCTGAACTCATTTTAAAGCCAAAGACAGCAGTCACCTTTGTTGAGCTGTCAGATTAACAGCAGGGCTGCAAAGACTGGAAGCAAGGGTGGGTCATCTCAGTTACACTGAAGAATGCCAATTTATGCCTCATCAGCCAGCTGTCATGTAAAATTCCTTATGATAGACAGAACTAAAAATAACCCATTTGTCTTAAATGCAGTTATGTACTTTGAAATAATCTAGTTGTAGTTACTCTTCTATCAGAAGCTGAATGTTTCTCAAGCTGACTGCAAAACCCAATAGACCACAATTCTTCTTTTCTTCTATCCAGAAATATCATTGAGAAGTTCAGAGAGAACTTATTCAGGAAGACTAAATATCACCATGCCATGAATCACAAGCAAATGGACTGTCAAACCCTGAATTCTATATAATAATAAAATAATAGCTAGGAATTATTATTATCCTGCATACTCAAGCACAAGATAAATATTGGGTCATACATATCCCTGATATAGAGCTTCAATAAAGATTAATAGATTACAGCAAACAATTAAAAAATTAAAGGTGGAGTTACCCTATTGCTGAAAGAAACTCTGGCAAAACAAGTCCCCAGAAGAGCACTTCACTTAAAAGGATATAGCTACAGGATTTTAAGTCATTTTGATGAAAACCAGTGTAAGACTAAATACAATATTCCATTCCCAGTGCTGAATTACAGTAAATGTAATAAATATTTTCCTCAGTTTTCTGAGCATTCAAACAGCAGGATCATGTATTTTGTAAGGATCCAGGAGTGTTTGGATTAGTGATTTAAAATTCTCCTACTTTGCACAGACACAAACATAAGCAAACTATTTGCAAATGACAATAACCAAGTGAATAATCTATTTTTAAACCTATTTTTGTTGATATTTACCCTATGAATGTATGCCGTGGAAGGCACCTAAAATCTGTTGGGTTTACACTTGTTTCGTTTCTTTGAAATTCAGCTGGGGCCAATTCCACAAGTATGTTTATATGTGTGTTTTATTTTCTCATCTACTTACTATTTGATAAAATCATCTTTTGCCCTTTTTAGTTACATTAATACATAAAATAAAACTCTTTTTGGCAAGATATTCTTGCCCATAGTAAGTAAATTTAAAGATGTACTTCTGATTACATAAAGAAGCAAAGCTTGAACAAAAGCAATCTTAACAGCAGCCATCATTCTACTTAAGACACAAGAGTGCATCTGGGATGTTTTCTCTTACTGAAAACAGAAGTAAAATTCACATGGTGCTAGTTCACAAAAGATTTGGCTCCCAGAGTCCACACCTTAAATTCCTTCTTCTCAGTGTCCACATGCACCTCTGTGCTGAATTTCCCTAGGACAACTCTGTAATGGTAAAATTATACACTTAAGTTTTTAAATTTTGTGTCTCTTACTTAAGAGGACTTACTCTGGCCTCACTTAGAACCAATATGCTCTAATATTTGTCTGATATGCGAATTCAGTCATGATAGAAAGTTCAGGATGCATTAAACATTCTTTGAAAAATTTAAATCAGCCTTTATGGAAAGACTTTATGCAAAGAATCTATGAGGCCATCTGCTTTGCATAGGGTATGAGAGCCCATGAGATTCTTATAGTTTCGTATTCTGCTATTAGTTAAGGACTTTATTGCTTCCTAAATAAATACAGCTATTCAATCCATAAACTTACCACTGTATAACATATTTGGAACGACAGGCCTGACATTACCCATCTGAACATGTGATTACCAGAGACAGGTGAACAATTCTTCCTTCAAAGCACTGTATTTCTACATGTGCTGAAAGAAACATAAAGAAAAAAAATGAAACTATCGTAAGGAAACATAACAAATATCTTAAATATTTTCATTGCTGTAAAATCTCACAGGTGGTCTCATGGAAATACCCCCTTTTTATTAAGTCTAATAAATTCAATGCTTCCTAAAGTTGTAGCCTCAACTGAAGAATTTAATTGCTAAAATAGCACAAAACATTTATTCACACATCTGGTTGGAATTCCTTTTCTCTGACAAATTTAATCAGTGTAATTATCTATTTGACAGACACATAGACAAGGAGAAACCTCAACCAGATACATGCTTCAATTAATCTTTCAAAAAATTTGTATAATCTAACAGATGGATCAAACTTTATGCAAGTATTTGACCAAAGGCTATAAATCAACAGTGACATGTTTTCTTTCAGGCAAAGAAATTAATGTTGTTTCACAAAGTTAGACAAAGGAATTGTTAATCTTACAATAGTTCCCTTCCTCATAAAACTATCTACTACATAGAGAATATTAATGATACAGCATTCTTAACCATGGCAAAGAAAGGATAGGTTTAATATGTGTTATTCTTGTTAAGTAATTTTCTTTTATTAATGTAAAGAACTCCATAGCTTTGCACTACAGCAAATTAATTCACAGTAACACTGCTGAGCAAACAGTAAAACTCGCCAAGAGGCAGACCCCACAGTTACCATCTAATTTCACAGCACTCTGTCAAAGTGATAGAGTGACAGCACTCTGTCAAAGTGACACTGCTCTGGTTTCATATTTTTCATCACATTTTAAAAAATGCAAAAAATTGTGATATGAAAATAAAATTTAACCAGGGAAGGTGGCAATATTCTAGGAAAAGCTCCAAAAGATGATTTGTGCTGTACAGGAGAGAGGCCTGTGTCACTGCTGACCCTCCCTGTCACAGATGTCACCACAGTACTGCCTGTCCCTGGCCAGGGAGTTTCTGCTGCTGCAGTGTCCGGGGCATTGGCACGGCCGGGGCTGGGCTCACCTGCAGGCAGCTCTGTGAGGGCTGCTCTGGGTGAATCGGCTGAAAGCCTCTCAGTTTAGATCAGTCTGGACCTCCCAAGCTGCCCTCAGAAGGAAAAGTAAACTCACAGCTTCTCCCCCACTAACCAAAACACACAGCAGCTGAGGAGCCGTGGTCTGCAGCAGGTCACCGTGTCACCACCGTGTCTCTCACTCTCTGTGCCCCCTGCACCCGCCTGGCCTCGCTGACAGCAGCACCTGAAGCCTCAGCAGCCACAGGAGCTCTTGCCACCCCCCGAGGAGTGACACAGCAGACACACGGCAGGTCTCATCAGGGAAGGGGTTTTCTTGCAGCTGAGTGCCTGCAGGCCCTGTAAGGATGATCAGACCTGCTGCTGCCCTGTACACACTTGCTGCTGATCAGCTGGGCATTGGCATCTTCCTACAGACCAGCTCAAGCAGCTTCAAACAAAGGGAAGAATTAAACTTGCTACTCTCTTCTGCTATGAGAGGGAGCACCATAGCTAAGAGGAATGCCACATCCATTTATTATTTAGACAACATTCAAAATGAAGCCTAGTTCCTCAGCAGAGCATGCTACCAATGTGCTGTCACACTATGCCTTAAGATTGGTACCTTGGAGTGGCAATGCTTCTTGCTCTTTCAAGCACAAGTGAGAAGCCACAGGAAGAAATTTTGTCTGGCATAAAAATATAGTCTCTTGGTTATGACCTTCAGCATTCTGCTCTGTGAGAAGTAATAGGAGCTTTGACAGCAATTAAGGAGCTGGCAACATGCAGAGCAATCCAGACAGTGTAATGTAGAATTGGGTGGGAGCAAGAATTTAATTTAAATCTTCCACTTGTTAAATACATCTTTCCATCTGTCTCTGAGTCAGCAGCATCCCCCTCAAGGCTGACACAAAGCTCAAGAGGAAACGAAACTGCTCCGAAATATTTTTGAACTTAACCTATCAAGCTAAAATTTAAAACCATCTGAGGTTCACTCACTCTGAAAGAGAGGGTGGGGGTATTCCTTTCTCAACCATGAGTGGACTTCAAAGGTATACTTTTTTCACTTCAATGTGAAAAGCAGACCTAGTCCTCTAAAGCTACAAAGCCCTAATGCCCTTGATGTCTTAAAGATTATTTCAAATCAAATCAAAATTAATACCAGATGGGGAGGGGCAAGGAGGCCAGAAGAAGTGAAAAAAAATTAACTTTCTGTTTTATCTGCAGTTATTTTTGGCATTTCATAGAGGTACTTTAATTTCTTTACCCTTTAGTCTGCTATGACTAACTAATTCCAAGCTTAACTGGTAGTGACTATTGGCAATTTTGCTCGCTTGTCAGATAATCACAGCAGTTAATTTTTCCAGATTTTTTTTATTTAATAGTGCTAGGCAAATATATAAAAATTTATTTGCAAATACTATTCCCTTGTTGATCATGTCTTCTGCTTTTTCACTGCACTGGTATTTGCAACCTGCTTCTTTACTTAGGCCCTGGATCCTGCTGGAGCTTGTGGATAGAATTTGCTACTCACATGGAGCCAGTGCATGAACCAAAAGCTATCTCATGCAGACCATGAATACATGTGGTCAAACTTTGCATTTAGAGACAAAAAAAAACAGCTCTTACTTCACAGTGTAGAAATAGCTATTACAAATTCAACTTGGAAACAGAGAGCAAAATAGCACATTTTTCAGTCTTATGCTTTCCATAAGGAAGCAAAAAGAATAATGTGCAAAACCAACAAATGATCCTATGGCATGAAAAACTTGCAGTAACCAGCATAAGAAAAAAACCCCACAGACTAAAATTAATTTGCACGGATTACTGATGGAACTTTAAGAACATGAACTCATTCCCAACACAACCTGTTTGTGGTAACTTGGAATAATCCTGAGGGATATATTTTAAGAAGATGAAAAGGTCCCTTTTTACAATGTTGCTAGTTCAATCTAACTGAAAACCCAACAAAAATATAGGATAATTTGCTTTAAAGTCTACTAAACTTCTCTTGGCAGCCTTGGCTTCACCATAGCTTATTTATTTATGCATGTATATTATATCCAACATATATATTATATTATACTATATTATATCTATAATGTAATGTAATGTAATTATAATATAATATAATATAATATAATATAATATAATATAGTATAATATAATATATAATTAATATAATAATCAAGAAAACCATATGGAAAAATATTAAGGCTCCAAAACCAGAAACAGGAAAGTTAGCAAAAAAGGCAAAGTTGCCTGTTCCACCATAGTGCTGTCTGCTCATGCCTATACATTTTGACACCATCTCCCATTACACAAGCACTTACTCTTTCCTCTAAAGAAACTCTCACCCAGATAGTGGATGAGATATTTTCTCCCTCCCTCACCCAGAAAGGTGTGGCACATTCTGTTACTTACTGCCTGAACGCCTTGCTGTGAGGGCAGGATTCATTTCCTCAGTGGTGGATGTGGTGTTGCACATCCCCATAGTAACTGACTGCTTCAACCACGAGTGTATTTTCACAACACCCCTGTCTCCATCCTCCACCACTCTGCTTGCTCCCAATCCCTTTGGCAGCCCGTCACCTTCCACAGTTTCATGGCCCAGTCACCCAATTCCTCGCGCAATCTTGGTCTCAGCCACACCTAGAGAATAAGGTTTCCATCCAAGTCATAACTCCAGCAAAAACAAAATTTAGAAAAGGTGGGGTTTAACCCGGACTTCTTGAATTCCTTCTGACGAGCTCCTCTCCAACTCCTGAAGACCCACTCGAGAGGAGAAAACTCCAACAGCCAAAATTTAGCAAAATTCTTAAAAACCCTGTGCAGAGAATTGGAAGGGATAATTTAGTGTGGCGAATCATTACAGAAGAAGTTGCAGCAGCTCTGCCAGTAACTTTTATACAAGAAGACACCAGTTTCTAGGAAAAATAAATTTGAACTGAGAAAAAAAAAAGAGCACATAGAGTTAAAAACACCCCCTGGAGTAGAGGGAAGCACTCACAAAAACCACTTTCAAGATATTTCATTTTGCACCACTTTAAGCACCAGTTCTCAGCAAACAGGCCAAGGAGAGAAAAGTTATTTTATAGAAAACAGGCAACATTAACAGTTGTAGTGAGAAGTGCTGTTTATCTGTATTTTCTAGTTCAAAAAGCAAAATATATTCCATATTCTGAATTGACTCTTGCTATCTTTTCAGATTTGAGGGTTTTTTAAAAAAAAAACAGTAATATGAAATGACACTTCATTACTGGATTTGTTGGGGGAACAGGAGTAACGTTTAAAAACAACGTTAAAACTTCTTGTCTCTACAGAAACTGGAAAAAATATTCTTGGAAACTTTCTCCCATTAAGAAATTATTAATTAACCTCCCATTTTGGTGGTTAAATCAGCACACTCATTGATGATGAGTTGGTCACTCACAAACACAAATCCAGATTCTCTTTACTAAGGCTGTGTTCCTCTGCATCCCTGCCTGCATGCTCTCCTGGAACTAACGAAGCTGCATTACAGGATGTGAGCTGGATGATTCAGGCAAACCAGATGTGGGTTTACACCTGGGACCAAATGTATCTCTTCTGCACGATTCCAAGGTTGAACTTGATGAACTTGGAGGTCTTTTCCAACCTTAATGATTCTAGGATTCCATGATGGCTGAGCACCAGCTCCTCAGAGGAGACCATAGAGCCAATATGGGGAACGCTACACTGATTTAAAACTTTACTGTCCTAAAACCGAATAGTCTGTCCTCTGTTGGCCTCTGAACAGATGCCTCTCCAGCCCTCAGAGTATGACCCTGGCACTGTCTCTGCATCTCAGAGTCCACAGTCTGAGTGCAGCTGCTCAGGGCCAAGACTGGTGGCCTTGTGTCCAAGTGCTGAGGCTGGAGGCGTGTGCGCAGTGCCTGGGTCACCGCTGTGCCCCGGAGCTCCGCTGCTGAGGACAGCACTGTGGCTGAGCTCCTCAGATGCGCTCCCACGGCCAACACCAAAACATTTTCATTTATGCAGACTGAAAAGTGCCACGGCAGCACAGACATTCTGGCCTTTCACTCTGCAGTTTCAGCTCTGGTAGCAAATCTCTGTTACAGGCATGAACAAAGCTAATCTTTTATTTTATCAAATAATTTATATCTGAATTCCACCTGCAATGTCAGCTTCCAGAGAACTCACAGCAATCAGGAGCATTCAGACTACGAGAAGCCTCTCCACCTCCAAACATCATAGAACAAGCCAGATAAATCTTTTCTACTTGCAGCTTTAAGAGCAAGTACAATATGTCAAGTAAAAAAATAAAAAATTAGCAGCATGCTGGAAAAAAAAATGGACTGGGGTTTATTTCAATTTTATCAAATCCCAGTAAATTTCTAGAACATTTATTCAGCTGTTCTGGATAAAAAGTAATATCTTAAATATTTTGAAGTATCATCAGATATAAGACTCTCTCATAAATTACAAATTGAAAGGTCAATGACTCTGTGAGTGTAAATGGTAACAAATTAGAAATCAAAGGCAACAGTCCAACTATTATGAAATCCATCTCCTGAGTCTACTAAGAAGGAGATTAAGTAATGTGTAGCTCCATGGATAAACTCTTAGTCCTTTATGCATCTATTATTTATTAAAATTTAATGAATGTTTTGAAGGCCGTATCACCTTAGTATAGGAACAACCTTGAATCAAGGAGCCTCTGCTTTTTGTCCATAATTACTTTTTAATTAATACTTTATAATTGCTCATAGTTTTAACACTTACTAAAAGAGGCACTCTGCGGGTGAGGAACATAAACCCTCCTTAGGGTGCTGCCAGCCATCTCCTTGGGTTGTCATGTGTTGATCTGAAGGAAAGGAAAACTTGTAATCTCACAACACAACAGGTACGGATTTCCTGAGCTGTTGCTGCGTGTCTGTCACAGAACCAGGGAGAAGTCCAGATCTCCTGGTCCTGATCCAAGAGCTCTGTCCATGGCCCTCTTTTTAAGTGCCTGATGAAAGCATTTAACCAGAATTCCTTTCTGATGGGGATCTGCTTAGGTGTCACCATTTAGCACTGAAGTAGGAATTTTTTAGGCAGTAACACAGAAATTCCTGTACAGTCAAGGCATCCTCTGATCCTAGCAGTGATGGCTCAGGCAATGCCACCAAACATGACAGTCATGTCCCTAGCTCTTGCCTCCTATCAGACAGTGCTGCAATGCCACCATGCAACTTCTTCACCTTGAACATATATTGTGGGCATTATATTCACACTGCACATGAATGTAGCATTTTGAAGAGCAGGAATTTATGGACAGACTCCCTTTGCTTTCCCTGGGAATCCAGGAAGCCTTGTTTGGCCTCCACTTTGAGAGATGGAAACAGAAGGGCTACTCAGCCTTTACCATCTGAATAAGTAATTTTAATGAGCAAATCCAGTGTCAACAAGCATCACAGATCACAGAAGAGTTGGCTGCCTTTGTGCAAATCCAACCTACAAAGCTTTTTATTTCCACCTCTAAGGATGTATCTGAACCCCTCTTCACCCTTATCTCTCTGCAACCGTGTTTGGCTCCTAAGTCCTACTTACAATGTGAACTCTTTGTAACAAAGCCATCATTTGTTTCTGCATTTGAACAGCATCAAGTTTTGCTAATTCCAGAATAACATTGGTGTTTTAGCACTTTTTGATAAAGATAACCAATGGGTATTTTTCTGTTTCCCCTAGCAATGAATCAAAACCCTCCAAATCACAAAAAGGAATGTCTAGATTTGATTGATTTGACCAAATGTATATCTTTTACATGGCATCTTCACTTATGTGGCATAAACATTTACATACATGACATACTCACACGGCAAATACAAATTAACAGGCTGTTCCTAAGGATTGTAGTTTCCATACAAATGGGCAACTTCAGCATTGGTGCAGGTGAGCATAATGGCATTATGTGACAGCCATATGCTGAACACATGATTCTCCCACATGGCTGTTCTTGATCCAGGAGCAAAACTATACAAGAAAGCTTCTAACCAGTATGGAGTCATATATGTCATAAAGTTACAGTCCCTTCCTCATTTCACTTATTCACCTTCAGATGGAAGAAGAGAATAGAAAGGTACACTGGAAACTGCAACTGTTCCTTTTGTGAAAAAAGTGCCAGAAAACACAGGGAGAAATGTAAAGCATTTCTTTGCAATGGATTTCTGATAGGCTGAAAGGGGACTCTCTGCACGTCTCTTTCTTTTCTGCTGTTTCAAGAAACCACTAAAGAGAGTACAGAAAAGGGATAGGTCATTTTGTGCTTAAGGTAATCATCTTTCTTCATTGAAATTTATATTTAAAAAGAAAACACAAATTATTTTATATAAAAAGAAGTTAAATATATAAATTTTCAAAACCTGAGGTAACCCTAGCCCTGGAATCAGATGCCCAAGTACTCATCTCATGTTAGGCATCTTAAATATCTCCTATATGGAACATATAGGAGATGTCTTTTGATGCCAGATATTCTTTGATGAGGCAGCTGATTAAAAAAAAAAATCTTGAAAATAAATATCTGTTGTGTTTATGCCATTAACAGCAACATGAAAGGGAAAACAAATGATGGTTTGAATATCTAGGAGCCCAGGAAAGCATGTGCTTGCAGACTGGCTTTCTGCAGGTGGAACTGATGTCAAGAGGAGGTCACACAAGAGGTGGTGAGTGGGATGAGAAAAAGGTCACTTGTCTTTACAACTTTTGGATGGCCTAAGGACTGCAGGTCGTAAAAAGGTATACATTTTCCCAGGTCTGTGATTCCATGAGTTGTCTTCACTAAACACTGACCACTGGTGCCTGTGTGCTCCAGCTCTCACCTCAGCCATGCTTAAAGAATGCATGCCAGGCCACATTGATCTTGTCTCCTAATGCTCCTCTTTCACATTTTTTAAGCTGGATCATTTTCCCAGTTTATATTATAACATAAATAATTGTGCTGCCTTGATGACAGTGGAGGGAGGATTTGAAATACTGTAGTCTGATACTGCTGTGAACATCCAAGTTCTTTGGTGAAATGACAGTGAGAGTTGGTTTGCATTCCTACTCTCCAGTCATCTCCCCATTGCCCTACTTCCCACTGCAGCTCTTACTGCACCATGTAAATAAAAGAAGGTGAGTTCTGGTCAGGAATGCCATTTTTGCTCCACAGCAAGCAACATTCCAGTGCTCTGCAAGGCTCCTTGGGCCTGCCTTATTTACTGTATTGATGTAGTCAACATAGCTCAGAGATGTATCTAATGATGTATCTAATGTATCAGATGTATCTAATATCTACCACTAAATATTGCAGGTATTCCCAAGTTTTAGCCACGTAGTCTAATATATGCTTCTAGCAGTACTGAAACACTTGGCTTAAAATAGTAAATAGAGATAGGTGAAGAGAGAGCCCAACACCTAAAACTTTGCTAGCACCAACTACCAAGACACTCATTATGTCCTGAAGTGTATGGAGGCTCCCATATATTTATATGCACACAGATGTATGTGTGTGTGTGAGCAGTGCAATGCCCTGCTAAAGTACAAAGGGATAGAAGAAACAGCTCGGAATAGTTGCTGCTGAGGGTGGCTGCAGATGTGAAGGGCAGAAACCACTGCTCCAATGAGTGGAACAGTAAAAGAAAAAACATTTTTAAAAAGTGGTTTTGGTAACTTTTTGGTTCTTACAAAAAATAATTAGGGAAAGGAACAGACCAGAAAAAAGACTAATTTTTTTCATTTATTTAAGGAATCCCAAGACTGATAAAGTGATTAAGGCACACTTAGGCAAAGCATTCATCTATCCCCAGGCTTTGCCAGAATGCCTCAGTGATCACTTGCATTAGCCTTCAGCTGCCAGTTGTGTGTCTTCAGAGCAGAAATAGACAACATCTTTTAATGTTTATGGCTTGCACGATGTAAACAGTCAACTAACCTTGCTGGGATAACTTTCATAAACTCGGGCCTATTTGTTACCTGAAATACACCTTTTCCAGGTCCGTCCCAAATATTTGGCTACATGAGGGATACCATCAGACTGTACACTTGCACAGTGGAAGCATTGACAAGAATCCTAGAAAATATTACTTGATGCCTCCCATGTCTAAACAAGGAACCAGTCAAAGCTACCACTCCACCACAGTACACAAGCACAGGACATTCCCACAAATGTCCACAGCAGCCTGCTGGATGGAGTACTGTGGTCAGCCTGCAAAGAGTTCCAAGACATAGACAGCTTAAGTGGTTTGTACAAATGCACACAGGGAACATTTGCAGCTCCTCCAATTCAGAGCCAAAAATTCTGCCAATTTCCATTGAAAATGCTGGTATACAATGTCCAGTTCCAAATAAATTCAAAGACATTGTCATCTGAATTTCTTGGTGAATAGGTGTCAATTAGACTAATAAGATCCTGTAAACAGGTAAAAAAACCCAATTCAACAATCACCAATTTTCATTGCCTAGCATTTCTACCACACTAGGGGGTTAGGACTAGAGAAACAATCAGAAAGACCAGAATTATCATGAGCTGCTTATAGCACCCCTTTGAATGGATACTACAGCACCATACTGAATGCTCCTCAGAGAGTCAGCTAATGAAGTGCCTGCACAAGGATCTGGATTCAGACTTTCTCAAAGCTGCATCAGAAACTGTGTCCAACCTGAATCAGTATGCTTAGTGAGTCTGCACTGCCACAAGCTTCTCAAGCAAGAGGAAAAGACTGTCCACAGCAGGAGGATGCAGAAACATCCAACCTGTTGTGTCACAACTAGAACAACTACAGTAAGTTTACACCCATCTGAAAAAAATAATAATAGTAATTTAAAAAAAGTCAGTTGGTGTCTTATCCAAAAGACAGTGGAAGACATTCAACTGCTGTTGAAAAGTACAAATCAAACTAATTGTATCTCAGTCAATTAACTTACATTTCCCCAGCTGCAGTATCTGGCTGAAGCTTGTCCAAGCCTGCTCAGCTTCACTTCAGTGTCACCACTACCTGTCATCTCAGTCTCTGCTGCTGGGAACCTGGCTGGCACCAGGTGCCCTTGACACAGGAGATTGGGAAGGCACCTCATCAGTTCAGCAGCTGAACAAATGGAAACAGAGTTAGACTCCGAAATTTCAAAGGTTGGTTATTTAGTCAGGAACATTAGCAGAACCACAGTGAAAATAAAAATTATAGAGAACACCCTCTTTAAGACTCTTGATTATATTCAAGCTTAATTGGCACAAATTGGCACAAATTGGCACAAGTTGGCACAAGTTGCACTTTTGTATAACCTGTTGAATACAGGCTTATTTGCATCCCTGAATTTCTGCAAGATAAAACCAGTGAAGAGGTTCAACTGAAAAACTTCCATTTCCTTTCTTACATCAGTGTATGATTCCTGGGGGATATGATTTGTTTTCTTGTAGTTTATGCTAGGTTGTGAGCTCACTCCATGTTATAAATGGGTTGTCTGTATAATTGTTACCAATTACATGCAAATTGCTCCTAAATGGCACAGACAGCCCATTTGTGCCAAACGCTGGTTTACACTTTGCTCTCTTTCCAAGACAGTGGAGAGATAAAAAAGCAATTGGATTGATGAGTGGGATGTCAACATTTCTCTCCAGTTTCCATTATGCAGTTAAACATTGCCTCACCATTCTTTGACAAATACTGGAATATTTCCAGAA
Source organism: Urocynchramus pylzowi (assembly GCA_013397555.1). NCBI lineage: Eukaryota > Metazoa > Chordata > Aves > Passeriformes > Fringillidae > Urocynchramus > Urocynchramus pylzowi. Next base: position 98,101 of record VZRH01005471.1, on the reverse strand, counting down.
ATCACACTTCATTTTTTCCAAGATGGTGATCAAATACCTCCCCAAATCTGAGTAAGAAGTACCAGCCCTTGTTTATTCTCCATGTCAGATCTGCAATTCAGACACTACAAATGGGAACTTGATATGTTTTCCTGCACAATCAGTTGGAATTCAGTTGGAAATGAGACTTGTCAAGCGTCTCCAGATTCTTTTGTTTCAGATTCATTATGGATCTGAGAAGCAATTGTTCCAAAAACAGCAACTTGCCCAATGTCAAGTAAATGTTCTGCTCAAAAAACTGAACCACATTTCAACTTCTATTTTTTCAATCTCCGTATCATTCATGCTAGAGAAAATATCAGAAAAACAACTGATCATATGAGAAACATATTTTTTCTTTTTTTTTTTTCCTTTTTAAATTGGGAGTGGATTTGGTTTTAGTGGCTTTAGTGGCTTTATACCCTTCACAATGGGTAGAAAATTTAAGAAACAACACTGAAATTCCTGAAAGAATTTTACCCTCAAAGGCATTTATTTCAATGGAGCCAGAATTTCTGTGTCAGCAAAGTATGACAGAATGTATTTAGCTTCAAGTGTGTACTTAAACAGCATAGACTTCAAGGGAACTTAAATACATGCTTAATTTTGAGCATATGCTTAAGTGTTTTTGGTGACTAGTATTGAACCACAGCATTCACCTCTTTTTTAAAGGAGAGAATGCCTTCCAAAGCAACATTTACTTTTCAGGGCACAGTGTGTGCTTTTTAAATACTCCTTTGATGTTTCTTGGTCTACTTTGTTTTTAAAAGCTCACCAGAAATCAAAAAGGATTAGTAGGTCATGATCCTCCAAGCTACCTGGTATAGATCAGCCCAGGAAAGGACAGAAATGGAGTTTAGCTAGCAAAGAAAAAATGCTTGCCTGAAGGAGTTTGAAGGACTTTTTCTCAGGCACAAATTAATTAAAACTGCTTTGTTATTTTGTTTTCTATTTATAATCATTATCATTTAAAGAATACTTTAAATAAGAAAAGTAGAAAGCAGAATATAGGATATTTAACAGATCATAACAACCAAATATGAATATTAATGTGTATTAAATATCTTCAACTATGCCAGTGATATTTCATACAACAAGCAGTTTTTTCCACTCATCCTTAAAAGAAAAACTTTCCTGAACCAAAGTACACTTACCACTTTTCCTTTTTAAATGGGGACTTGAATTAATATTTTTTTAAAAGCATTGATTGCTAGTATGACATTACAGAGTAGAAGTAGAGGATGTCTTGAAAGTGATATTAAAAAAAGATCTGGATTCCTACTTCCTCCAGAATTCAGTGCTCTAAATGTGGTATCTGAGCAAACACCAGCTCTTGACCTCAAATCTATATTCTTCGCTGAGGTTCATCCACTAGGATAAGGACTGCTGTGTAGCAGTTAAATACAAAACAAACCTGAAATTTGTACCTTCTGAGGTTTGGTTCTGACCAGCCTTTGAAACAAGATTGCTTTCAGTCAATCGGTTATTTCAGCACTTGACATCACCCCCACATAAAACAAGGCAAATGGCCAATTAGCTAACTGGAAGTTTTCCAGTTCAAAATGGTGCCAAAATGAATGAAGATGAAGTGGAGTAGGAAAAAAAAAAGAGTTTAAATTGGCTGAACAGTCAGCTCTCTATGGGAAGCTGAAAATAGAAATCAGTTCATGGAACTCAGGAGCTTCACTATCTTCTATTTGGGGAAGATCAAACTTCGGCATTTGCAAGTTAAACAGGGATCCCCAAGGCTTCTAGAGAGCACTTTATAAAAAGAGGTTTTATACAAGACCTGTGTATTTTGCAAATAAAACTGCAGCACATTAAATTCTAATCACATTCTATTCATAGCATCTGAAATCAGAGTATAAATTTGCTTCCTACAGATAATTATCTGGACTGGAGTTTTAATCTTATACGTATGCCATTACCCCTATGCAAACATGGTTAACTTTTGGCTTTTTCTTTTCAGCAACATTCAGCTATTTTGACATTTTAAGTGGTTATGAGTTGGTTTAAATAAAGACAGCCTAAAGAAATCAGATTATATGTTAAGCAGTAGTATTTGAAATGAGAAAGAAAAGAATATAGCATTGTGGAATAACATCTTTGCTTGGGAAATAATGTGCAAATTCCAGAAAGAAAAGTAGTTAATCATGCCAGCTTTGTAAATATAACTTCTATAAAAGTCAATGCTGCTTTAAAGACATCTATCAGGCCCCTCATACAAACTGTTAAGCTACATCAGAAATGCATGTAAGTATTCTAAATAGGAAAAATTCCCCTGCAGAAAATTTCCCATTATTATAAACTTGTTAGTTATGTTACAGAACAGCACTTCAATCTTCTGTCAAAACATTAGCAGCACAGTACAGTCCAAGTTAGATATACCAATGTTTACCTAAAGAGTACTCTCTACTACGACTTTGTAAAAATGTCAAAAACATCATGAAGCAAAAATCATAAATTTTTGTGAAAAAGCAACCATATTCCTGATATAAAATAAATGTAAAAAGGAAAAATACAATTGCAATTTATCTAAATTGCCATTCTCAAAAAAAAAAAAGCAGAATAACCAACTTCAAATATTACTGATATATTTCTTTACAAAATTATTATAAAATTTTGGATATCAGGCTATCAGGTGCACCTGCTGATAAGCAAATCAGCCTTGCATTTAAAAGAAGCTGCCTGAAGCCCTTTTCTTCTAGTGAAAATCAAGCAGTGGTTTAAAGAAATGGGGGTTTTCAGATGCCTAATGATGCAGATAGATAGAACTGTCTATTACCAAATTCTTCAAATGAGCACATTTCACATAATTTAGTAGTGACCTTGTATGTGTCTAAACTTTAGGGAAAAAAAAGAAGTCCAGTTAAAAAGCAGCTTCACGTGTTTTTATGACTTTTATGAACTGTGAAAAGAACAATGTATTCAGAGAGATTGTGAACTCATCACAGGTTCTGGCACTCACAGCATCTGGTTGCAAGGGAAAATAACTTCACGCCATTGTTGGTGAAACAGATTCAATTTGACTCCACCAAACTTCAGAACCACAAAAGACAAGAAGTTGCATGAATCTAATATTGCTTCAGATCCAAGTTTTAAAAGCACTACTACTCGACCATGCAGCCAGACACAATGAACCTACTGGTATCCACCACGTCACGGAGACTGACCTTAGCAAGGAGCTGAACTTAGCAACAACCTTTAACTGCAGAGCTGTTACTGAAATGATTAGTTACAACAGCTCTGAGCAGGCAGATCACTTCACCAGTGTGCATCTGTGTAAGATCAGAGCCTGAACATGTTTCTTCCCTTCATCTGGCCTCAGCTTCAGGAAAAAACATGTTTCACTTGTCCCAGCCCACTCCTCATGTCAGTGGACATTAAGCACATGTTGCCTCACTTTTGGAGAGCATTGCATTTTTTTACCTCACAACTGTTTGCTGAATTGCCTTTCACCAGTTCTCACCTTGGAAAAAAAAATTTAAGTGCATTAATATGGCACAATTCATGTGAATCATTAGTGGTGGGACATTACTTACAGAAGGCAACCGGACCCAGAGTCCTTACACAGCTCTTCTCTAAGCAGATTTGTGTCTATCCCTCCAGCCACCAGAGCCCTTGCTTTCCCTGCAGAACATTGTCTATTCCCTCTCTCCACACCACTTAATCCTCCAGAATCATCTCTAACCTTGCTGCTCTGCCTGGAGGAACTTGTGCCACAGCACCAGCAACAGCAGTGCTGAATCTTCAACCATGGCTGCTGCAGCACTTCAAAGACAGCTACCACAGCCAAGGATTTAGACTGCAGCTGGAATTCAAAGGCTCAAGGTGGGGTCCCCAGGGCTGAGCAAAAAGAGCAAAGCTCATTTGTAAGGATTAAAAGGTGGACAGGTAATGGATCTCTATGGGACAGGAAGGAGAGGGAAATGCAGAGAGAGTGGAAGTCAGTATACAATACAAAAAGCTGAGGAGGTTAAGAGGGGCAGCAAAAGGAGGGGCTAAGGGCACAGAAGAGAAGAGATTCCTGGTTAGCGTAAATAATATACATGTATGGTAGGGAGGAAGAATGAGGGCAGTCTGGAAACATAAACAAAAATATCTTCAGAGGAGGTAGACCTTTAACATAGCAGTTGGTGAAGAGATCAAGAGGAATAAAATACAAAAGGATGTACAAGTCAAAGACAGCTAGAAAAATAGGCACTGAGAATAAAAACTGTGATGAGACTAAGACATAAAGTCCATCTATAAAACAGCTTGTACTGGGACACATATAAAATCATTCATACTGCAGGATACCCAAAATGTAAAAGCAAAATTTTTTTATTATTCAAGGTGATAATGTACTCTGCATATGAAGTTATAAAAAAGAATTTTCTTCTGAAAAGTAAAATTATGGAAGTTTTTAAAAGAAAAAAAACTTAAAACAACCCAAGAAGTTGGGTGTTTAAGACCATGCTACATATTACTTAGGAAGCAGGACCATGAAGATGACACACATGGAGTAGAGAAAGACTACAGCCATCTGCCTGAGCTATGTTGTGCTCAGCTTCTCAGAGGGGGCAGTTCTTGTCAATATTTGAACATACATGCAGCGCTGAGGCCACAAACACACCAAGAAATGTAAGGATTTAAAAAAACTTTCCACCTGCCTTGGAGGCCATAAACTTGTGAAATAAATAACTATTAAGAAAAAATTTTCAAAGAGAAGTTCTCATCTGGTGGTAGTGGAAGAGAGTTCTCCTCACAGTTGCAGTTAACTATACAGTAAAGAGATATGGTGGGACACAAACCCCATGGGAAGGAGCAAGAATTCAGGCTAGAATAAATAATTTACTGCAAATCACACCTACCTTAGTGTAGCATAATTTCTCAATATCTCAGCTTCTTAGAATTTCCAACATCTGAATGCTAAACAATACACACTGTCATATCACAGAGTTATACAATTATGTGTTACGCTAATAAATAGGATTTTTGCCATCTACAATCCTTTATTAATATAGTTAAAACAGTTTAGCTATTTTGTCAAACTACTAATTGTTTAATTGTTCCAACTAATAAGCACTTGTTTGAACAACTTAATTATAACATTCACTTGAAGAACCTCATAATTGTCACTTGTGATATACAAGCCTCCTTCATAGCTTCATTACTTTCTGAATCTCCAAATGTTTCCTTGTAGTTATTAGAAAGCACATTCTAGAGTTTAAACAGGAAAAGATTTCCAGTTTGGGAATTGAGACAGCTTAATTTTTTTTCTCTCCTTAGCTTTCTGTTCAGATGTGCCAGCAAAGAACTGTGTGCACTGCTAGAAAAGCAACAGGGCAGAAGTGTGAAGATCACAGAGCACACAGCTTTTCAGCTTTTTATTTGTCATTTATTCTAAATTTGAAAGAAAAGAGTACCAGCCAAAAGTAATTCTGTTAGTTATTTGAAGTGACCAATGCTAATTGATCTATCAACAGTTTCTAATGCATGTTGAATATATCACTCATCATTTACATACCAAACTGTTGACTGAGATTCATCCATATTCATAAAGACATATAAGCCTATCTATTAAAACAAGAAATAATGCTGATGTGGTAATAAAAATACACAAAGACACTAGAAATTTTCAGAGCATCCATGGAGACAATTTGAGACTTCAGAGAAGTAACTATTTTTATAATAACAGCTTTATTTCAAGCACTGTTTCTCACTGGATACAACTTATACATTTTGTGCTAAGTTTATATATATTAATGGAACACTTCCAAAATTATCCCTAGATAAAATATATATTATATGTTTAAAATTATTTCAACAACAGCTTTTCCAAGTAACATTTTGCTGAGTGTTAGTTCAAATAACTGGAGGAAAAAAAATGCTTTGGCAAAATACCCTTCCATGGTGATGTCTTTAAAAGCATTTTGAATGCAGGACTTCCTCATTCATTTTTATTCTGGTATCAGTCAAATAGAGAGGAGGGAACATAAACACAGTTATACAGTTTCATTTAAATATCATTTAAAAGAATATAGACCTAAATTTTTCAAGTGTGTGGTCTCATGTTTGAATATGAGCCAGTCAAAAAACTGCCTGCTGCTTCTTAATGGACAATGGTGCAAGATGTTTCTGAAACCTCTAATGGCATTGTTGTGCTGGTCCCTGTTAAGACAAAGTTCCTGGTATCCCAGAGCCTGCACCAAGGCAGGAGGACTGCAAATGTATCAAGCCAGAGAAGAACAGGGTGGTCACTGAACTGCACACATTGAGCTTCTGGAAGGATTAACGGTTCTTGTCACAGGCTCCTGACTGTAGTTGACAATATCTGCCTTCACCACTCTCTGTCATAAAAGAAAACACAGTAACAATCAGAAAATGCAAACTTCATGCTGGCAAAGCATTCAATGGATTTTTATGAAATACAAAGGGAGAAATAACAAACAAACCAGTATTTTTTTTCACTGCCTTACAGGAAACCTTATCAGGTTCTAATTCTCATTATAATTCTAGGTTTATTCATGCTAAGCAGCAGCAAGTGCCTTGGTAGGTTATCACAACACTACAAAAGGAGTAGAACTTTCTTGCAGTGAATACAGTTTTACTTCCATGAAAATTTTTCTGTGTGAGCGTAATAAAACAGAATTTATTTGCAAAAGTTGTGCCATTCATTCTTTAATAATAACTGCCTTAATTGTAACTGGAAATTGTACCTAAGTTTTTTGTAACTGGAATTTGTACCTAAGTATTTTTGTCTTTACTCCAAGCATTTCATCAGAAAATATGGACAGAATTCAAAGCAAATTTTAAATACAGCCATATTTTTAAAAAGCTTTGATAGGCATACTGGCTAAAGATTACATTAACATAAAAAGAAGCTCTGCATACTATATATATTCTCTAATACAGATCTAGCAGATATTATGCATACTATTTACCAAATGCTTATCAAAAAGCATTTGATAAAACTGATGCTCTCTTCTACATGAGGAGACAGAAATGTACAATTTTGCATCCATTTCCACCTGAGACAGTAATATTTTGAATGTACAGCACTGAATACAGTAACATGAAGAACTGCAAAGTTTCTACAAACTATCTGGTTATTAGAAATACTATGTAATTAATTGTACACAAAGCTCCAAAATATAATGTTGAGTATTACAAGTACTTACACGTACAAAACACAATCTTCCAAAAGAACTTACTTTAACAGCTGTTACTTCATGTAAAAGCAATGCATATAAAAAGAGAAACAAACCAAGTTTTCCATCAATACCTGAACTACTGCATTGAGCAGACTTTGCTCTGGCAGTTGGAAGTGTGATGTTGGTTATCTTCTTCAGGATATTTCACTAGTTCTGCCCTGACAACATTCTGTTAACCATGTATCAACATGATGGATAGAGGGCAAGAAGAAGAATGTAAAAAGAAAAGAGAAGGAAAACAATGGAGAGATTAATCAGTAGTTGAAAAGAATGAATGGATAACATAAGATTATGCAGAAGCAAAATGAAAGTGCATTTTCAGGCCTTAGGAAGATTAAGAGCAACACGTCTGGCTGAAAGCGGCACTCTCAGCACCAGGGCTGCTTCTTGAGCTTTTTCCAGAACATGCCCTCTGAAAGCACCAAAGTGAAAGGCTCATACATGCAATCAGCAAAAGTGTATTAAAGCTAGAGAAGGGACAGAATAAAAAGGCAAGGAATTCAGTGGAAGAAAAGATGACAGTGGCCTATTCCTTCTTTAAGTCAAAGATACTTAAATACTACGTTATCAGCTCATAACAAGTGCATTAGCCATACTCATGCATCTTTTCTATTACATAACTATCACATTACACCTAAAGATATAATCCAAAAGGAGTGACCAAATTAACAACCTCATATCAAAATGCTCTAAGTTTTGATTTTTCTTTGCTTCATTTAAAAATAATAGGTTCCCATTTTTCCCCTTAAAGACAAACAATACTGTTTACTTATTATTAATAGAGGTAATGGATACAGAGTTCACATTATTAATACAAGGTCAATACAGGCCTCATGCAAAGGCAAATAAAATTCATGGAACAATTTCAGCAAAGAAGCAGCAGAGGAGGTAAGTCTGCTATGAAAGATACCCTAAACCAGTTTAATATTTTTTCTTAAACACTTCAACTTTGCTACAATATATTTTCAAGGTTAAAATGAATTAATAAATAATTAAATTCTACTATTTTAAAGGAAACAATATATAAACTGGATTAGGAATATATAAACAGTATACATTAAAGATTACTTCCGTAAATAAAACCTGTGTGTCAAACAAGCAACAATAATTGACTAGGCTAGCAAAGGACCTGGATTTATGAGCTGCTGAAGTACTCTTCTTGAGCTCAATTCATCACATTCATATTATCTTATCTAGTGGACAACACTCATGATTTACTGGACTCCTGGCCTGATGTTATCAAGAGAAAGGTTGCCAAATCCCATGTAGGGCAGTAGTAGGAGTTTTAGGATTAAACAGCATTATCTGACCTCACGGATCTAGTTTCTTCATACCAATCTTTTGACTAGAGCTGAGGGGCAAAAAAAAAAAAAAAAAAAAAAAA
>VZRH01005471.1:28334-89468 GCA_013397555.1 Urocynchramus pylzowi | reverse complement strand
AAAAAGAAAAAAAAAAAACAAAAACCAAAAAAGTCCTGCAATCAGTAGGCAATTAATTGTTCCTCAAACATTGGTCTAAAACCCATCCTGTAAACACAGGCAGGTTAGTGACCTATGCTTAGGTACACTGTGGCAAAAAACTGATGATCATAAATGATTTGGATTTTCTAATGGAATTTCATCCAAATAGGAATTTAAAAATATCATTGCAACATTTCTTTTATTAACTTTTTGGTAATTAAAAACTTGGGCCTCTTTGCATCAGATTCTACATCAAGTGTATCATTGCCATGGTTCAAATCACTGTCAATAATGAGAAATAACCTTTCTTGGTCCAGGTGCTCTATATTCCAGATCTGACTTATCTGCCAAACACTTTATTGTACAAAGCTGGCACACACACACACTGGTCTGCTGAACTGGTATTTAGTTAGAGAGAAAACTACACATCACTTACAAAAATGCTAGCTCTTGCCAATGCCAAGGAACAAAGCTGTACCCCATGCAGTTTTTACACTACGGTTGAAAGTAAAAAATACAGAAAGAAAAACATTTGATTAATAAAGGAGCTATTTCCTCACATTTCATCAGACCCTTGTAATTTAAAAGAGAGAGTATTTTGAGGACTGAAAATAAGTTCAGAATCTGCAATTTTCTTATTTTGGAACTGTTCTATTTCAAACAACATGCTCTACTTTCCAATCATGCATGAAGAGTAATCTAGTTCTTTGTTTCACCAGAGTTTTGTCCAAATAAAGGTTTGATTAACAGTCATCTCAGCATGTTAACAGACAAGGTTTAGTAGCTCTAGCTGAGATAGTTTAAAAACTTACCACCCCCATATGTCTGTCCTATTCCTCTGCTGGAGATCATGGCTGCCAAAGGAGAGCTGATGGAATGCAACGTGTACTTGCACCTCATCCACTTCAGCACAGTCTGGCAGCTTCTCTTTAAAACAACTTTCAGCAGCAGTTTAAGCTAAGCTGCTCAACTTCACCCTGATGTGGCCAAAGCACATGATCACCTTCCATTTTCTGATTCTGATGTGGGAGCAATACATTCCAACAAAAGGGCAGCAGCAAATAGCTTGGGCTGCATTAATATCTTAAACTGCTGCAGCTGTTTTCTGAAACAATGCAGAGTAAATATAATTCAGTCTCTAAGGCTTGTTCTTGCAGTTAATTAACAGAAGTTGTGCTGCTAATTTGAAGGTGACCAAGAACCTCACATATTTTTCACAAGAGCATCTGCAGTTCTGCTAGTCATCAAAGCTCAAAAGTCATGAGCCAAACCCCACAAATTCATACAAGTTAAAATACTGTGTTTGGGATTCTTATTACTTATTTGTATCCACCTATGAGTCACAGCTAAGATCTTCCTAGACTGTAACAATCATAACTCTAAACTGTTGGCATTTTACACAAATTCAGTATTTAATCTTATATTTTGCTACTGCCTAGATTGAATGAACATACCTGATGTTCTCTGACAAACAGATTCAAGCAAGAACCATCTCAGTTTTCAAAATAAGGAAATCTCATATTGCACAAAATATGAAAAACTAAAATATATAGTCCAGTGTATAAATACTGCACATTTGTAAAAACCAAAATCCTTATTTAAAGATTAAATCCAAATCAACACTTGTATACTTTATGGATGAGTCACATTTACTATTGTCTTGTATTTATTAGATTATTTATAGCATTTATCTAGCATCTGTTTATCCACTGATCTAATTTTGTAGCCCAGTAGCTAGAGTATTCAATGCCTAAAAATTTTAAGGAACACACATCTTATAATTGTCCACAAATTAAGGAAGACACGTGCCCATTTTAGAGATGGAAGAGGAAAAAACTCCCACCACCACCACACTGAAGGGACCTGCATCTGTCATACAAGAGTCTGTGGTAAAACAGAAACCTAATAATGGCATTATCCTCTAACACCACCTCTTTCCAGCTCCACGAATTTGGGAAACAGCATCTGCACATCATTTCAATTAGGCTTTTCTACTGCAGACAAATGAATTTCTCTCAAGAGAATTTATCTTCCTGAGGATATGAATGCTCAAGTTTTTGGTCTCCAGATTACGTAGAGACTTTCCCTTTTCTATTCTTATGAAGTAATGGGGGTATTTGGTTCTATACAACAATGAGCCTTAAGATACAGCTAACAGACACTCCAATACAATTCTCATTGGGGAAATTCTTACAATCCCTTCAAAATAACCCTCTCAAAAGGAGCAAAGGTTTTACTGATAACAAAGAGCTAACAGAACTTTGCAAATTAAGCATCTCACACTCTAGCTACACACATGCTGCTGACACCAGGTAGTGATTTCTGCTGTACCTGAAAGGCAACAGTGAAGTTTTTTTTCTGTCCAAATTTATTTACTGGCTTTGTTTCTTCTTTTGTTGTTTTTTTTGTTTTTGTTTTTTTTTTTTTTTTTGTTTTTTTTTTTTTTTTTTTGTTGGTTGTGTTTTTTTAAGGTTTTTTTTTTTCTTTTTTTTTTTTTTTTTTTTCCAAATTTTTTTTTTGGCTTTTTTTTTTTTTTTTTTTTTTTTTTTTTTTTTTTTTTTTTTTTTTTTTTTGGTTTTTTTTTTTTTTTATCAGTGGTGGTAGTTTTTCAGAGATTTTTTTTTACCTTTTTTTTTCTTTGATAATTATAGCCTGGATTCACATCAACAGTAATATATGCCACAGTATTTAATTAATGCAAATTAACTATTTATAGGCTATTGCTAATGCAACTTGTGTAATATCAACATTGTCTGACCCATATATTGCCTATTCCATTGATCAACTCAACAAAATTAAAAGCTAATTACAATACTAAAGCAGAAGGAAGCCAACAAATCTGATATCAGTTTGACATAATTATGTACTCTTGAATTGGGGCTATATGGAGCTTCCTATTTTAAAAACAACCTAAAAACTGACCCTTTCTTTAGAACAATACAATTTTCCATATAAACCTATTATCAGTCTCCTTTAAATTTAAGGTATTTGCACACCTTTCTACAATCTTACACCTGAGTTACAGAACACCACTCACAGCACAGAGAGATCTAGAACTGATATTCCAGTGCTAGCTAATAAACCGAAGAAAAATGAAGAACTCTATGTGCTCAATTATTTAGAGGCAAATAATCACAGAGCTCAAAATAATAGATGGATGGTACCTTAGTAGTAAAAGAACATTTAAAAGACACACTTAGTATTTTTCTGCCTATAAATTACAGCTTTTTAAAACTAATCTGCTTGTTAAGTATGCTCTGTAAGTTTATTTTACAATTTTACTATTTGCAATACAGTTTTGTAGTTAACCACTTCAACACAGATTGCAAATACTGCTGTGGCAAAGCACTTTCAGAAATTATATATTTATTGTATATTTCAGAAAGAAGGAGACCAAGCTGTACATAAGAAATGCTTAAATAAACTTATTAACTTATTTTGTGGCACTTGTTTAACACTGGTATTGAAAAGCAGTTTCCAGGATATTACACCACTAGAATAGCAACATTTGGGCTCACCAAGTAAATTTAAATAATTGTAATCTCAAATGTCATTACACAGGATTGCCTCAGTAGTATAATGTTTCTTTTTGAGGTTTTTGAAACCGGGTTGTAGAAAAATTTTTCAGTTTAAACCCATGCATATAATATCATGAATATCTACCATGCTACTTGTATATGCGTATATATTTAATTTCCAAACTAACCTTAAGCACTATTTTTAAACAAACATCCTTAGAACTAATGCTTTTTCTTCATTTTTGAACATGTTTTCTCTTGTTTCAGAGAGTTGATCATGATGAATAAGTAAGGAATTATCATATTTCAAAAAAACTGTTGTGAAATTGAATAATTACCTTCAGAACAATAGATGAAGATTTATTTAAAGAACAGTTATAAATCCACAACCAGATCACTTTTAACACTAAACAAAATACTAAAAAAATCCATGTATTTGTGGAAAATCACCTGTGATTGTTCTAATTCTGCTTTGTTTAATTTGATGCCGAGTATGTCAGCAGCAATTCTCTGAAAACACAGGAAGACCTATGGAAAAAAAATAAATTGCATTTCAATGATTAAAAACAGACATCCTTGAGGTTCTTTCAAATCTATCAAACCATTCCTGAACAGTAAACAATGATATACAAAATTATGACCTGTGCAAAACAGATCTGAAAAAAACCTCATCTGGTACTTTCAATTTTGTTTAAAAATTTGAGAAAATAACTCAACAATGGTACAAGGAATGAACAGTATGCTGGATTGTTAAGCAACACTTCTATTCTGCCTCCAGAGACCTAAGTTTAAACAAGCTTTTACACAACCCACCTCTCAAATACTACTCTCGGTGCTATAAAATATGAATAAGGGTATTCAGTAATGTTTAGCACAAAAATGTATTACCAGTGTATTGTGAAATAAGAGATGTAGGTTTCTGAAACTGAGAATAACAGAATTGGGCATCGACATCACCAAAATCTCTACTACATATGTCCAAAAAATAGCAGTATGAAAGAGTTCTGAAAAATCTTACAAAACATACACTGAATAGAAGTATCTAGAAACAAGCAGGATGTTGTACAGCCTGCAGCAGCAGCCTGGCAGAGTTAGACTTTGGACATGGTTTAACACATAATATTGGGTGGCAATGCTGTTTTAAATAATTGCTTTAATTTATATCAAGACATTCCTATCTTACTGTTTAGGTAAAACTGTATTTTAAATGTGATTAAAGAATATGACATGTTCAAGAGGAGCAGCTTAAGTGTGCACTGCTGCTGAACACTGTATTGCCAAGCTACAAGTTATATTTTATCTGCAGGGCTGTTAATGAACGTCTGAGCTCACCATCTAAATACCTAACAAACACTGGTTTGCATTATGCAGCTGCCACCCACAAAAAAAAAAAGTCTACATACATGCTCACCGTCATTTTCAGTGAAAATTAAGAAAAATACTATTTACATAATCTCTTCCAACACCTGAGATGGAAACCAGAAATAAATTAATGGCACAACCAACAAAGTGTGGTTGCTTCCAAAATAATTGCTCTGTCTCTCAACTCCTTGGCATGTTCTACCAACACCAACACAACAAGAAAGGGCATACTGAACAGAGAATCTGAGGCTCAGAGACTCAATTTAACCCACACCAAGCTCTCAGGTGCTCTGAGCTACATCACCTGCCCTGAGGACACTCTGTGCAAAAAACATCAAGCACAAGTGCAATGCTTCAGCTGTGTGATTTGGTGGACACTAACACAGTTGGTAACAATAAATCTTCCATGAAATTTTTTTGCCCCTGAGATGATTTTCAGAATTTTCTATACGCACAAAATCATCTTTTGCAAACAAGTCTGTTGAAAAGATCTGACGCAAACAAAATAAATAATTTAACTGAGTAAGACTCCTCTAGTCTATATTCACAGTAGCAATGGATGCCTCTTCTTAAATCACTGTCTAGGATAACTACTCCATCTTCGGAATGATCAGTGTGCAGCAGCAGTGAAAGGGCTAATTCAAATTTCTATTGAAACTAAAAATGAACTATTGAAACTACTTCTTTTGATAGCAGGTATTTAGGCAGACATTTCCTGTTAATGTTTTCTAGGCATGTTCAGATTTACTTTTGTTTTTAAACAGTAAGCTATGAAAAGTACAATCAGTATATATAGTGGAATGCTGATGTAATTAATGACTTAATTAAAAAGCTGAAATATTCTGTCATAATTAGTAATGATAAATGTATCAATTATAAAATGAACTGATTTTGGTGGTCTCCTTGAGAAAAGAATACATTTTATCAGATGCACATTTTACTAAGTGTAATATAATGATTTTTTTCTTCTGTTTCTAGTATAAAAAGCCTGTATTTTCACACTTAAAACAAAAAAATATGCCAAGGACTTAACACAAACTATAAAGAGAATCAGAACTCACTGCATTTGTAACAGCAGTATTGTTAGACTTTACAGAAAAACTATTATCTTACAAAATTAGGCAGCTCACTGCAGAAGTGATCAAGGCCTTAAGAAGTGATTCCATTTGTGCACTATACTTCCATGTACTTGACTATGGTCTTACTATTCAATAACATAAAAATAAAGTAAACTTTCTTGTCAGCAGTAATATTAAGGAGACAGATACAAGACTATTTTATGGGAATGACAAACTCATTAGGCATGAGACAGAAATCAAGCAAAGCAATACAATATGATTTAATTTGACTGATAGTGTCAACTGAAAAAGAACCTTTTGTTTCATATGCTTCCAACTAAAACAAATAACCCAGTTAGCTCAGAGTCAAAAGATTGTTCAAAAATGTACTCTGCAAAGCATCTGGTATAAATGCCAGAATGTTCAAATTTCAATGGAGCTGCAAAGGGAGTGTCTCTGATGGCTCAGGACTCATATTAAAATCTTTTATTGCAACAGGGTGTTGTCACATTATTTACCAATTGTTGGAAAATTCTATATTGATTGTCTATAGATGGGACTCCACCTGGAATGAAGAAATATACTTAACGACAGGCTGACAGCAAACAGAGATTTATCTGGTCTCAGTTTTCATGCTGATGTGTTAGCCAGACCATTTCCATTAAAATCTGTACCTCAAACTGAAAATCATATGAGAAACCATTGTAATTTAAAAAAATAATACGCACTCTATAGAAAGATCTACTTTTCATGCAACTAAGGGAGTCAAAAAAGGGCCTGCAGCACTCTGAGTTCTCAACAGTTCGTTATGTGAAGTACAATATAACTGCTGCATCTTGAAAAAAAACTACACACATCTACAAGTTTGGTTTTTTTTCCTTACTTACAGAATCTCCTGTCTTGGCTGACACAAAATGGCTACTGAAATTGTTTTCCTGACAAAACCGCTGGTGCTTGTCAGCTTTCACTGTGCGAATATGCTCCAAGTCAACTAAAAATAAGTTGAAGAAAGGAAAAATTATTACACTGGAGCTCATTTAGTTACTCACCTTAGAAATTATTCATTGGAAACACATCAGATATAATACTTTACAGCTATATGCAAATGCAAGTTTCTTTCTCTCTATAATCATTTCCTAAAATAAAAGCAATCAATTATATGAGACTAATTTTATTTGCAAAACTAAAATGAAACCACAATTAAAATTTTATGGCCAAATGCAACAAATTCATATCTCAAAGTACAAATTTATTTCTAGATATACTCAAATACTTTGTAATAACTCTGCTGCTAGCTACATACTAAAACAAGACAGAACTAATATTCCATATTCTGTTTGCAAGCAAGATGTATATTGGGGATTCCAGTGTAACCTAAAGAGTTTTACAAAACAAATTCACCAAGCACATCTGAATCGACATATTTTTCCAAAGTAAAAATGTAAATAAGTTATAAAGAATTTTATTGCAGAACATTTCAAAGCAAAAACATTCACTATAATAAAAAAATTGACTGAATAAAAGCAATGGATGCTTACTTACTTACATATGAGGCTTTCAATTCCACAAAGGTGTGGTTCAGAAAATTTTAAAAAGTATAATGCACATTTTAACACACATACATATTTTCATTTTTATCACTTTACAACCATTGGAAGCAGAGTAAAGCTTTCAAATGGTATTTTATGCTGAAAAGCACTGGTTGCTTCCAAAATCTCACAGAACTCAAGTCTTGTGCAGGTTTTATTGTGTACATTCCAGTTTCTCCAATCTGATCCTAAGGTAATTTGGAAACTATATTGAACAGTTTCTCTTTTTTTATTGCATTACGGTTCCTATAAGGGTGTTGACTCAATGTAGTCAAATTATAAGGCAAATATATTCAGAAGGATTTAAGGACAAGCAAGCTCTTTGAGTTAATACAGGAAAAAAAAACTTCAACTGATTTCCTGAGGAAGGGACCCAACTGACTTGTAAAAACTTGTAAATTTGCAAATCTAGTAAGCCTGTATAATAGTGTTATTTGATTATCAGCTGAAAAAATGCTCTCCTACTACATAAAAGGCTTTATTTTTAAATGATATTGGAGGTCTTTAATTTGTAGGCTCTGGAGATTTTCTCTTGGAGATTTTTAGCCTAACAGGGGATTCCTACACCCCATTTATACTGCTTACCTTGGTTAATGTGGAGTTTTTGACACGTATTACTGTTCCTTGCACATCAGTAAGGCCTTGTTTGTAAGAACAGGCCTAAAATCATCCAGTTACCAGACATTAATTTGTGAAGGACTAAAATACTAAGCTATTAACACTAATGTTTCTAGTACAGTTTTTCCATAATACTAAACATCCACAATTTAATAAAGTTTCATTAAAAACAGGAAGAACAAATACATTTACTAAAATGAAGCCCAAAGTCAATAACAATTTTGTTAAAAACTCATGCATTTAAATTTTTTCTCTGAAAAATAACTACCAAGATAAAAGACAGACTCTTTTGAAATGCCTTGAATAATAAAATACAGCATACTGCCTGAAACATTTCATTATTAACTATTATTTTTATGCTTCACATATAAGTTTTTAGGGCAGCTTGGAAAAAAAACCCAGTGAGATTACTCTTTTGGGCAAAATAAAAATGTATTTTCTTTATTTTCATTTCATGAACTTTTAAAGGAACTTTAACCCTGCCTCCAGATTTCACTCATTATATTTCTCTGGTTATACCTGAACTCCAAAAACCTACACACAATTACCATACAACTAAATAAATAAATAGATAGACAGGATTTACACTTTATTCCTTTAAAATACCATTACATGCTTACATAAATACATAAAAACAAGTTCACTAGTTACAATCTCTCTCAAACTCTCTTTCCCAGGAAGGAAAGAATAGAGAGTGTACAAAGAAAACAACAGGCTAAAAGGTTGATGGATTTCCAGGAAAAAAATGCCACAGGCATATTGGAAATCATCCTCAAATGCCTCTTATTTCCTATGAAGAAACATCTATAATAATATATGGTCAGTAGAGTATATACTTTACTACAGAAGAGAAATTAAAGCACACGAGATCACAGAAACAGACTGAAAGTGAAAAATCAAGGTGTAATTATGTTTTCAAACTTTGTGTACTTCTCAGTCCTTCCCCAGTCACAAGTATTTCACCTCCTGCCTCCTGAATTTCAGGCTGTCTGCTCTGAACTGTACAGGCACTGTCATGCCAGGGTACTGCCAGGTGACAGTCCATGTGTGCATTCAGAGCCCACAGAAAATGCCAGGTGATTCATGTTACGTTAGCTCTTGGTGAAAAAGGGCACATTTTTAGCACAAGAAGAGTTTCAAGTGTTAATAAATATTTAACTACCCCAAACTGCAGTTTGAAGTCCATAAAGGGCAATGATCCTCAGTCCAATTCCTTTGCATTGCCCACAGGCCAAGGGCATAATTGCAGAGTTGCTGAAGATCAGCTAAAGACAGTGAACAGTTACCCTCCGCTCCTTTTTCTTTAACATCTGACATTGGTCAGCTCAACAGGCAGAATTCTTAGCACACCAGGAGATAAGTCTTGTCCAGCTTTTATTTAGACATCACAGCAAAAAGACTTCAGGGAGAGCTTTGGAGGAGAAAAATTATTTTGTAAAAAAGATGTTTATAAGGAACACAGGGACTTTATAGACAGAAAACCAACAGCTGGCCAATGTGGGCTCATATGATGAGCCAATTAACAGCAGGAATAGGTATCTTGGGATGAAGAATGATACGAGAATGCATTTAAGCCATGAAAAGTTTAACAGCAAAGACAAAAAAGTTTTGAATAGAAAGAAAGAGAACAAGATACATAAATACAGTTTGATTTTATAAACCAGGAAAATGATCTTGCAGAATATTCTAAATTACTAGATAACATAGCAATGGCCAAGAAAAAGGAATTATTGAAATTTAGATATAAAATGAGAACATTTTAACTCTGGTAATGGCTGTGCTAGGCCATATTTAAAAAAGGTCTCAAAGAAGGAATCTGCAAGATTTGGCCACACATCAAACACAAACATTTAGAGAAAGGCCCAAAGTGAAGTTTACGTGCCAGATGGTACAGTCATCCTCTTCATCTTTAGGGAATGAGAAAGAGGGTAACAGCAGGGCAAAATTAATAGCTTAATTTTTACCAAATAGAATATAAACTGATGGCTAGAGATTCACAATGGGATGAAAAAAGGAGACAAAGGGACACAAGACACAAGTTTGAAAAGTAGAAAGAGATTTAACTATTTGCAAATAGTGACACTCTCTGCAGCACATAAATGCTACATACCAGTATTTTTGGTCGAGGGCTTGAATACAAATTCTCCTATCTGCATTAAAGTATGTTTTCTGATCATGAAAAGCTAACGCAAGCCTAAGATGTGTAAATGTTGGAGAATGCAGTGAGGGTATTTATTTGATCTATCATTTCAAAAATTCTAAATGTCTTAAAAATGGGACCAACAGGCAGAAAGGGCAGTTAAAAGTATACATTATGAAAGCAACAGTTAAAATGTCAAAGGAGTACATTGCTAATTCCCTGGATAGAATGGGACCACTTAATATATTTGCATTAAATGGAATACTTACATGAAAACTTGTATCAAGAGAAGCGGAGGGACATCATGAGCAATGGGCGAAAGAGAAGGAGATAGTATTGTTCCCCTGACTAGCCTGATGAGGACAGGAAAAGGGGGCTCATCAGCCTCCAAAGTATATTCAAAGTCCCTTTCAAAGAAAAGGCATCCAGAATATAGGCTGTTGCAGTTTTGCTCATTTTTATGCCAGGAATACACACTAAAAGCCCCAAGTGACAACTACAAAAAATACATGGCTGCCAGATATTCTCCAAAATTTATCTCTCTTGCCTTGCTTATCCTCTAAAGAGCCTATCTTGTTGATTGTCTAAAATAAGACTAAACATTCATCTTTAAGCTTTTCTAGTATGAAGAGTAATTTCAATTACAATAGCAAGATAAACTGCTGTTCCATAACATCTTTATGTACAGGTATCTCATAAAGATACCAGAACAACAAAAACAGATTAGAAACTTTGGGAATTCAGATGCAGCTCTCAGCAAGGCAAACAGATCCAATGAAAATCTCCCCTTAAAGACTGAGCAAGCATAGATCAACATCTGCTGTTGCAAAAGTAGGTAAGACTTACTAAAATGCTTGCTTCTCATGAATTCCAGGGAGTTCCATTTTGATTTATAGGTGAGATTAAACAGAGATCTAGTGAGGTGAAAAGAGAAAACAGAGTCTAGGAGGAAAGTATTGAACTCCCACAGAAATCCCAATGATACTCCCTCTAAGGCATTCCTGAAGACTTCTTGGAAGAAAACCAACTCTATCCCAGACAAAACCAGCCCAGAATGAAAAAAGAAAGGAAAAAAACAAAAAAAAAACAAAAAAACAAACACCTGTAAGAACAACACTGCAAGTGACATTTGAAAGAAGGACAAAAAAGTAAGATTAAGTTATAACCAGAGAGACTTGATTAGGTTATATCTTCAGGTGATCTATAAAAGGATTTTCAATAACTACCCTTCCAATTGTGATTATACATCAATTATTTGCAGTGAAAATCTCACGGACAATGCTAAATCAAAATGGAAAAGGAAACCATACTTTAAAATACTGCAAGGCAAGATATCTATCCTATGATTAAAAAACTCTGAGGAAACACTCAAGACAGCATAAATTCTTCTTCCAAGTCACAACTCTATATGAATTTACTTGAGAAATTAAGTCACTGAAATTTCAGTTTATTGGGCTGTGGCAAGGGAATGGAAAAACCTTTAAAAGTACTAGATAAAACACAAATGAGTGCTTTACAATCTACCCACACTCAGCCATTCAACAGCAATTACATCTTGATTGAATAGTTCTGCTGCTTTTGGCTCTGAAACCACTAATGGTAAATAAATTAATGTCAAAATTGTTTCTCTTCCACTATTTAGATGCTTGTGCCATTCCATAAGTTAAAAAATGGCTTGCAATGAACCACACAGCACCACCATGCACGGACTATCATTTCCATTCCTCTACACCATATCTGATGTAGCAGCTTAAAAACTACTTGAACTCAACTGCTTCTCTAAAATCCAGGAGCTAGGACCAATATAATTAGCTCACCAGTTTGCTGTGAGGAGTAAAGTGTGATAACTAATCCCAGAACTGTATTGTCTTAAAATTAAGGCAATAATAAAATACATGTAACAATTTACCCAATACAACTGGTACAAAGACAAAGCCAGGAAGTACTTTAAAATATATATCGTCAGTAAGAAGAATGATGAATGTTCTGGCTTTAAAATCTTGCTAAAACCATATAAGTAAATAACTGCACATACTCTAAAAAGACAACAGAGCATCATTTGTGCAGAATGTAAAGGCTGTTACTCATTTTATTTATCTCTCTTTCCCCCAGGACTGCCAGTCCCTTCTTTCACAACATCATGGGAGAAGAGCTCCATGTAAAATTACATGTTTTTTTAAGTAGGAAAACATCTGTTTTGCAGGAATCTTCCTTTCAGGTAATTTTGGAAGAAACACAAAAACTGTCTGTAACTTGTACAGGTACTTCCAAGCAGCTGAGAAACTAGTGACAGTACCTGCTGAGGACAGTATGGACACAATTAATGCATGTGAAGGAAGTCTGAGTGTTTAATAGTTTGTTGGGACTTCCCTGGAATGTGAGATTGCACTTGCAAACCGTAAACTGTTGTCAGTGATTATACCAGTGATAACTAACCCGTCCACTTTCTAAACCGTATGTGTGGAAAGAAACAAGAGACAGTTTAGAGTTTCAGTAAAGGATGCCTCTCCACCCAAATCTGACAATCTTCTGCTTTCAGACCTTGAATTGTAAAAACTGCATAGGATTCCATTGCAAAGGGGCAGTTCTCTTTAAGATGAACTTTTTTTTTAATTGATAACAGTATTTCCCATTAAAACAGGTAGTAACACATAAATGAAATTAGAACTGTCTGGTTTTTTACTTATCTTACATATTATAGCTATTTCATATTTCAATATAACTAAGAGCAGTTTTAACATTATGAGTAAACATCTTTCTTAATCTATGGTACCACACAAAAATATGTTCTTTTATACTATGCTGTGAAAAATGAAATATAAATCTTTCTGCAAAGTATTTGCAGCTGTGCACACAAGGTATACAATTACATAATGTTTAAATAATGAGCTATCACGATTAGCCCACACAGACATGACAAGTAAAATGCTTTAATAATTTATTAATTTGATTTACATGTGCTTAAAATTATGTACACATTTTCTCTTCTGAAAATACTCCAGGGTCATTAAAAAGGGGGTCCGTAAATGACAATGTCTTTTTCATCCTATTTTTTGGTATAATTTCTGACTGATTTCTTAAGAACAAAGCTAGCTTGGGCACCTGAAAACCTAGCAGACTGAGGAGAACAATACTGTTATACAGCACTAACCTCATGCAGTGCATGCTGCTCAACAAGTACAGTCGGTTTAATTGCAGAACGTGACGGTTCTGCTTCCTCCATGCGTAAGCAAAGTGTATGAAAAAGGGAATTAAAAGAGGGATTTCTCCATGAGGTGCCAAATATCCCCTATTCTAAAAAATAAACCAGAAATCAAACTGAGCACTGACAACAAAATTCGAGGCAGCAGGATTTACTTTCCAGTTTATCAGACCACTGTCTCATAGCATGTCATCAGAGAATAGCTTAGCATGGCCCATTGCTCTGGCCAGAAGGAACCCACTTTCAAGCCTCTTCTGCCATAAGCAATTTTATCTGGTTTTAATCCTAATTCTACCATCAATCAAAAAAAAAGTGAAATGAAAAAAAGGGCAACAAAAAAAAACCCTCCCTAGTTTTTTATTGCACAACTTACCAGCAACCTACTGCTTTCCCACTAAACCATGAAGTTATTTCATTATGTCTTAGATTTTAAAGAGTATTTCAATAGGTTACTTAGAACTTCAAGCAACTGTACTTTCATTTTGTATTTAGACACAAAGGTTCTTTCTGTGTAAATAAAAAAAAGCATCTAATATCTAATTATTATTATCCAATATGATCAGATTTATACAGAAATAACAATAACTTAATTTGCCAACAAACTGGTCTGAAGCACTACTAGACTTTGTGTATGAGCTAGCTTTTCGAAAATCTGTTTTGATTTCATACCTCTAAATTACTACAGCACACATTCTCGAATATTCAATCCCAAATGTCAGAGTGCAAACTGCAGCTTTTCATAGTTAATTTTCTGTTAATACTTTCAATCTTTTTCTCACACTAAAATTGTGTAACTGCCAAGAAAAGAAAACTCTTTCATGGAAGTCCTGAAAACTATGCCCCTACTCTGATTTAAGGAAGCTCAAAAGGAAATATAAATATAGTTCCAGTACAGATTTTCTCAGTAATTTTTTTAGGTTATCAAGAAAACATCTAGAGTGTTGATCTGGTTATACTCATGTCAGACAAACTACATGTCACATTAACTACCTCCAGGAAGTTATTCCAAACACAAAATAAACTGTTTATGCCACTTCTCAGATAGATAGCATGACAGATTGTTATTAATTGAAGACAGATGAAATACATTAATTTGATTGCAAGCATGTGTTTACTTTCTCACTGTCATGTACACTCTACTGCTGATGCTTTCCTATGAGGACATAGTAACAAATCAAATGTTGTATTAGAAGACTTGCTAAGGCAGAGTAATAGGTGGTGCTGCACTTTAATACTTTAAAAACTACACTTAACATTTCCAGCTACAACAGGAAATCACTGGTTTCAGAAAGCAAAAAAATGATAGCGTAAAAACTCGTGCAATTTATACAAAACACTGTAACACTTCCTCCTCTAAAAAAAATAGAACTATCAGCAAATATGCTTCTCAATTACAATAAAGGAAAATACAGCTTTCTAAATGACAAATCTATGACCTGAATGCCTTCCAAAATTCCTACAGATACAAGACATGAAAATGTATGCCTAATATGGGAAAGGAAAGGTGAACAATTCTTAGGTCTCTCGCTGAAAACAGAAAGACATCATGCCTGTGAATGAGGTTTGCCTGGTTTTATGCACACCTCTCATATAGGCCACCACTTATTTGTACAAAGCTTATGTGGAATTATCTTTCTTGTCCAAAAAATGTCATACAAAGACACAAAATCTGAGCTTCTTGGAATAAGAATATTTCACACATTAAAATCAAATTGATGAGGCTGACAGTTTATTCTAACATGGGAAATAATAAAAAAGAATGTGTTTACCATGACAAGTTCTCTGATTGGCATTTATGAAAGTAGCTGCAGCTATTACATTGACTTCTCTTTACAAAAAATATCCCATATTAAATGAGGCTTTCAAATACTGTTAAACAATAAACAATTACAGCACTTCTGCTAAAGCTCTAAAACACAGTGGTTCTTGAGCATCTTAGGCTAATGAGGTTAACACTTTCAAGATTTAAAACAGGTTTCAACAGAAAACAAGAAGAGCAGCCAGAAGTAAATGTCTCCATCTCAGCACATCAAGTGCAGCTAACTAAAGAGGACACAGTGTGACAGGATTCTTGCCTAATAACAAGCATGTTTAATGTCTGGTAGATGGCAGGTCATTTTTAAGATGATGTTAACCTTTGCAAACAGAAACAGCAGGCATATTTTCATACAAAAGTAAAATTTCTTATGAAGGAAAAAACAATACACCCAAGTTTCTTTTCAAAACTAGGATGACAGATGACTGGCTTACACAGCTTAAAGAGACAGTTAAAGAGAAAATAAGATTTTTTTTTTCCCCAGTTAGACATTTCCAATTTTCATTTTTAATAAATTCTTGGCAGAATTTCTTGCAACTATTTCTCATTTGGCTGAATGGACTAAGACTACACTGACAGCTGGAATCTGATCTCTTCTGTTAGGTACCTGTACCACTTACCCCTACCCCTAATGCTGACATTTTTGGAAACGAGTATTCAGAAAAGATTATATTATTAAACTAATACAAATTTGAGTCACCTCGAATATTATTTTAGGATTAAAACATAATTGGAACTACTCTACTTTTTTTTCTTTTTGAAAGGGTAAGGCCACAGAAAGCAAGAGAGGTGGATGAAAGGCATTGTTGACAGTCTTCTCCCCACCCTGCAACTCAAGTGGCTAAGTACACTGAAGATCTATTGAGGCAGCAGACAGTGAACTCAGAACGCATTAATGGAGGCACAAGGAGCTTAGATGTGGTGCACACACCTCTGTGCAGGCGATTTTATGATGTATCTCTGTTTACTGCAGTGTACAGACCTAAACAAACACAACCTTAGGGTAAGCTTAACAAATCAAGTAGGGCTGTGAATGAAAGAACAGGAAACACTTCTGTGTGTTCTGGTATGGAGAATGAGCAGCCTGGCTTCAGCGAACTACTGCTACTCTCTCACAAGTATCATGCCACAAGACTTTAATGTTCTCTAATTTTATACCTTTGGTTAATTAGTTTTTGCTTTCCACACAGAAACATGTCCTAAGATTACAAGCTACTCCTGGAGAAAAGACAGTTTGTTCACTGTTGCTTTTTATCCAATCTGTCAGATTCTTATATGGCCCTAGTACCAATTTACAAACCCTTTACAATTAGTAACAAAAAATTTGCTGACTACTTTGCTTCCCAGTAAATCAGGCAAATACCATTCTTGTTTTTACAAAGGGAAAATGAAACACGTATGAAAAGATAAATTTAATGCCTTGCTAAGATCACAGGAAATTTCACTAAGCCATCAATTTACTGCTTTGTGCACTAAGTCATCTTTCATCTTCTTTTACACTTGCGTTCAGGCTTCCTAATCTTTGTGCCAATGAGAAATTTAAGTTATAAAGTTAAATTAAATGTGTTAATCTAGACTCAAACATCTTTATGTATGCCTATTTCCTAAAGACAAGGAGAAATGAGAAAAAGCCTAGGACAGGAGAACGCAACCCAGCTGAATTTTTCTTGCTATATTAGTTCAATTATAAAAATCACAGGACAGGCACAAGTGACCAGCACAGAACAGGAACAAAGTTGAAAATGTTTATTGAATGATGCTGAGAAAGCAAAGCAAAGAAAAATAAGTTGTGTTCACACAAACCATAATCCCCAATGCCCAATACCATTAATTATTAAGATTAATTTCAGTCCCCACAGGAACACTAAAACACTGACATTAGAAAGGATGTGTTTAATGAAATTATAAATTATACAGCAATAGCAATAGTGTAACCATCTCTGAGAAAAAGAAATTCTCTTAAAAAAGAATCATAACTCAAATACAGTAAAGCATGAAAATATGTAATAATTCTTTTGTATCTCTGAAACTCTAGTTGCAGCATTTCTTTTCATATTCTTAAAATTTTCTCTAAGTAATATATATGGTATTTCACTTTTTTGATCCAGCATCCTTCATAAACACAGTAATTAGGCATACACACAGAAAAAAAAAAATCAAGTTTCAAGTAAGACATTATGTTCTAATTGCTAACATTTTAGTAATACCAACAAGAAAAAAGTTATACCACTTGGAACGAAAATTTTCGCTCACCAGTCTAAGAGTACCCTTTTTAGTGCAACATATAAGAAACACAGAAACATTTGATTCATAATATTTTGAGAGTTTTTTTAACGCTGCAATGGCCGCACTATATTTTTTAATGGACTACTACGGACAAATTCATTTCTATCTGCCTAACTTCAAAAACCACAATTGTCTTTAGATTAGACATTACTGGGTTTGATAGTAGTTTCCAAAGTTCCCTGTAATGAACTTCAAAGACTGCCCCAGCACTTTAAAACAAGACTTGCTGACAGAAAAAAAAAGAAACTCTTCTCTGATTCAACATGAAACTATTTTTATCAGGATTACTGAAAGTTAAAAGAAAATGCTTAGATTGATTTAGCCGAGCTACTAGTGACAAACTGCTGGGCTCAATCGGTTTTTTCAAAAATAAATTTCCTCCTGATATTATTATAGGTATGTTTTAGGACAGAGGTTAAAAAAGGGTAAAAACCAAAAAGCCTATTTTCCTACTAATCCAAATAGAGATGTCCATTGTTTTGGTTGAATTTAACAATTCCAAAAGGTCAACAGAGAGTAAAAAAAGATATTATAGTAATGCAATTTCTGAAATTCTAAGTTGAATGAGTATTATTTTAAGTGTTCTTTAGTGCATTATTGAAGACATGAAGTTGCAGTGTACTAAATATTCAGAAGATGGTGCTAGTCCAATATATCCACAAGCCATGTGGATCAGCTTTTCTTCATCTCTTTCAAATATCTTCTCTAGTTTTTATGTATCTACTACATCATCACAGAATTTATCAATACCAGGACAAGGTACAGTCATCATCATTTAAGTACTAAGAGGACTATTAAATGATACCATTCTAAAATGCATGAAGATTTACAGGATTGACAGGCATAAAATATAAAGCTCACTATAATTTTATAAACTCAGGGTCTTGCAATCTTTATGAAAACTTATACAACACTTCCTACATCCTGCCTTCAGTCACTCACATCTATTTCCTTCTGCAGTCACAGTTTCAAGACCTACTGATGCCAGCACCAAAGTTTGGAAAGTCTCACCTGTCCCACTCCTGGCTCTTCATCCCCACCTTCTCCTCACCTACTTAGGAGGCCATGCAACTCCTGTGAGCTTATGAAGCTCAGTGAACTGATCCATGTTAAAAATAGCCATTTCTTTTTGACTGCTCTGTTTAGCCCAGATCAAATCTCAGATCCGATTTCCCATGGAGCAGCAGTGACAGCTTCAAGCTGCAAACAGGCTTCACCACAAGGCCAACCAATTGTGGAACTGCAGCCTCCTTGAGCTTGCAAGGGCTGAATTCCTTCTCAGCACTGAAAAGGGCTGGCAAGTTAACAAAGTCAGTCTCATTACTGCATATGAAAAACTAATTTTTTTCATATTATTAAAGGCAGATATCTATTTATTAAAATATGAGATGCAGTCTGTAGCTACAGACAGAAATCAAAACTAATTCCATCTGCCCTCCCCGCACCAAACTCCTACAAAATCTTGGAACCAATTTCCAGTTCTGTCTATTATTCAAGCATTATACAGCCCCTTCCATACTAAGTATAGTTGGAAAATACTTTCTTCCAAAAAATAGTAAATCTGAACATATTAAAACATCAAGAAAAAGTCTTATCCTTACGAAGCAGTTCCTAAAACAGTATTTTCCAAATAATGCATAGGAATATATCTCAGAGTAATCTATTTCATGAAGCCATAGAAATGAACTATAAATACCAAACTTACTTCTATAAAAAGCATTTACCTAAAAAAAACCAATTCCTCAGAGGGCCCATGCCAGCATTCTGGATGGCTACTGCTGCATCCATCTACACAGACTGTTTCCACAGGTATGCTTCTGTTGACTTCAGGCCAACAGCTTTGTTTGGCTTTCCTTTCCAGTGTGATGCTTTTATCCAATATTCTGAATTACTTGCTCCTACCAGAGCCAACCCAGGTTAACTCCAGGGCCTTCCATGCCTGATTCCTTTGTGGTTCCAGCAGATGCAATAAGGAGTTGGAGACAGTTAGTGCTTCTCCTACATACCCCTCTGGGAACTCTCCCACAACAAAAATTATAAATGACCATGAAATCATTCACTAGGATATAAAAGCAAGCCTTAAATGTTCAAAGATCAGGCCAAGTCAGTATTACTGTTATTACAATAAACCTCCAGCATTAAGCAATTTCAAACATCAGTTCTTCTTCCAAAATTTTTCAATGTAGAGACAAGATTGGCACATATCTAAGAGAAATTACTCAGTTACTAGGCAATTTATTACTGCTTAACTGTTCCATGTGTATCAAATCCTGTTTAACAGCAGCCCAGTTTTTCTTCCATTTGGGAGCTTTTGTAACTAATTATTACTAAGCCAAACTGATTTCAACTAGCAGTTAAAAAATTAATAGTCCAACTGAACTTCATATTAAATGACTTTTTATAAGAAAAAACATGAGGCTGCTTAGTAAATAAATATAACATACTTCAATTAACTACAGAAGGAGAAACTAAACCTAAGCGCATTCAGATCAATGATAGTAAATTTATCAGCTAATTCTTAAATTGAGCCACAGCATTTCAAAGACTGCAAAGAACTGAATTCAAGCTGTTTATACTTAATAATATGATGATTTCAGAGACAACAGTAGAAATCCTATGCATTTTCCAACTCACGTACTTTATTATCACAATCTAGTCATGCAGGCAAAAAAAAAAAATCTACCTGCATTTTAATCAATACATCGGTTGTTCCATCACTGTCTTGAAGAACTGTTCTTACCTCTGAGCAGAGTGAGCATGTAGCTCATTTCTCCCTCACATATTATAACGTGAACATGTGGTCCAGAACTTCATTAGCTAACAGAAAGCTATTATTGACTCAGATATTGAGGAAAAGCTACAAAATCCTTTTCCCAAACAAATTTAAAACATCAAATAGTGGACACACTAAGACAGATTATACTAATATTGCAACTTTACTGTATTAACTATTCTCAGATGAGCCGAGGGAACCAAGTCATCAGGCTAGCTATAAGGGACTGAACAAAAATCACTAACAGCCTTGTCCAACACTTTAAAAACTATATAATGCATAAAGGAACCAAGGGAATAAGAAAAGAACTTTATACACAATTTGTTACAAATGAGGGCCCATACTCTTCTCAAAGCTAGCCCAGCCATCTGCCTTTGCAAAGCAATCCAATTCCCTCTTATTGTTTCTCTCTCACACACAAACAGAAAAAAAATAAAATTAACCAAATCAACCTCATACCAAAAAGACTTTCATCAAGAAAGTAGATGGCTCAGCAGAAGAGGCAGGCCTGAAATAAGTTAGAAAAATGATTTTTTTTTAATAGTTTAATCTACCATAATTGCAAATCAAAGGGATGATCCTGGCTTTTCCTGGGCTACTGGCTGAGCACTTGCAAAGCTTCTCAAGTGATAGCACCACTGCAGAAGAAAAGGAATACACATGTTCATTCAAAGAAGAACTCCTCTTTGTTCTGCTCATTTGAGGCTGGATTAGTGAACAAAACTGACTCTATGAAGTGCTACCATGACTGCAGATGACAAAAGTGAAAGTGGGTGAAGTCAATCAAGAAACCACCTCAGACCAGGCTGTGTTGTGGGAAATACATCACTGAGAACAGCTAAATCTGAACACAAGGTATGCACTCTCATAAGTTTTTGGCAGGATTCATTTGGATTTGAAAATATTAAGTAAGTTAGGGTTCAGCTGGAACTTCTTTTTGTAAACTTTTTAACATTTCTTTTCTAAAACTTCCTAAAACCAAAGGTGATTTTAAGAGTTTCTGCTTCGTTTTAACCTAGAGAAATCAGCTGCATCTGACTTTGTTGCTGAAAGTGTATCTTCCCAGACTATTTGGTCAGTCATGACCTCAAACAGTGAAACAAACCCAATCTATTTTTTACAGCTTGGAGTCCTCAAGGATTAGTAGTACTTCCTTTGCTAGGTTTGGAAAAGTAAAGGAGAATTTGCATCAAGAAGCTAACAAGTCCCTTGCAAATAACCCCAAGATATTATCTACTAAAATTTTAGCCCAGCCCTGCTGATGACCTAATTTCTTTGTGACTTAGAATGCTCCTTCTAATATACATTAAGAGTTTCCATCCACAGGCACAATTTCCATGGGTGAAGTGTTCTAAATTAGGATAGTAAATAAACTTTTTTAACTAATGGTTAAACATTTGTTTAGGCCATCACTGACCACACTTTGACAAATTTATGTCAACATCAAAATTCCATTTAAAACATATTAATAAAAATATATTAAAGAACATGTTAGATTCTTAGAACCTTTCAGTAGCACAATTTTCTTTAACATAGTCTAGGCAAGACACAGGGTTTTCAGAAGAGTCTGTGAGATTCACACAGTTGAACTGGTTAAGAGCAGATACTTTAAAGAAAGACCTTGAAGGCCTAAAATTAATCACCAGGCACTACTGAGTACTCAGTACTTCTCTTTGTCCCCCAGACTTCTTAATTACTTTATCCAAAGACAATTGTATTGAAAAATAAGACTGTGGAGCAACCACCAGAATCCAGATCACATTCTCTCACTGGCACTGTTCCAACCAATCAGCTACAAAGTAATACACACAAATATAGCTACACAATCTAAGGCACTGAGATCAAAATTGCAGGGATGTGTGGAGGTGTTTCGTTCACTGTCCTAGAAGGTTTTTTGAAGCTTGGAGTTGGGGAGAAGGAGTTGTAACAGCTCAAGAGAGTGAATTTGGGGCTTTTTTCAAATCTGGTAGTTGAAGGTCTAGCATAGTGCACAACAGCAACTTCCCTTAAAGAGCATTCAGCAGCAGGTACTGAGGCAGGAAAATAAGAAACAGTACAACTACAGTGATCACTCCTTGATACACACCCCACTTTGAGGCAGCCTGAGTTCCTCAGCCTGACACTCCATCTCCAGGTTGCCAGGAATACAGCTGAAACGTTTCATAGCCACTGGTGGGCCAGCCCTTCACAAGACTCTGCGGTTCCTTTCTGAAGCCATGTGCACTTCTGGCATCTACAATGAATAGGACTTCAACAATTTAGTTGTTCATAACGTGAAAAAGGAATTTAATCTGTTTATTTTAAGCTTGCTTAAAGAAAAGGCATGAGATTTCCTTGGGTTTGTATTGAAAAGATGCCATGTTCTCTACCCTCTTTTCATGGTTTTATACACCCGTTTGTCTTTTTCTGACTTCTAGGAAACTCAATTATTTTGCCCCTCCTCATATAAAAGCTTTTTCCTTCCTCTGGTCATCACTGCTCTCCTCTGTAAACTGGGATCATCACAATTTTTCTCAATTCTTGACGATAATTCTGAGATTCATACCCAAAATTCTAATCCCAGTCTTATCAAAACTTTGCAGTTTGACACCAGGGATACACATTGTGTTAGAAGGAAATCACTCATTTGGCGTTTTGCTTGTCCTACTTGTTTCTTCTTTTCATTTCAGAAATGACAGTAGGAAATTTGTAGGGAATTCAAGCTAAACATAAAAATGAGATATCCAACAAACTGGAAGTCATAAAAAAGCTTTTTGGGTTCTTACTTTCTAATAATATGAAGTCAAAACATACTCAGATATATAAGCAGAAAACAATGACCAAATAACTTAAAAAGAATTTACATTCTTGCAACCCAATTCATCTTCACCAGCTGCCCATACAAAGCAAACAAGGGCATATTCCAAAGACAGATGTGTTAAATGAATGCCACACCAAACCTCTGAACACGAAATATTTGGCTGCACACCACAGGCCACACTGTTGGGAGCAAAAGTGATACTGAAGGTATTTCCACAAGTGTGGAAATCCCAACACAGCAAAGCAACAAGTACCAAGACCAGTGATGGCACCAGTTATGACAGGCTGTAATCTGCCAAGATTAAAAGCCAACAGACACCCCAACAACCTCAATTAAAAAAAGAAAAAAAAAAATTGCAGCTTTGAAGAAATTTCAGTAGCATCGCTGCTGCCACACAAAACATTCAATGACTACACCTGAGATGCTCCCCAGCTGTCTGAAGACAATTCCACATCCAGATGCATGCTCTGAATGGGCACAGACACAGTAAGCTCAAGCTAAGTGAACTCAGTATGGCCCTAGCACAGGGTAACCTAGTGGGACAAGTCACACCTGCTCCGAGTGCCACCGGACATCTGGGAAGGCTTTGCAGAGATCATGGATCGCTTATGGAATAGACCAGCCAGGACAGGATCAAAAAAAATTGCTCAAACAAATCTAAAAGATATATATACATGGATATTAGGTCATAAAGCACTTTACACTCTAGCCCCACGACCCCCAATATCCGTAAAGACAAAATGTTATTGAAGAAATTACTTTTTGTTTTTTCTCTTTCAGAAGGTGGATAGAACAAGGAAAAGTCTAAATCTTGCCTCTTTCTTTTAAATATTCAACATCAGATAAACTGTCTGCCTGTTTCTGTCCAACTGATTTTAATCAGATTTAGTAACGTGGACTAAAAAAGAGAAATCCTATGATTACCTCAAAATACTTACATCATGAGCAGGACTATAATGCCTGCAAAATATGGCACAAGGGAAGTATTATGCTTACTCTTGGAACTTGAGAATTTCAATGAACAAGATCCCTCATTAGAATCAAATGGGGACAGATGTACTTATATGTGGGTGGGCATGGGTGGACATCAGCCCCTCCAACCTCTCTAATGAGCAATTTCCTCAGATTCAAAGAAAAATTTCATAAAAAGTTAAAGAGAAATGGCAACTTGCCTCCTATTACCACTGGCCTAACTGCTTGGGCTGCTGGTTCTATAAAAAAGGTTTTTTTCAAAGAAAATTATTGTTAAAACCATTTGGCTGAAAGTGAAGAGCTATTGAAAAGTACATTCAAACTGGCAGCTTGCTCTTAAAACTCCCCTCACCACTTTTATAAGTATCGTTTCGCTTGTGGCTTTTAACAGCTGTTCACACACGTCTAAGCTAGATGTGAACTTTTATTTTCCCAAAAATAAATGGGAAGCTTTAAACAGTATTTGATTTAATTTTTTTTTAATTAAAAGCGGAGGTTAAAAGGACTGTGGAAATGGATGATGCAGCTGTGCTGATGCTAGGGAAAAGAATTCCAGAACAAGAAGTGAGGTAGAGTAAACACACAAAATAAGTTTCCCTACACTAAGTGCACACCACACTCAAGTGATTTTATTAGCTAAAGAGAAGTTAGCTCTATGTTTCTTCAGAAACATTTTGCAAAATTAAACTGAATTGTATTTTTCAAATATAATAGAATTGTGATGTCTACTATGCTTTTCCCTTGGACCAATCCTAAAATTAATTACAGAATGAAGTGGCTTCACACGTTCCAATGTAATTCACATATTCATTTAGAAACTCAAAAAACTCAGACACTCAAGTCAGAACTAGCTCATTGATATTGCCGTACATTTACTGGTTTGGTTATCAAATGAATTGACCTTCCCCTACATTTAGACGTCCTCTTGGAAGAATTAAACATTTAGAATCACATTTGCAATGGCACTGAGAGACTGAAAGATGAAAGCAGGCATTCCTAGAGCCACTTTTTAAAGTACCAAAGCAACTACTGGGCAACTAGGCAATAGTTTAAGCCCATTTGAAAATCCCACCAGACAGCAGTTTACATTTTTAAGCACCAGCACACTCACAAAAATTCTGCCTTCTTGGCCTAATTACTTAATACATAGCACTAAATACTAAATTCTAACAAAAAAAACCACAGAAAGAATAAAAATACCACAGCTTATTTCTACTAGTACATGTTAAGTACAAAAGCACACTATGATAATATAACAATTCTGGATATCAACACATATTTAAAGGTCCATTCTACTAAAGTTCTTACAAAAACATAAAAGCAGCTCCAAGGCAGAAAATGCAGAGGATTATGCAGGAAATGCTACATTAAATCATGTGGATTATGTACCCTGTAGACTGTAACAGGTCCAAAAGAAATCTTCTTCAGTACACTAGTAGAGCTACTACTTAAACCAAAAGAATTTAGTAGTTCATCCATCAAGTTTATTCAAAGAAGCTGTTAGAACTTCTATAAGACGTCTAATAGAGTAAAACAGTATGCAAAGTAAGCCACGTGTCTCAAAACATAACAAAGGAAAAGGGAAGAAGGAAAAGGAAAAGGAAAAGGAAAAGGAAAAGGAAAAGGAAAAGGAAAAGGAAAAGGAAAAGGAAAAGGAAAAGGAAAAGGAAAAGGAAAAGGAAAAGGAAAAGGAAAAGGGAAAGGGAAAGGAAAAGGAAAAGGAAAAGCCTGGTATATTGGGCTGATGAAGTCACACTTCCTGGTCATCCACAGATGAAAAGAAAACTGACAACATTAAGAGCATTGCCTTTGCACCAAGCACAGGGGCAAGGTATAAAGAGTATGAAGAGGATGAAGAAGTGGAAGAAAGACAAGTAATCCAGCCTGGACAGCAGAGCCTAACACAGGGAGGCAGATGGAAAATTACAGTGATGCAGTCATTTGCTTGCCTCCCTTGTCCACCCACATACAAGAGGCTCTCTATAAATATGAAAATCAGAGCTAATCAAAATCAGAAATTAAGAACATTCTAGTCAGGTCCAATAAAAAATATTGACACCTGGATCTCTTCCTTGGTTTCCTCTGGGACAATAGCTTCTGGGATATTGTCTTTGATGGTATGAAGCCTTGATTTCTGTTGGGTTAGTTCCTTGCTAAATCCAGGGCACAAATTAAGTCAAACAAATGAAACCCCAGTCACAGGTGAAACATTTTGTGCATATAAATTACATTTGTGCACTTTAACAAATCAAAAGCAGAAAATAAAAAATCACCACAGATAAATACAATGATATAGCAAATACAGCATTCATGTTTCTGACCCTTCTATTAAAAAAAAACCCCATGCTTTAAGAACTGACATTAATATACTGTACACCACTTGCAGATAAAATGATTCAGAGTGCACCAATTCATGTTTTGTATTAGACAAAGCAGAAAGGAAACTTAATTTCCAGAACTATGAAATTATTATAAGTCACTTTATGTTTTATTTCCTAATAGTACTGTCCTCAGCACTACAAATAAACTAATTATAAGAGTATCACTCAATAGAAAGACAGAAGGAACTATCAATGACAATATACATTTTGCTGAAATATACAGTTTCTTAACATTCCACAAGTAAGCTGGAGAAAAAATTGGCCAAGCAATTTCAGAAATGGATACACACTACCAACATGACAGAGATTCACCCATTATATAAAATGTTCCAAAATGGATGGCATAGAAACAGAAAATGCCTTGCTACTACAAGACATTTCTTTGTCCAAAGGATTATCAGATATCCTTTCTTTTCTCTACTGTCAGTTAGTATGAGCCTAAATGTATGAGAAGGTAGCTCCCAAAAGGTACACAGAAATGCTCCTGTCCTGAGAATTCTCAGCTTGGAAGTGTTCCTCTCAGATTAAACAACTACAAAAGCATGTGGTTTTGCAACCTAACAAATAAGGCATAACACAATGAAAAAATTCAAATGAAAAGAAAGCATTCAAATGAAAAGTAATCATTTCCATCAATAAAGCAATATAATCTGTTTAGGACAAGGAAAGTGGTTTTATTGCATATTTGCTCAGTATTCCTTCTACACATTGGTTTCCTAATCACAGACTTTGTCAAGAACCTGACTTTGCTTACTAATGGCAGCAGGACTTAGGATGTTAGCAGTCTGTACTGCTTTAGAGAAAAACTGATGGCCTTCCAAAATGATCTGCTCTAGGTCAGTCTGAATTACTGGGCATGAAGCAAGAGGTAGAGAATAAAATATTACAACCTGTGCTGTGCAGACCAAGGCTTGTGGCTAAAATCTCTGAAACAAATCTTGGTCACACTGATGTCAAAAGCCAAAAACAGTACCACTGACAATTCAACTAGACACTCAGTTTTAAACTTTTGATTTTTCAGTTCCCTCTCAAAGCAGATCAGATCTTAAAGCTTACCCTCACATATCTCTCAATATGACAAAAAGAGCAGGGTACTATTCCATGTAAGCATTACAATTAAAATAATCTTTCTATGATCATTTATTTCAAAATTAAGAGATAAGGGGAGTTAACAGTTGTTTTGGTGACTGTGAAAGACTGTAAGTATGCTTCAATTTTAGAGAAACAATGTACAAGATATTTTTCTGTCCAGTTTGCTCTCTAGCGTCCTGCTTCCATTATTAGTTCATTGCCATGCTCTAAGCTGAAAAATATGAAGGAAACTGAAGTCTTGTTTCAGTGCTTTTGAAGGCAATGAGGCTGCCTGGAACAAGTGAGGGTAAGTGTATATGGTGGGATTGTGACGTTGCTATAGTACTCTTTCATGAACAGTAATTACTCTGCAAGTGTGTAAAGCAGACAGGCCCAGTTGCATAAGGCTCAATGCAAGTTTTATGAACTGCAGAAAAGCATGATTAGTATGGGGGGAAAAACATGTTTCACACTTTTATTGTAAAGAACATGAGAATCTCACAGAAACTGCCAGAACAGATGTTCATAAATTGGACCCTTAATCTGCAGCACTTTCCAGGTTTTAAGCTATATCCACTGGTCTGTAGAACATATTCCTCTCTTTTTAATATAATTCATCTGTTTAGTTTTTTTAATAAATAAGTTTATTACTTTAGTAGTGTTGCCAGCTGTTCAATTTTGATTTACTGTCAGAGTCTGCTTTAATATATAGTGGCTTTTGTGGCTTACCCATATAGATTACATTTTAAGCTTCAAGATATCACTATAAAGCAGCTGGAAAAAGTGCTGGCTGTGCTCAGAAACCAGCATTATTGCCCTGGTGATCAACCACTGAAACATGCAACTAGACCAGTAACCATTCTCTAATAAACTTTTGTATACACCATTCCCAAAATAAAACTGCAAAACTTACAGTGTAAAAGCAGGTCATCTTAGCACATGTACTTTAAGAAGTCAGCCCAATAAAATTGCTAAATTATTAATTAGGCAGTATATTAGCTAGCAACAGAGATCTCTACAATGACTGCTCTTTATTCTTTCCTAATATTGTTTCCTTTACTTCTACTGTGCAGCTTGTGACAACTTAAGAAATAAAAGATTTTAGAGCTGCTTTATGGAGTGCTTTCTAAAAATTTTCTTTAAAGCAGTACTGAATATTACTGGGAAAGAACTGTCAGTACTCTTCACACTGAACTATTATCAACCTCACAGAATTACAATACAACTAGACTAGGCTTCTTTTCTCCAGCATCTGCAAGTACACAGGGTAATGTTATTAAAATAAACTACCACAACAGTATACTTTGAATTAAACAATGAATTAAACTCAAAAACTCTGGAAATTCTCTACAGCTGAACTAGTTCAGAACTATCAGTCAGAACAACTAGGGCTCGTACATTACATGGAAAATTACTTTTTTTGCACAAAAAGATTCCTTTTTCCATATAAAACTAACTCCCTAAAAAAAATTCCAATCAAACAGTTTGATTCAGAAAGATCACTATGCTGCCTTGTGAGAGGGATTTTTTTGCTTGTCTTACACTGTTATTTTCTCCCAAGTTTAAATTTGCCAGTTGGACAGTATCCATGGTGCATTACTCTCACAAAGTCCTATCATACCTAAGGGGAAGGCCTACCTACATCATAGAAGATATAATGGGAAAAATAAGAACTAAACCAGCCTTTTTACCCATAGCATCAGGAGCAGAGCCTGTAGTAGAACGAAGAATGAAGAGAAGCAAAAATTGCACATCCCATGAGACATCACAGTGGCATCTCCAAAACAAAACACACGAAGCTCCTGTAACTGTATGAGGTAAGGTTTTAAGAACTGAGGGTCTCTCTTTCTGTCCACAGTATCAAAGATGTGCTATCTGTACAAATCTTGGTTCTTCCAGTTTCATGTTCAATTATCAACCACAAAAAAATGCTTGGTTACAAAATCCAACAATTTAAAGCTGTCCTCAACACACATCATGATTACATTCCTGGATTTTTCCAAAGCAAGCCTTTTCCAAGACATTTTATTGTTCTGTGTATTCCGTTCAACTATTTAGGACGTAGCTTTTTTTAAATTACTTTTTGTTTAGCATGTGAAACAAAAAGCAATAGTCCTGATGGCAGTTTTTAAATGGTATGACCTAGGTATGATTGAGTTCTCCAGTCAAAGTCAGAAAGACTTAATGTTATTCCTCTTTCTGGACACACATTTCAAAATGTTAATGAATTCTACCATCACATACCAGTATTATACCAGTACAAAATATTCCTGTTATCACACATAATTAGACAAACATATGGGACGATATTTACAACCAAAGAAAACCCTCATAGTATACAGATTAAAAAAGGTAATCCACAAGAAGATTATAAACAAGGGGCTAGCATGAAAACACCAGAGTAAACTTGGAGTAGCTCATTAAATGTGCTTGAAATTTACACCCATGTAAAGAACAAAAATTTTTATCTTAAGCACTACTTCTGAAAAAAAAACTAGAGTTAAAAAACCAAAAATATGTCATGAAAATTTCATAGGGAACTCAGTATTTTTGAAATAGAAACTATGTGCAATGTACATGAAGGCCTCCTCTTTTAGAACCTTATTTTAAATAAATAAATTAGATTACTAATTTACCATTCATCATCACCCCACCCTGCTTAACCAACACATTTCAGTAAATCTTAACTGATTTTTAACTGAATTTAATGCGAAGTCTTAGACCTACCCTTTGAAAACAAGCAGATTTTGAAGTTACCCTCCAAACAATGGCTGGAAGCAGAGAGTGTAAACAACAACAACAACAACAATACTCTCTGCACTTAACCAACAGGCTTGTCTCAGTGACTGTTTAATACAGGCTTAGTAGTTACTCTCATGGTAACATCTTCACAATCTCATATTACACACGTATAAGGAATGACATATCTTTTTTTTTTTAAAATACCATTTTTCCCCTTAAAAAAACATGACCTATAAAATACACCAAAGTAGAATGCAGGAAGAAACTGCAGCACAATTGGTACCTCATCAAAACATACCTTTTCAAATACTGGCACAATGAAGAACTCATAACCATAAGTGCTTAATATGCTTAAAGCTCTATCAAAAAAGCCACCCATTTAGCAGAGTACACATGTTCCTGTACTGAAATGGGTATAATAAACCCACAGTGTCTCAGGAATGGAGCTGTAACTGTGGGCTAAACTCAAAATGGTACCATTAATTTCCACTTCTCTTGCAAAACCTCAATAAATATGATGATGTCCTGATAATTACACAATTTAAAAATATTTTTAAATTAATTACATTCCCTGTAATTTTTCTTTGTTCTTCAATCTGTGTGCATATCATTCATACTATACCACAAAGAGAATGAAGGTTATCCATTATGATTATTCCCCATATTAGCATAGACTATCCCTCATTCTCTAAACTGACCTGGAATAATAACTTCTTACTTCCAATAAAAGTCTTAATTTTTTATTTTTCTTTTGGTTCATTGAAATCAGTAGAAAAAGCTGAAGTTTTCCCTGCTGGTTAGGAATAAGTTTCTCTTCCAAACTTTCTACCCATACAGAGTATTAAATATATTCAACTACTACATGAATTTCAGTTGAAACACTGTACAACTGTTACTACATTTATCAGTCTGACTCTGAAACTCTGAAGCTTTAAAAAAAGATTAGTTTACTGACTAATCTAGCTTTTAAATAGAAAATAATGTTACAATAGCATTTGTCTTTTTCTCCATTTTGTCCAAAATCCTAATAGTAATGCCCTATTCACACTCGAAATTTGGTTATCCTCTCTCATCAACTTCCTTCAATAATAATATATGAGAATATATTTCCACAGTAGCTAATGGAGACATTCCTACAAATCAATGCGCTGCAGTGATACAGAAATAAAAGCTTATTTGACTGTAATGATGCTTCCAGACTTCCCTCAAGTCAGGTGGTTACTTGCAGTTAATGATCTGTGACATACCACACAAGTAGTCCTAAAAAGACTTATTATCCACTGCATGTGCAACAATATTTGCTTTATGGATGGCTAAATGAATGAAGACATTCAATGTAACTGTAAAAGTAAAATCAAAAGAAAACTTACAAGTAACATGTTTTCTTTGAGTAAAAGAGCTGTGAACATTTTCCATTAATACTTAACCTTTTGCTGGAGCAGTGCAACCACATATAATGCTTGAATCCATAAAGCCCAAGAGCTGCTCAGGGTTAACACTGATTAACTACCCTCAATCAAATGTTATAACTTTTAAAATTTTCAGAGAATTTCCCTCCACTAATGAAATCAAAATTGCATTTATGTCATGTGGCAAAGGCAGGAGCAGGACAACCGGCAAAGAAAAGAAATTCTGCCCTGTTTTAAAAAAAGGGGTTTTTTTTCAATCCAATAAAACAGACATGAATTTGACTGGGTTTTAAAACTATGTATATTATGCTCCACTGACTTCTATTAATATACTAATAGAAAAGAATAGCAAATTAACCTAAAATAAGCTCCAATCCAACAGCACAATATCTCCCATGACTCTCAGACTGTGCAGACATTCACACATTTTCTGTTTATAATTTTTTTCATTTACTAGACTCAGCTTTTGTCCACCATATGTCCACCGTAGATTAACTATTCCCTTAGGTACAATTAAGGGCTTTCCATTTGTTGTAAGAAGACCTAAGTATGAAGGACGCAGCCAGAAAAAACATTTCTACCTAAACCAAAAACAGAAGCACATTCAGCCTGAACTATAGTTTATGCAGCATCTTTTTTTATTGGGTGTATGTCTACATTGCTAAATAAACCACAGACAAAATCCATGGAAACAGTAAGAGATCTCTCAGCATTTCATTTTGTGTATTATTATAAAAATATGATACATATACTGTTCTAACCTTTGTATTTAAACAGTTTACTTCTATTTGCATTTTTCAATGACATCTCTACAGATTTCTCTCAATTTAAGTATAACTGTTAGGGAATGAAAATATATTATTTACTGGTACTTCTGTAGCACTGGTGTTTGAGTTCCAAATATACTAACAACTGTCTACCAGGTCCTTGAACTTGGTTGTAGTTCTTGGTTAGTCATAGCAGGCAAAACTCAAGTGCACAAAACAAAAATCTCAAGTGCAGCCTCAAGATTTTACTTGTAGGAAGAAGAAACCAGTTTATTCATTGTCACTAAAAACAAAAAAAAAGTGTAGCATAAGAATTGTTTATCAGTTGGAATAGTTCATGACTATTCTCACTTTCTTGTAAAAGCACTGTACGACCCAAATGAGAAAACATTTTTTCTGCAAATAGTTTGCACAGATCTAAACTACCCTGATTCAAATGAATGAAAATTCATTGATTTTTATAGAACTACACCTGTTTATGTCAGGGCTCTGTCTAGCTGTACAAATCTCAGACTCAGACAAGCAGTATAACAGTAACCTATCTTCTGTGTGCAAGTTGTGTATATTGCTCAGCTTCAACTCTGTAATGAACCCCAGACTGCAGCAGAACACAAATGAAAAAACAAGCTCACTACTAACTAAAGCTATCTGGGCTTAATTCAGACATTTGATAAGGATTATTAATTTTCTTTTGAGTAGCATGAGAAAAAGGATTCACCATCAAAAACTATACTGTACACATGCTTCAATAATGGCTGCAGTGCTCTAAGAAAGTCCAGAAGTGTGAAAGATTGCCTTTAGCCAGGTTACTTATCAGCTTCTGTGTCCACTGAACATCTTCTCATCTCTTCTCATCCAAGAGATCATTTAGTGAAGGATTCTGAAAGAAGGCTCAAAATAAAACATGGGCTGATTTGCAGCCCTTTGTAACAGATACATTTATCACAGCAAGTCACATGAAGACTGGAGCCAGAATGGAATACATATGCACAGATCCTTGTAATCCTTCCTGCCACGTGTTTTCCCTTCATAGACCATGCAATATGGCAAGGTAAATACTACACAAGAGCAATAAACCTTCCTTCTTTTGTTCTGTATAAAGTTCTGTAACCTCAGATCCTTTCCAAAGAACAGCACTTGAGGCTCAAGCTCTGTCTACTAAAGACAGTTTAGCAGACTTATCCACAAGGCAATTTAACAGACATAATTAAATAGATCTCTTTAGCATGGATGGTACCCAGCACTATTAATGTTAAGCTAAGCATGATTTAGGATCAAAATCTTGCAAGACAAATGCTTTCTCAGACAAGCAAGTAATTTTTTCACTCAAAAATATGTGTGCTTCTAGGGTGCTCCCAGTGCTGAAGTAATACAGAGCACATTGAGACACTGGGTTGGAAATATAACACTATGGTGAATAAAAGATCATTTTCACCTGTGGTTTTTCTCTTCCAATAATTTAAGTTTCTTGTTAAAAGTAATTTTTAATAAAGTTACCTGACCTTTGAAACAAATCTATAGGACTGCAATTTTCTATTCAACTTACAAGCTGGTTGAGACTAACACTCTATATATATTTTAAAACAGTGTATCATTCTACATTTATTCAAATGAGTTGGTAAAATGACTGTAGCACAGGAGAAGGTTTTCTTTTTAAGGGAGTCTCTACATGTAAGTAGTACCCTCCAATCCCAAGAGCATGTGTAAGACTCAGGTGACTGGACCTGCTGTTGGGCATTCAGGAACTTTAGTTTAATCAGGCATAAGACTCTAAAGAACAGGGGTCTTTGCATTAGCTGCTCAACACTTGTCTTAATTACAGGTGAAGGACCTTAAATGGAAGCAAGAACAGAAAATTGGGGGAGGTTGGGAGGGACAAGAGAATGAATGCATAGTTCTGAATTTAAATAAAACAGATTATCAAAGTCAATGTTAATGAAGAAATTTTCTGAGTACAATGGGGGAGACTAAGTATATAATGCAGCAACAGAGTCAAAAAGCAGACGAGGCAGGTCCCATGACCAGCCAGGTTCCCATTAGTACACAGAATACCAAATGTTAATTTGTATCTGGGCTGGAAAATGTTTCTTTCTGTGCTCAGATAAGATAGGTAAAAACATTTTATGTTGTATGTAAGGGCAAGTTAAAGGGTACACTAAAATGTAACCTTTAAACTTCCCAATGTAACAGCATACCACTTCCTGTTCAGAGATAGCACTCCAAGATCAATTAATCATGGCTAAGACGAACAAACGGTCAACATTCTTAATTAGTGTTGATGCATTCTCCTCTGTGCCCTCATCTGTCATGAAGATTGTTTAAAAATCTGAGTTATTAGTCTTTATTGAGGAGTGGATCTGGTTAATATCTCTAAGAACAGAAATCATTCATCTAGCCACTATACACCGGTACCTGATAATTCCTACCCCCTATATAAGCTACAGATAACCACCGCCCTAAGACCATCTTGGTAGCTATAAATCAAAATGAGTATAGCTCCCATGCAACCTGGGTTAATTTTTGTTTACAATATATCCACTGAAAATGCTGGTATGACACTTGAGGAGACTGCTTATAGGTTAGTGCAGAAGAAAATATATAAAGCCATCAAGGTAGAAAGGAAGCAAACACATCAATCATACAAAACATGGTAAACCCTCTCTAATTCACACTTAATGACTAGAAGATCCATTGTGATCACTGAACTTTATCAATATCTAATTTAAGCAAAGATAATAAGTGCACAAAACACAATTAATTCACTTGATAACTATAGTCTCATTTATACCATACAAATCAAAGTATTTGACAGCAACATATATACA
This sequence comes from Urocynchramus pylzowi, assembly GCA_013397555.1. Lineage (NCBI taxonomy): Eukaryota > Metazoa > Chordata > Aves > Passeriformes > Fringillidae > Urocynchramus > Urocynchramus pylzowi. The sequence goes on along the minus strand of VZRH01005471.1, from coordinate 54,118 downwards.
AAAGTTTTGAGTTACTGCATAGAAACTCTAAAACATAAGTTAAAATGAACAGAAAGGTTTACTCCCCATTTAAGAGTGCAGAGCAAGTGGTACTAATAACACAGATATAAGCACACTTCAAATATACTTTGTATTCAATAAGAATAAAATAACACAACGTAAGTTACTAGGAAAGTCAAATTTAAGATTCAATATCAGCTGTAAAGTTTAGGATTATGAAGATCTCATGACTTAGAATTAATATGAAAAAATAGTTCTACATTAAATTTTATAATTCCTTCTGTTGTTCATCAAACACAGACAAAAATCTGTAGAAAGACAATTGATAATTGAACATCGGTGCAGAAAGCAGGTCTGGGCAAGATCTTGATTCAAACAATTTTCTACTCTCTCTGACCAAATGTGTAGGACAGGCTATGGAAAAAAAGAATAAAGGTACAGGAAGGAAAAAAGAATGAAAACCGAAACTAAGAACCCAGAAGGAACCCAAACAGCTTAAATAAAGTCCTGGAGTCCTGGTTTTACAACGGAGATCTGCATTTCTGAAGCTTTTGCTCTCCCAATTATTTTTTAATAAATTAGTGGGCGATGAAACTCCTNAAAAAAAAAAAAAAAAAAGGTCGGGGCAAACAAAAAAAGAGAGGTGTAAAGCTCCAAAATTCCAGAATTTAGGTGTCAATTCATACTGCTCTACTATTTTCAAATAAATCTCTGATGGATGAGATACCAGCAACTGATTGGAGCTTTTTAAGTAGAAATTACCTTTCCAATGTTTCATGAGTAAATCTTAACCTCTTACAATCACAACAGGACATTTTAATAGCTTGACACCACTCTGAAGCTGATTATCATGCTTTAAACAGACACAGCAGCTTACTGTGTTCATGCTGCTAATCTATTGCAATGCACAATAAACCAGAACAGTGGAAACAAGCACTGATTCATTTAAATCAGCACTGAACAATTTCTTCAAGTTTTATGGAATACTAGAGAAATCCCCGCAAACTTAACATTTAACAAAATGACTACAAATTGACACTAGAAACCACTAATAAATTACCTATAAAACTGCATGATTTAACAGTAGTAAACAATTATGCACCATATACTGCCATGTATCAAAAAATTTGCTTTCAATGACAAAATTACCCAGGAAAATTATTTTCATTTAATAGAATTCAAGTGTACAGTTTTCTGTACCATATTGCATAGAGAAATATTTTTGTTTGCTTCCAAGCTATAGCTTTTTCCCTAAAGAGAATCCAGATATATCTCCCCCAAAATGGAAAAAATACACATGTATTTCAGACAGTATTACTAAGAGAAAACAAAGGACAGCCCAAGTAATTAACTTTAGCCAAATTTTCAAAACAGAGGCTGAGCTTCTAAATTCTTATCAAGGTATCTAAAGACTGGCCCAAATCTTTCCAAATGCTATGAATGAAAAGAACTGCATTCTTGGCAAATTTTTAAAGCTTTTATCAGAAAGAAAGTTAAGTGTTAGAATAACTTGTCTGTGGATATTGACATTTCTTTCAGTTAGCTTACCTGGATATTTTCCTAAAAGACATGTACAGCTCAAAAAACCAAGTACAATCCTGAGACAGAAACCACTCACTGGAGTATTTCTTCTGAATGATGCATGAGGTCAAGTAAGTTCATCAATTCATCAAATGGCTTTTCCTGGCTCTTAACCTATTATTACTCTTACATTGCATATGAGTGTTTTATCACCTACTAAGTAAAGAAGTTGAACAGAGTGATTTCTCCTTAATAATTTGTTAGTACCAATAGTTTTACCTCTTCATAATAAGTGAGAGTCAACACCATGCTTCTGTATAAACACCTTGTTTTCTATTTACGTAACGGGAGCCTACCATTAATTTTTTTAGTATTGGGGTGGAAGCCCTCCTAGATATTCTTATCCTACTACAGAATTCAGAAAAGCAATGTACTTTCAAAGTCTAATTTTTATCATGCTGAAATAAAAATAAAGCAAAAACATCCCTATGTAAACAGCATCACTTGCATGCTCAACATGTCCAACAGCAACAAACATCCTTCGCATCACATGAAATCAATATTTTGATGCTTTTCTTTATAAACAGCTTCTGAAGGAAAACATGCCAGCAAGTAGTTCCTTCAGCTGCTATTTTCACAAAATTAAAGCCCTTTCACTAGTCATTGCCAGCATTTGTCTGAAAACTCACCTAGGAAACCAGATTCTATTTCCAGATGCTCCCAAGGAAACAGCCAATATTAAAGATTTGTGGGCATGTATATGTAAAAAAACCAGAAACACCTCCAAATCAAAACCAATGGATCATTTTCTACACCTGTTGTGCCAGTTCAGCAAAGGAACATTTTTTTATGCTATGTTATAGTGTATCTTACTGCAAATACTTAGTAAGATTTGCAGAACTCCAGCGAGGAAGTCCAAATTTAGGGCAAAATAGAAACCAGTGAAAAATATTTTTCATTTGAATTTCAACAGAATCTGTATTATTGACTCTGGTCTGCTAGAGTACAACACTGTTAGTGTTATGCTTTCAGAAGAGCTATTTATATATTGTAACTCTAAAACCTTCTCTGTTTTCTTCACAGGAAATTAGTCTTTCATAATTAATGTCATAAAATGTTACAGCATCACCGTAGCAATACTAAAATTAATGGTTCTGAGTGGAAGTGTTGTCTCTACATTGTTTCCAAATTATTTTAAACTATTCTAACTTGCTGGATTAAGTCCTTTTCTCACGTTTGTTCATGACATGGTCACTATAACATAGAAACAAATTATTTGGAAAGGGAAAAAAAAATCTAATACTTTTCTGTTGTTCAAATAACATATTTATACTGTTTAAAAATTATGCATCCACTTCTACCACTTTGTTTCTAAAATTTTTATATGTCGCTTTCATCATCTTCAACAGAAAAAGGGGTAAGAAAGCCAGGATCAAGACATCAGATATGCTAATAAGGATGTTTGTGTAAGATTTTTTTCGTTGGAAATGGGGAAATTTGGAATCCATATATTTAGGAAACTATGTAAGTGATGATTATATAAAGTGACATATTTTGGTGGTCAGAAGAAAACCGTTATATCATACTTATATGATCACAAAAAGGAGGTTAAAAAAATCCCAAAACAACACAAATCACCTGATGTGCACAGCTACAGAAAACGTTGAAAAAGAAAGTCTGATAAGCAATTCCTAAGTATTATGCCTAATGCATAGTGTAATTTTTTTAAACATATACCAGTAGTTAATCCAGCAGTCCCTTAAGATACAGGACCATGAAATATGAACCTTTTACTACATCCAGAAATGCTCCCCAGTTCTCCATTCCAGACACGTGCCATGGCTATATTCTGGAGCCCTATCAAATTCAAACATGGGCGAGGGATCTCCCTATTCCTGTGTGCTGCTCTCCAAGCAAAGAGGACACAGGGAGAGAGGCTGCAGGCTAGGCAAAGCATGATGCAGCAAGTCCCATAACACAACCTATCTGCCCAGAGCCACAGTCCTGAAGCATACCCAAATATGTCATCTGTACACAGCAAAAACACACAAGATAATACTTTGTTGCATTTTGCTAAATATATATACCTTATGTCATTTCTTTAATAGCAAACCACATCCAGAGTATTTCAATTAATATTTAAATTTGAGTAACTTACTTTTATTTCCAACCAAGGCCACAAGTGGCTGTGTTTCTGATCCTTCATTCACTTTTTTTACCACATTATACCAGTCTTCCAAATTTTCAAAACTCTGGCCATTGGTAATATCATAAACCAAGAGAATGCCCTAAATAAAAAGACATGTTTAAAATGTTACAGATTGTAAAAGAATTTTGCATGGTAAGATTTGCATCAGTCTAAATTAATATTGTCATAGAATAGAGCATTAACGAACCATTATAATGGCATCAAATGTTTTGAGGGTCAGTTAAATGAATTATAAATTTCTATACTATACACATTTTTACAGTATTTCTCCTGTATTTCATGTGTTCCAAATGCATGTTTCAGGAAAAAAATGGCAACACAGTCAAGAGCACAATTAGTTATATCAGAAATATTACAAACTGCATATGCTCTATATAAACCCAAAATAGCATTTCACACTAACAGGAAGATAAAAATTGCACTGGAGAAGGTCTTTTATTTTAACAGATTTTAACACTGTAGTTTCAATGTTCCCTTTTTTGAAAAAAAAAAAAAAAGAAAAAAAAAAAGGGCAGTTCAACTTTACATTTCTGCATATTGTCTGTCATGTTTCTGCTGTCTTTTGAGGATAAAGGCCAGATTCCATTCTTCAGTGTTGTAGAAGATAAGTAAGAAGTATTGGCGAGCTTTAAACTTTCAAAAGAGAACCTAAAGACATGGTGAGAACTCAAAAAGGAGTCCCATATATTTCTGAGGTTTTAGGCCGTGCTACAGGTGACACATACTCAAAGTGGACACTGCTGATGTTTTCTCAGCACAAATATCCAATATTATAAAGCACAGCCTACGAACAGTCCAAATGTCATCCCCATCCCCTCCACAATTCTAAGATCAGCTCTCAGATCTTATTGCATCTTCTGCCCCTGCTTTCCACTACACCCTAATAAGGTCAGTATCTTGTAAATGAGGAGTTAAGACAGAAGTGGTTTCAGGCACACTTATTCTCATGGAGTTCACACCTGGCAAAAAATCCCTATATCTGCACACTGTTTCTCACATGAAATTTTCACAAATATTCTGAAATAAAAGCATGATCCATACAAAAATAGCTGGGTCAATGACCTACTGTCAATTGAAAAGATTTTTCAAGTTTTTTCAGGCATATGTCTGGGCCCAATTTTAACTGATAGTTAAAAGGAGTGCCTTAGATCATAAGGAGTGCCTTAGATCACAAAACAGAGTGTACACTTACTTAATAATTTCACATTTGATAACAAATTAGTATAGACTGAACGACTATTTGAGGAGAGTTCAGATTTTATGATGACAGTGTAAAAATAATAAGATGCAATTCAATAAATACCATGACAAGTTCAAAGGAAGCAATAATCAAGTGCACAATAGGAAGCATCTGGCTCTGTAGCACGTTCTATATAATAGGATTAAGGAGTTATGGCTCACAGCTGAATATGTCAAGCTTATTTTGCAAATATCACACTGGCATAAAGCATTCCAGGTGAAACAATGCATCCATCTTTGGACACTTGAATGTCAAAGAAGGGTACACTAGAAGAAACCAGTAACAGTATCATATGTTTGGAAACCATGACTGGCATGAAAAAAGTGAAAAAAAAAAAAACCTGACTGCTTCAACAAATGCATGACTTATGGTAGGCACGATGAGGCTGGTAAAAGTTTCAAGAGAAGATAACAGGAGTTCTCTTTGTATATGTTTTTATACATAGTTTGCAGAAGCCACTAAACTGGGAAGACCAGCAAATGTGCCCAAGGGCAGGGTTACCACAAAGGGTATGTAGACATGCCCAAGGAATGGGTGAACAGGAACCTTTCAACATTCAACAAGGATAAGTGCAAAGTCCCCTTAAGGGAAGGAATGAACAATACAGGCTGAGGGGAGCAATACTGACTGGCTGGACAGCAACTGAAAATGACCTGCAGGTCTTCTCAGACAGCAGGCCAAATCCAAGCCTGTGGAGACCCTGAGAAGAATTCCCTGGGTTAGAGGGACACAAGAAGCTTTCCTCAAAAGCTGTTCGACCCCATTGGCTCCTTCCTTTGTTCCTATGTCCCTCAACCACCCCCTCCCTATTCCCCCACTGGCCCTCATCTTTGCACTGCCCGGATACCACAGTTCAGCCCCTGCCTCTCGATACACGGGGACCCGGGCTCTCCTGAGGAGTCCTGCCCGTGGACCCTGAACACAAACACCTGTGGATACTACGCAAAGGCCCCTTTTGCTTCCTTACCCTGGACTTTACTAGCAGCCATTCTGGCTGCAACATGAGCCAGCAACATTCCCTGGCAGCAAGGATGGCCAATGTGATCCTGGGCTGCATTAGCAGAAGTACAGCCACCAGTCCAGCAAACTTTTCTACTCAGTACTTGTTGGATCGTATCTAAAAGAACACATCCAGTCAGAACACATCTTTAGGCCCCTCAAGACATCAGAAAGGTGGAGTAACTTCAGCAGAGGGCTAGCAAGATGATCAGAGGCTGGACTACTTGTTTTATGAGGAAGAGATGAACAAACCCAAATTCTTCAGCATGGAGAGGAAGCGGCCCTGGGAAGACCTAAAAGCAGCCTTCCCATACCCATGAGGAAGCAATGAAGAAGATGGAGCCAGGCTCTTCACAGCAGTGCACAGCAGGATAAAACTCATGGGCATAAGCTGAAATAAGAGAAATTCAAACCATAACTAAAGAACAGCTTTTTCACCATGAGGAAAATAAAGCAGGTTGACCAGAGGTTGCTCAGTCTCCATCCTTAGAAGCAGGAACTCAATAGATCCTTGAGCAGCCTAGCTCCATCTCTCAGTTGACCCTACTTAGAGAGTGTTTTACTACCAACCTCCTGACATCCTTCCACCCTGAACTTTCTTATGAATCTGTGATCAATACAACATGCAGTAAAAGGTTTAACTCACAGCAAGAAGATTATAGCAAGAGTACTAAAAACAAGCAAACAAACAAAATAAAAACCCTATGGAGACTGTAAGAATAGCAAAGCTCTGAAATACACCACCTATAATAGTCACCAAAACTGAAAAAATTTTTGAAGGTTGATAAAAACTCATTACACATGGGTAGCTTTGAAGGAAGGCAACAGATCCTACTGAGATCACTCCAACTCCTACTTTCTTATGACAGCAATACCAATCCATCTCATTTCCTCCAATGTTACCAACTCCTTGGCAAACTTGAGTTTTTGTTCCTTATATTTATATAGTTGTTATTAATTTCTGAGGAACAGCTTTCATCAGTTCCTTCAAGAAATTAAGAATTATGACAGCCAACTTTCCCTTTGCTATCTTTCCTTCTTTACTAATCAAATATAATATTAAACATCCACTTCTCTCTTCCAATTTTGGTGCAATTTATTACTTAATATGTTGCATCTCAAAGTTAATCTCAGTTAATTTTTCCTGACTATTTTTATAACTACCCAAATGCCTGGGAACATATGTTATTGTCTCACAATCTAAGTTTTACTCTAGGAAGGACATACTTATTAAATGCTCAGTAGAAAAGAAACTCAAAGGATAGGTATGGTAAAGATTTAAAAAAAAAGCCAGCCATAATGCTGAAAGTTGTAAATGAGGAAAGAGCACATGGCAATGCTTCTTTCACCAGCTGCTGTCGATTTCCCTCACCAGCTTACAGAAGAGCAGATTATCTAAACCATCTTCAACACTAATCAGAGTTTGATGGAGAAAAAATAAGAAAGTGTGAGCATTTAAGGTTAGCCAACTCTTTCTAACCAATTCTTCATCAAAATTCTACTCTGCTTCATGTCCTCTGGACAACTATAGCCTACCTACCCCTTTGGATGAAAGAGTATTCACAGTGGATTTACCATCAAAGAAATAATTTAAGAAAGTTTGCAACTAGAGCTGACTTAACTTCCTTTTGGTCCCTTTCTCTATGATCTAAAACACTGCTTCTAAAGCACATTATTTTATTAAACATTTTTTTTAGCCTTATCAATATTTGCTCCACTTTCAAAAAACAAAGATGGCAGGTATAACATCATATAGATGCAAAAAAACAGGCAGCATGGCATCCAGGTCATAAAGAATACTTTCTGCTTAGATTTTCACCACAACAGCACTCTATAAGCAATTAAGTATGATACAGATAATTAATGAAGGACTAGTCACAACTCCATGGCTAAAATTTATTTCATCTTTTTCTTTTATTTAACAGAGAAATCTCATAATTGCTTTAAAAAAAAATACATCATATTTTCCACAAACTTACAGTATATGGAGTACAGACCAAGTAGAGAGCATAAAAGCTGTTGTTTCCCTATTATGTGTGAGGAATTAAGGAGGAAAATTAACACTGGCATTTTTATACAAAAGTACTGTATTGCCCTGCCATGAAAAAGGTTTGAAACACATGGTAGACGACATGCCAAGAACAGCACATTGATTCTCTAGTCTCCAGCAACATGCTGAATAGTCCCTGCTTGCATAATTACACTCTAGTAAGAGAGACATTTTGCCTATGTTAGTGCACATGTGAGTCCTTTTTGTTTAGGAATTATAGAGCATTTTCAAAAATAGGTCACTGGAAACTGAGAATATTGCAGAAATTATTTGCTGCTCCCTGGAGAAAGTAGAGTCTGCAGTACTCCTATTAACAAGCCAATTTATGATGTAGCATATGCCAGATTTTAAAGATAATTTAAACTAGATATGTGGGTAGGGGCAGCAATTACAGGTAAGCCGTGGGAGTGCTTCTGAAAGATTTACCATGCAAACAGCAGCAGCTTTATTTCAAAACTGAAGTGCTAGTATGGAAGTGGTGGAACCAGGCAATATATTTGTACTGATAATCAAAATTTAAGACATGCCAAGCTTATGTCAAGATCTGTCACAACAAAAGCAAGCTAGAGAAAACAGTAATTAAAAATATGTTTTCTTCTTCATTTAACCTCAGCTACCCTCATCCTATGATTGACTTTTGCATCCAGGAACTAAACTTCAAATTTTCATTAATATTATAAAATAAGTCAGGCCAAAATTCTAGAGTATTTTTTCTAGTCACAGAATATTAATTTAGTAAAGAGCAACTTAATTGTTGCAGAAATGTGCAGATGAAAACAGAGTTTTTTGCAAATGAAAGCAGCTTACAGTCCACACATACTTAACCACTGCTATCTTTGCTGATACTGAGGATGTGGTCACTCAAATACATGTGATTAAATTGCCATAACTGAATAATTTACTCTCTATCAGTACAGGTGTGGCAACTGACTACACAGTTACTCTCAGCATCTCTCAATTCTGAGATAAAAGTTGTAGTTTTAAATAGCTTTCAGTCAGTGTTGATTATTAACACCCCTTATTTATAAAGAACAAAAGGTTCTTCTTTTCCCCACAGCTTACAGAGTTTTTCTGCCCCACCACTGAAATTCAGCTACCAAGACAGGCTGCAGTAACTACATGGTTCTAAATGAGCAATATCAGAGGAAAAAATGAAAAATGTGCAGAGAGAAAGCAACTGCTTCAAAACAGAAGGGAATTACAATTTCTCCAACTGCAACCAATGCAAGTTCTCATGCTCAAATCTGCCATTCTTTTTTAAAAACATGGCACAAGAAATAGGGGATCTCAATCAAAATATGGCATCTTAACAGTAACTTAACCAAAAGATCTATTCTAGAGAATTGATTCATCTCTCATTAGAGAGAAAGAAACCTCCAATAGCAAGTTTTTGCAGTGAAGTTCAGATGGATGGTCCATTTACTCTTGTTGATGTCCTGATCAAATTTCAACCAAGATCAGGTGAACTGTAGACCATAATCTTCTCAGTTGCTGGAGATTCTCTAAACTTCCATCTCCAGCCGGTTATAGGATTTTAGAAGTAGGCCTACCATACACATGTATTTCTGAGCACAAAAATAAGAAATTAGCAGCTTATGATTTCTGAACCTCACAATAATCAAATAGATGGAATCTACATAAGGCTATGGGCATCAGCAAAAACTGGATAAAAGCACAACACATACCATAGATATGCTACAAACAATTCCACACATGTACTTTAAATCTGAATTATTTAGATTTGAAGAATACACAGACAAACATAATTTCTGCAGCAGATCCAATAATCTGCTTTATCTGTACCCGTACAGCTTGTGTACTTTATAAACAAGATGTTTAAAATCCCAGCTGCACCACACACACTGACCAAGTGCAACACATCATAAGCACATACATTTTTTTTTTGTAGCAACCTTCACTCCAGTTACTTCAATATTTTAAAGGCTCTCTTCCACTGGGGAACCCCAAACTGAACACAGTACTCCAAATTTAGCCTCAAAAATGTCAGAGAGCTTGATATTCACTTTCCTTGATTTGACTACTTTATTCTTACTAACACAGATCAGTACTCAATTAGCTTTTATTGTTGCAAGGATGCATTGCAAACTCCCATTCAACTGGTTTTTTTACCTCAATAAAACATCCATCCAAGAGCTTTTTCCTCCAAAGCCATTTCACAGAATGACTGAGGTTGGAAGGGACCTCTAGAACACTGCTCCTGTTCAAGCAGTGTCATGCCAAGCCAGCTGCTCAGGACCATGTCCAGACTGCTTTTGAGTATCTCTGCAGATGGAGACTCTACAACCTCTCTGGTCAACTTGTCATAGTTCTGAGTCATCCTCACAGCAGAAAACGTGTTTCCTGATGTTCAGAAGGAATCCTATGTGTCAGTTTGTTCCTATTTCTCTGGTTCCATCAATAGACACCACACAAAAAAGCCTGTTTCTCTCTTCTTTGCATCCTTCCTGCATGGTGTATATATATTGATTAGCCTTCTATTCTCCAGGTTGAACAGTCACAGCTCTCTCAGCCTTTCCTCTAGGACAGATGCTCCAGACCATTAATCACCTTTCTGCCCTTTCACTGCACACCCTCCAGTTGATTCCCAGCTGCCTAAGATTATTCTGTAACAGGTGCAGGATCTGGCACCTGTCATCAGCTGAAACTCACAAGGTTTCTGTTGGTCCACCTCTTCAGTTGGTCATGGTCTCTCTCAGCAGCCCTACCCTCCAGCACAGCGACCATTCTTCCTCAAATTGTTGCTATTCATAAACTTATAAACAATGTTTTGTTCCATTGATAAAAGAATTAGTAACACACAACCCCAGTACCAACCCTTAAGAAATAGACTTATAATCAAGCATCAGTAAGACAGTGAGCTATAGAACTTTAAATCCAGGTGTCCACTCAGATTTTCAGTAAATTTATGGTCCACCCATTCCACCTGTATCTCTACATATTGTAATAATATTAAGGGAGATTATGCCAAAGGCCCTGCTGAAGTGAAGATAAATTACATCCACTGCTCTCCTCTCCACCCAGCTAACCACCTAGCCACAGACAGCAATCAAGTTGGCTGTGCACATTTTACCTTTACAAACTCCATGCTATCTCTTCCCAATTACTTTCTTGCTGTTTTGTTGTCCATTCACAGGAATCTTTACCCATATTTAAAAGGATTTAGCTTTTTAAATACTCCTACTTGTTCTACTTTGCTTTTCCTCTTTTTCTTATAAAAAGGTACAGATGTTCAACATTAAATAAGCTGATGCCTAGAAATAAGCTGAAAACAGTGCCTTTTCAAACTGTTCATGTCATTTCATGAATAGATGAAAATAGAGACAATTTTATGCATCTTTAACAGGCACTGTTACAAAGCTAATAGAAAAGTGTGTTAGAACTCAACTTTGATGATAAGAAGGCTCTTACAGATGATAAGAAGCCTCTTACAGACACTGGCAATACATGCCAACACTAGAAGAGAAAAATCACTAGTCCATTAAAAAAAATTAGGGTTAAAATGAGGACTGGAGGAAGATTAAAAGACAAAGAGATTGGACGTAGGGATTTTTTGTTAATGTGTTCTGAATGACAAAAAAATAAAATCAAACCTTAGTCTTATTGATATCAACTGCTTATGCACTTTTGGGCACTGATGTTAACTTTTTGACCTGCTATTTTTGGTAAGAAACTCCTAAGTTTATCACCAAATTTAATACAGACAAAGTTAATAGCCTTTTATTTCCTTCATTAAATTTACTTTGAACATATGGCAACAATTTGTGATTAATCGAATTCCCTGTCATGGAAGCCACTTTCTCCTATTGCTTGCTAGATCTGTAACATGTTAGCAAATAGTTTTTTGGGATTTTTTTTAAAAAAAGGATATGCTATAAACAGATGTAACAGTTAAAAACATTGACATTTTTTGAAAGTGACAAAATATTACACTGACAAGTTTCTCTTTATCCAATTAACTAATAAATCCTAATCTCCTTTAGTGGCCATTGCTGTGTTGCATAACCTTATCGAATAGCACATGATATGCCTATGGGTCTCATTACAAACTCCAAATTAAGGAACAGAGTACATTTTAGGATCACTCATGCTAAGAAGTTTGGCATTTATAATACATCCTCCTAAATCATCTCATGACTCAAGATACAGTTATAATACTTAGTTCTTAATCCTACCACCCACTTGAAGTTGCTTAGTTAACCTGAGGATAAACTTAATTTTCATTGGACAGGAGTTCTGCAAAAATATTTAGCTACCTGGTTGTCTCCTTTTGTTTGCCCTCTTATAACCCCAGTTGCATGTATGAGTTTAATGGTGTAGGATTGCTCTTAATTTCCTCCTTCTACCTTTTCCCCCCAGGAGGCAGCTGTTCTGAAAGCAGCCACTCTATCTACCATGTGGATATCCAAATAGCCTTTACTATTTATTGTGATTGCTTTTCTTAACTCAAGACACAAAGCCTGGAAACAACCATCTGTTCTTGGGAGTTATTCAGTTCTATAAATGCACACACTTGCTTTGCTTTTTATGTCAGCTCTAAAAATTAGCTACACAACAAAATTAAAGTAGCATATTAATATCAATTCAGTTTAGATTGAACAGACATTCAATGTTTTTGAGATTTAGGAAACATTCAACTAAAAGCTCTATATAACGTATGTATGCATAATTTTAAGAACAAAGGTACAATTAATTTTATATCATTGATATAGATACAATTATCAGCATTTATACCGTACCTGAGCTCCATAAATATATTTATCCAGCATTTTGCCTCCTATTGTTTGTCCCCCTACATCCCACACTTGAAGAGTAACATTCAAATTTCCTGGAAAAAAAATTATACAGATATTGTGTAACCTGGAAAATTTAGATACAAATATATTCAACAATAGCTTTTAACAAGTACACAAGAAATAGGAACTAAATTTCGAAACAAAAATTATTTTATCATCTGGGAAAAAAGTAATTTGTGTCCAGCTAAGTCATCAAGATACAGTAAAATATAGCTAGTTATTAACATATCTAATATTAACAGAAAATAATTGGAATTGTATAAAGTATAACACTCCTGAATTGAAATTATATAACATATTCCACTGACAAAACATGTAAAACTGCACAAAGAATGTTCCATAGTGTGGTACTTGGAACTGAAAGGTAACACAATTAATGCCAACTTATCCACATTATTTCATACTGTGTGCCCCTTCCTCACCCCCTCTCCAAATCTTCCTTACAGATCAAGAAGCAAGGAAAATCTTCACAATAAATTCATTTTGGTAGTGATGCTGATAGTAGTATACACTTACAGAATTGTGTAGCTGACAGAGTAAAAAAATGGAAATGCTGACGCACATCTAAGTTGAGGATGCAAACTATGATTACTTCCTCCATTCTTCACCTTAAGGCATGAAGCTAAACTGGACATGATTTACATAGTCTTATCTTCAAAGAATCTACAACAAGAATAGACCCTCCTTTCTACTCTAAACCATTTTTATGCTATGTTGAAACTGTTAACAGGTTAAAAAAAAAAAAAAACTAACAAAAAATTCAGTGCAAATGCAGAATATTTAACATCCTACAAATCACAGATATTCTGCAAGACAACTCAGCAACTCACAGATCAAAAGTATACACAGAAAAGTATGGTACCATATACATACAAACATATTGAAGTACACTTTTTCACATTTGGCATGGTAAGAACTGTTTTCAGAACTGTACTGATTACCTGGGAGCACCAAACTCTAACAGAGTAAGAACAGACAAAATTTTTTCTAAACCACATACAACTCACATGACACTTACATGTTAACACAAATTCTGCGTACTCACAAATAATCACAACTGCCTATTAATTTCACTCCTGTATTTCAAAAAATGCAACAGATTTCATATCACAACAATTGCAAATCGAGTGAAAATGAACACATTATTTTGGCTTGCTAAGAAAGATATATTCTTAATTTAACTATTTTATGTAGTTGACAATCTGATTTTACCCCACATGATCCATTCAGCTGTAAATTTGTAACTGACATGCTGACATTGGTTACACAAGGGAATGAGCTCCATGGAAATGTATCACTGTACTAGGTGAAAATAACAGCAAATTATAATGTAATATTACACGTACCACATTATATTTTTGTAATGCACCTTGCTTTAATCTGGTTAAAAGAGCAGATTCCAAAACCACTGCCTTGGTCTCAAAAATACAGAGATGAATATGAAACAGTACTATTAAGCTACTCTGAGTTTTATGTAATACCAAGAGAATATCTACATGGAGCTTAGAAAACACATCATAAACACCCCAATTCAATAAAGGCAACCTTTTATAATCAACAAAAAGTTTATTTGTTTTGATAGTTTATATACTATGCATTAATTAATTAATTAATTATTTTAAAAGCTTAGAACATAAATGATCGCAAACAATGCAGGAAAGTCTTCCATAAAGCATCTGGCATGGATAAACTAGTGCACTCACAGGCTGAAAAGACTTTACATCCTCAGTGGGTAAACAAACTATGCAGGCTCAAAGGCTCACTACAGCTCACCATGCTGTAGTATTCTACCCCTATGTAATCTACTGCAAAGTCACCATGTCATTCATGTCAGCTATTTAGGAAAAAAAAAAAAAAACAACTTTATAAATATTATCACTTTCAAACTCAGTAATTATTTTCAGATGCCTAATTTTGTGTTCAAGTGCTCTAAAAAGTTTCAATTTGATTTTTCCTCCTAAAGAAATAATTATGCCCAGCATACTGGCCTTAGTATCTGCATAACTGCATGGAACAGCCTTAGAAATTTTAGTGCAGAAAGTTAAATTAAATAGTCTAACTGTGACTGTCCAACTAAAAAAAAATCTCCTATTACAAATTATTTACTCTGCTTCATTAACAACAGAAAAAAGAAACAGGGGAAAAAAAAAAAAAGATTAGTATGTTCATTTAAGGTGAATTCCTTCTTAACTAGGACCTCACTAACTATGAAATTCACACTGATCATCTCCTGTGCAAAATGCTTCATTTTCCCTTTTTTTCAGTTAGGGTGTGTAATATTTGCTTTCTGCTCAGATTGGTTCTGGGGAAGAATGAACGATGTTAGAATCATTCTGACAAAAGGAAAAACTGCAGGCAATTTACCTAGCAAGCATTTAATTAACAAGTGAGATAGTAGCACACAAAGTTTTCTGCAAAGAGTTAGAAATCTTTTATTTTTTCAATTTAACAGGAACATAAAAACTAGAGACTTACAACAAAACAAAAGGAAACCTTTCATAATAAGACAGTTCTTAGAAACAGTCTTAACACTCCAATAAAAATAACGGAAGAATCCCATCAAAATAACACATAATACACTATTAGGGAAAAAAAAAATCCCCAGCACTTCTTTACTCTGTAGAAAATGCACACCAGTGCAAAGCTGAAGTACATGAGGCAGCACAGTGCAGGTGTGTAGATTGCTTCTGGTATGGACTGAAGCCACGGGGCTGCTGCAGCAGTGACCCTGCAGGGGGACACTCGGTACTGGTTAACCTTACAGTGCTGCACAGCCACAATGCAACTAAAAACACAAGTCTGAACACTTTTTACACCCACGACTTAAAAAAAAAAATCCTTTTAACAGGAGAATCCTGTTTACTGAACTGCACCCACAACCTCCCAAAAAAGTATACAACTATGGCTCTTAAAGAGTCTCTATCAGCAGACCCTCTGACTAACAGATACACCATTTAAGCACTAAAACCTACACAATGGTTGCATCCAGACTATACAAGATTCTGCATCAATAAATATAATGAAACTGATTAGCACTTAAAAGTATTTTGAACAAACTGCATGAAGTGAATTTGTCATGTTGAACACTAGACACATGTTGAACAACACTGAACACATTCAAAATTTATCAAAGTATTTCTGATTTGTATTAAACTGTACTGTTTTGCCATGCAAAATATCTACTATTTTCACTGTAAAACTGCATTAGTTATTAAAACAGCTGAAAACAAATGCCCCTTTTATCTTAAAAAATAATTTTAAAGAAAACAAAAAAAAAACAGAAAAACAGTACTTTATTTTGTAAGTTATAATATATTTCAATGAAGCCCAATGCAAACTTTTGTGCAATTATAGAAATCTGTAGTTTTAATTTCTGGAATATTTGCTTACATTGAAGAAGAAAAACAATCAGCTACTGAACCACAGTTGTTCAGCAATTCTCCTACTGAGTAAGAGAAATCAAATCCTTTTTCCTACTGATACACACATAATTTCTGTGCAATGGTATCAGTTAACCTGTCAAGTAAACATAGCAGCTCTGCAAACCCAGAACTAATCAAGAAATTAGAAAAATCCACTTACTAAATTAATGCTTCCCATTCTAGTATTTAAAAATGTTACCTGCCTCCCCCTCACTCCCCACAACTAATGCAGTTTACCTATAAAACAGTGAGCCATATATAGCTAAACACATATATAGATATAGGCAAAACAAGAGTGACAACCTACAGAAAAATATTTCTTCCTGAATATGAATACAAATGCTACTGTTTTGAGGAAAACATATATGCAGACTTTTTGGTGCTATTTTTACCTGCATTTGTATTTTATTACAAAATAAACCATGAATGAATGAAATTCACACACAATATAAACTATGAACAAAAACGAATGAAGCAACAGTTGATAATTTTCCAAATTTTCTACTCAACAAGGATATTTAGAATCCCAGTAATGTACTAATAGTTTCTGTATGCTTAACAGCTGGAAAAAAAAACTTGCAAAATACAAGTTCTCAGCATGCACACTACATGATTTGTGTACACATTCCACATGCAAGTACTGCTGTTAAGTATTATACACACTGGTATTTTTAGAGGCTTGAGCAGGACAATAAAAAAATTATTCTGTTGATTTTATGGAGAAATAAGCACTGGGATTTGGTACTTTACCATTCACCAGATACTAAAAAAGTACAGCAAAATGGCCAAACCAAAACAGTGAACACAGGGATAGTCTGAAAAGATTATTCTGTTTCACTTAAGAAAATATATAAACATAATCAAGAAATTATTTGTAATAAATTTTTTTTAAAAATAAGTTCAAGAACTGCAAGCATTTTCTTATAACTTCAGGTTACAGTTAAAACGCTTGCTTTCTGGGTTTGCTTTCCTCCTCACCCTTCACAAGAAGACAGAACTACAGAACTTGCATCAACTTTATCAAATCTCACTACAGCTTTTAATAATTACCCTAACTTTTTCTAACTTCCGATTTCTGAATCCAGAAGTAAATGGTTTTAATTAAACACTTGCATACTTAGAACATGAGCACACACAAATCAGTGAAAAGACGTATTTTAAACCCCAATTGTTCAGAGACAAACTTAAACTTAAAAGACAGCAATTATTCTTTTTTAATTATTTCTTTGCATTTTCCATGCAGTGTGCTGCAACTGGCATCTAAATAGTTTCTTTGCCATCGTGAAGCGAAACATCTTGAATGCTCAAACTGTATTTTTATGAGTGCCGAGGGACCCTAAATTTTAGTGGTCTATTAAATGCCAGCAATTTCATGCTGCCTTGCATAAAACAGCATTCACATATTAGAGCACTGCAAGTCCATAGCTGCATTATGCTTCTCCCACACAACTCAAATATGAGTTGTGTATTTCATTAAAAAATATTTTTTTTTCAAAACACATATACTTTTTCAATTAATAGGTTTAAAGTTCCATTTCATTGTTGTGTGTTACACTATCCACATGGAAAGTGAGTGCACTCAAGCAGGGATTATAAAATCCATCAATATAGATAGCATTCCTTTCATTTCAATTCAGTGTTTTACTTAGAGATGTAAGTTGCAAATGCATAACTCTATGACACTTGGCAAGAATGCATGAACAAAATATTCTCCAAACAAGCTAATTTACTTTGCCATAAAAATCATTGCACTAAGCTTATTTAGTACACATTGCTCTGAAGAATGTGTTTCTGCAAGTCCTGCTGCCACCCAACCTTTCAGTGTTAGTTTTTATTCTCTTACCTGGCAATAATATCCTTTTCAAGAAGAAGTCCAATCCTAAGGTTTGTTTGTACTGTTTTCCAAACGTTTCTTGAGCAAAACGTGTAGCTAAGGATGTCTAAAACAGAACAGTATCAAATTAAGTTGTTATTTTTAACAGCAACAAACTTTATGTTAACCCAGAAGTATGAAATACAGTTAAACACTTTTTAAATCAATGAATGTTAACAGTGTTCATGGATTTGGAATGACAAGCACTCCAGTCAGTTTCAACATAATAACAGGAGGTGGCAAAGGCTACTAATTTATGCAAAAAGAAGCAACGTGCGTATTTGCTTTGATTTCAAAAATACTCTAACAGTCCTATTACAAAATATTGTGCAGATTTGAAGGAGGTATCATTAGTATGCTCAAACTGACACAAAACTAGATGACACCATCTGTACCTGAAGATCTTAGTACTTTTAAAAAGCATCCGTTTCCAAAACAAGGGTCCTCCCCTAGCAAGGAACACCATGATCCCAGACCAACTTTCTGGGGGAGAATAGAGATCTGCACCATGCAGAATCCCACAGGGGGCCCCTAAGCGTGGCACGATTTCTGCCACTGTACATCAGTTTTGGGATCAAGGATTACAGGAACTCTAAAATGGGAAGAGTCCTTTCTTGCACACAGAAAAAGAAGTTAAACTCATATTAAGAAAGCACATTTATAGAATCATTCCTTTCAGCAGAAATTTGAAAATTCACTTCTTCAGTTGGTATTCTGTGGATTTAGGAAAGCAAGCCAATACACTGTTATACCTAATAATAAGTTTTTACTATGTACAGCTGAAAGAATACACAACTAACCTAGGCAAACTACTGAAGCAAGGCACTTATATTCTGTCAGCAGCAATTTAGTAGCAATTTAAGGTCTCCTTTAAAGACAAAAAAAAGATGTTGGGGTAGAAAGGGAAAGAAATAAAGAAAGAAGGCCCACAAAAAAAGTAAAGGAGAAAACAGTGGTACAATCATAAATAATTAAGAAGTTTGTATTGAGAAAAAATTAATACTAAATATTAAAAATGATAAAACACTACCAAAATCAAATTAGTGTACACTTAAAAATCTCTTGTTGACATGACATTTGTAAATAAAAATACAAATTAACTACAGAAAAACATAATATAAATATTTATTTACCTATATAGAGAAGGAAAAATACTAGGAGGCTCACAAAACCCTTACATTGAGAAAACTCAAAACAGGCCAAAAGGGTTTTTTCTTGCCAGTTTTCCATTCATCAAGCCATGAAGAGATAAGACACACCAATTGTTGTCAAAAATTGCTGTAAAGAGCACATTTAGTCTAAAATGCAATAGCAAAATAATGCCAATAGTTCTGAAATATGAGAATAGGCAAGGTCCATGAGTAGAAGATTATTACAAAGATCTAAATTAGGCTAATGTCAAATGCAAACAGAAAAAAAACACCTTTTTTTGCATTAAAATATGATCTCATGAGCTCCAGCATTAACACTCTCGTATGAATAGGTAAACATTTACTCAACTATTAGATTTCCCATTAAGTAAATAAAACAAGATTTACTGCTTTCATGTTTCTATATCATATTTATATTCTTATCACTGGCATATATATATATATAATGAATGATATTTTCATGTCAGAAGATATGCTTAGGAAACAATTCCATAAATCAGTGTCAGCCTATGGCAACATTTTTATATATTTCACTCAAGCCCCAAGAGGATTTAAAAAAAAAAAAAAAAACAAATGGGGAAAAAAGCAAGTAAACTAGAAATAGCATGAGTATGCTTATATATTTATATCCCTGAGAAAAGGGGGAAGACCACAGAGGATGAATCATGAGAAGATTCTTCTGCCTTCAGTTATGTGACAGTAATACCAACACACACACAAAATAAAATTCAACACAAATTCAGACTACAGTATTGAAAGAGTCAGTAGAACTGATTCATTTAATCCCAGCAGTTAGCATGTCACGATTACAACGACATCTTTAATCTGTCATGGCCTTAAAGATGTAGATGAGAATAAGACAACTGCAGGAATACACCATTCAGTCTCCTTCAAATTTTCCTTTTGGGAAAAGTAACTAGTGCCTAGAGTACAGATTCAAGTATCATCTGACTATATCATAGTATTCTATATTCTCCAACACACTAATTTAGATCCTCATTAAATAAGTAACCACTCCTTTCTTGTTTTAAAGGCTCAGTAAGTATTAGCTTATCATTCTGTGACAGTCAATATTCCATGAGGACTTCTAGGGCTGTTAGTAACAAGAAACTACACACATTCAATTAACAGCCACCCTGTAAGAGCAGCAACAGCATGGCAAAGTCCTCTTAAACAGTTTTTCTCCACTGTGCTCTTGAACGCAAAAGAATTTATAGCACAAAATCACTGACTAACTCCTACTTAATTTTTTTCCTAATAAATGTTAGAGCTCAAGGAAGGTGTTGGATTACCAGTCTAGGGTCCTCTATTTATTCACAAAACAAGCATTTATCCACAAAATGCTAAGAGCAACAGTTCAAACTTCTTTACAACAATAAACAAAGAAGTTATGTCAATGCATATTCAAGTGCCTCTACAATGCAAATACTCCCTTCAAATCCCAGAAGTGTTCCCTGCCATACTTGCCAGAAAAGATTTTGCTCAACAGTTTTACCTGAGGATATGTTGAATACAACCTACATAAGAATTAATGAAAGTTAGATAATGGTTCAGTAGAACTGTAGTTGTAAAAATAAATAAGTAATCAGTGACCATTTTTTAGAAATGTTGCATTCCATACAATTCCACCCCTTAATGTCAGGGTCAGAAAACAGTACGATAGTATGAAGGCCTTTGTTCCTTTACAGCTCTATTAAGACAAACAGGCCACCAGCTTGCATAGCAGAATTTCCAGCAAAAATTCCATCAGTCTGGAAGGTTCACACACCTGCCTTAAATACTTCAAAGTGAATGTCAACACCCTATTCTAAATATCAATACTCTATTGAAGGTTGGGTTAAAAAACCCTGTTAAAAACAAGAAAATGTCTTTGGGTTCTACTGTACAGCAACCAAGATAGCAGTTTAAAAAAAAAATTTTAAAAAGTACAGTATTCTAAGTTTAAAATATAATAGGATATTTGGGAAAGTTTTTTTTTGAAAGAAGCAAAGATGGAATTTAACCTTACATAAAAGGCATGACAGTTCCTTGCTTCTATTTTTCAATGTTAACAATTCAGTATAAACTGAATTTGACATGCTGTTCCTGACAACCTACATAATGAGTAAAGAGGAAAAAAAAGCCAACAATATCTATTAAAAAAACTAACAAGTAATTAAATTGAAAGTCAAACAGAACAAGCAATGATAGCCAGCTTTGACAATGACTACTCATCAGAGCAACCAGAAACTTGTAGGGAAAACCCTACCAATGACAACTCTTTGAGCAAAGTCCTGTAGAAATAAGTTTTGAGAAAGCCATGCCAAAGTGAAGTATCATAGTTGTAAGGAAGAAAACTAAACCCAAAATTCAATTAGATGCAAGCACATAGTTCTGAAGCCAGGAATTTCCATTCACACATGAACTTTAGCCACAAATTGAAAATCTACTTTCCAAAAACCACATGTATCTATCCCTTCCCTCACTCCCTTCTAGAACATCAATACCATTATCCAAGCACAGCTATACTCATCCCTCAGTCATGTCCATCTTGTTGGCAAGAATTTTACAGCAAACAAAACTAAAACAAACACTAGGCTAAATAAGGAAATGCTTTAACTACCATAAAAACACATAACTGTCCAAGCTAATGTCCTTCCATCCCACTGTTAACTACTGATGCAACTTTCTTCACTGAAAAAGAGAGAATTATAATAATTTCTTGACATTTGGTGTAGATCTA
This sequence comes from Urocynchramus pylzowi, assembly GCA_013397555.1. Classification (NCBI taxonomy): domain Eukaryota; kingdom Metazoa; phylum Chordata; class Aves; order Passeriformes; family Fringillidae; genus Urocynchramus; species Urocynchramus pylzowi. The sequence continues at coordinate 32,117 of VZRH01005471.1, read as the reverse complement.
TTTGATGCAGCTGGGCCAATCTCCACAGCACACTTCATTCAATTTTCCATTTGCAAGACTCAACAGTGATAACAATATTTTTGTCACCATCTATGACGTTTTTGAACCCAAGTGAAACAAGACAGTTAAGAATTCGCACAATGCTTAAAAATCTGCTATCCTAAAAAAACCTAAAGTAAGCAGGACACTACTTTTTACGCCAGCCTGTTTTAGCTCCTGCAACTCCCATACCAGCTTGAGCATTCATTATTTCATTTTCATCATCCATTGTTACCAGAAGGAAAAGATAGGATGTTTCTGCTACCATACTCTAGTTCCAGCTACAGCAGATAGCAAATAAACAGAACCTCAGAACACCTATTTTTCAGAACCTCCCTTCCCCATTAACAGCTCTGAGATTTACTTCCAGAGGCCCAAAACCTTTTTCAACATTAGCAAATCATAATATTCTATCTCAAATCAGCATCCTTGATAATTTCAGTATTAAGCCAATCTATGCATAAAAAGAGTAGAAATATCTGGATCATAACATCATTTTTTTTCAATCCATACTAGTAATGTTGGTTTACTTCAAGGGAAAATCATTTTGGCCCAGGAAAAGTGAGTTGATTTAAAACCCAGACATGTAAGGCTGCTGTATGTATATATGCCCTTCCTACATTCAAAATCAAAGAGCCAACTGCTATTAATAATTGCTGGATTTTTGCATCTCACATTGTCCCCACTTCTGATTGCTTTTTAGATTGTTTTCCTAATTTGTGTAGTTCATTAAAATCATCCTTTATTATCTCTTGACTAACCAGTCTCGCTTCCCTCAATTTTGCTTTTCCACAGTTCACCATTACCTTACCATGTCTATTTTACCCTAAGAGTTTTACAGATTCTACTCTGTCTCACTTCTCTTATGCCTTCTTCTACTTTTACTCTTCTCTACCTATGTTTGCTCCAGCAGCACTTATTGCTGCCCTGAAAATTCTAAGTAACCAATTATTAATTCAACCACCTCAAATTAACAGAAGCACAGCACTCCTCCCTTGCCTCATGGATAGAGCAATTCCTAGCTGGTGTAAGTCCAAACATTACCTTTAGCTTGAACTGACACTGATTTGTTTTTAAGCTGCTACCAATCCTGCATGGAACCCGAGTCAGACTGCTTCCAAGCAATGGGTGAGGAAAACAGCACAACAACAATTTTTTTTGTTGTTGTTTTTTTGGAAAAGAGGGGGTAAAAGAAGCCAAATGTTAACACCACACACTAAATACAAGATACAGTATTTCACATATAACCCATCATTTTCTACACACCTCCTGTCTCATGATCCTAGAGTGACAGGAAGAGAAAAACCAACACCTTGCACAGTAAAAGAGAGATAAGTATGCATGTGTGTAAAGACCAGCTGTGAACCAGATGTGAGAGCCAGGCAATTTAGAGTTGAAAACACATAGACATACACAGGTTTCAACAAGTAAACAGAACGAGTAGACAACAAAAGAGAGGAACCTCAACAATTTAGTCTTCTGAGGTACAAAACAGTAGTAGGTACATTTTATCCTTCTATTCCATGACCCAATGGCTTCTTTATTTTTACAAGACCTTACAATAAATCTGTGAGTGCTGCCAGGCCATTGGGATGGTGGGAAGGAGCCTCTATTACAGCATCATCTAGGGGGGACAGGAGGAAAAGCAGCCCACCAGAGCATTGCTGCTGCTCGTGCCCAAGAACCTGCCGTGGAAGTGCGAGATTCCTAGAGTCAGCAGGAGATGCAGTGAGTGGCAGCTCCTGAGAGAGAGGTACCAACAGGAACCAACAGGAATACACATCAAAACTCAAGAAGGCTTGAAAATCCATGCTTGGCAAGAGATCTTGCTACAAGCTGCTCAACAGCAGTAGTGAAAGGATTCTTCAGCTTGAATGGAAAGCTCCTGGGAAATGCTACCCGTGAAGCAGCACTTCAGCTGTCAATGCTGTGCATTTATTATGCTCTCATCACACAGCTGGTTGGAATTGCCCATCTATTGACTCAGATGAACACAATACCACTTCAGACTGGGTTTAGAATCACTGGAGACAAAAAAAATGTTCTGTTTCTTTATAGAGCTCTGAATAAGTAAGTGAGCAAAACCACATGTACTCTCACATAGAGTTTATTCCTATTAATGTAAGGCAGTTCATTTAAACCAGCTCTACGAACATTTCCACTTTTCATATGAACTGTGAAGCAAGCAGAATTTCTTCTCCTTGTAGTTTCAAAAGTTAACGACAGAGGAAAGAACTGTATACTTCAATTTATTGTATCATACAATAAATTTACTATTTTCAGGTGTATCTCACAAAATTCTTCAGGCTACATATGACAATAGATATGTTCAAGTGCATAGTTAAGATCAGTGACTATTTTAAATGGTTAAGAAAGCAGGCTTTCTTTTGCCTTCTTTGGTCTCTCCTTGTCAAAATTTCTCTTTCACAAAGAGAAATTTGTTGGTTTATTGTTTGATTGTTTTGACTATTGTTGATAAATAAACTTCTATAAACAGGATTTCATTGTGGTGATTACAAATAGGGGAAAAAACCCTAAAAACATAGAAGTTACAAACGAAAACTATATAGACCCAGCAGTGCCTTTCCAAACTCTGGAACAGAAACTCCACTAGGTGCAAACTGTTCTGTCCAGCCCGGGAGGTTGGCAGCTCTGTACCCGAAACGAAGGGCGCCTGCAGACCCAGCTAAGCGACCTTCCCTGCTCGTCCCTTTGGAGGGGAGCCGCGAGCCCTGGTGCTCGGCCCGACCCCAGCCCCCCACGGCCGGGGCACCGCAGCCACCGAGAACGGCTTGGGCCGCTCCAGCGGCTCCAGCCCAGCAACTCCGGCCCCCGGGGCGCGACCGGCAGCGCACGGGGACCGCTGGGAAACTCCCTCAGCACAACACCAATTACGTTGTTCGCCGCTCCTTTTCTCACGGCTCAAGAAAATTGGATTACGGTCGTGTACGTCTTTTTGTTGACGACACCTCCTCGGGTGCGGAAGCCCCGTCAGAGGGTCCGGCTGCCGGGCACGGCGCGGATACCGGCGGGAAGAGCCCGCGTCTCCCGTGCCTGGAGGGCCCGGAGCCGGGGGGGAGCAGCCAGCCAGGCATCGCGACAGCGGCTGCGCGACAGACTGGAGGCCGCCGCAGGCTGCTCTCTCCTCAGCTGCACAGCCAGCGGCAGCGTGAAGGGGAAGGCCGCGAAGGGGCTCGGGGCACCGCGGCGAGGGAGAGGAGCTGCCGGCGGGGCCGGCACTGACCTTGCCAGTGGTGCCGTCCCCCAGCACCACCAGCTTGAGCTGGCGGTCCGGACTCTCCTCCTCCTCCGAGTCCGACATGATCTCTACGGCCCCGGCGAGAAAGAAGAGGCTGAGAGCAGCCGGGAGGAGCCGGGTGCAGGAGCGAGGACGGTACACACAGAAGAGCGAGCGCCGCGCTCACGAAGCCGACGGCAACGGTGGAGCCACCACCGCCATCTTCCTCCGGCGCGCCCTCCGTCGCTATGGTCCGCGCGGGGCGAAACCAACGACAGCGCTGAGGGAAGGGGGAAAACGGTAAATTGAGGGGGGGAGCTACAGCAACAAGTCCAGCTGCTGCTTCGGGACACACCCACTTCTTCCCCCACAGGGTCAGGAGATGGTTCAGCCCGGCTGCCGGCCGCACGCCGCTGTGGCTCGGGCCCCGCAGTGACGCCCCGCGCGGTAACCAAGCAACGGGGGGCGGGGCGGGGGCGGGGCTACGGCCCGGCCGCCCCCGCTCG
>VZRH01005471.1:16846-28266 GCA_013397555.1 Urocynchramus pylzowi | reverse complement strand
GGCCGCCCCGTGTGGGGCTGGCCGGGGCGGCCGCGGGGTTTGCTGTGGCAACTGCGTATGGCAACTAAATAAATAGCTGTGGCAGCCAAGTCACGGAGTCACTGCCTGGTTTGCGTTGGAAGGGAGCTTAAACATCATCTCATTCCAACACCCCTGCCATGGGCAGGGTCACCTTTCTCGAGGCCGGGTTGCTCAAAGCCCCGTCCAGCCTGGCCTGGAGCACTGCCGGGGATGGGGCAGCCACAGCTTCTCTGGGCAGCCTGTGCCAGTGCCTCACCACCCTGAGAGTAAAGAATTCCTTCTTGATATAATCTAACCCTGCACTCTTTCAGCTTAAAGCCGTCCCCCCTTGTTCTGTCCTTACATGCACTTGTATGAAGTCCCTTTCTGCCTCTCATACCCCCTTTAGGGGGGTACATAAAGGCCTGTACAGTAAGGTCCCTCTGGAGCTTTCTTTTCTGCAGACTGAACAATCCCAGTTCTGGGGACCCCACCACTTTCTTACACAGTCTCAGAATTTTTTTAGCCATATAAGCAATCAGCAAGAAAACTTGTCAAGGTAGCCCTAGCTGAATTTTAGACCACTACTTTATTACATATAAAATACATTATATAGCTAGGGAGAACAGGCTATAACCTCCTCTTTTGCATCAGCCTTCCCTGAGTTTGAAAACTGCCAGCGTCCCTTCAGCCTGTCCTCTTTCCCATAGACTAAACAACTCCTCTTCAGTCAGTCTTTCCCTCGGTTGTCTTTTCTAGACTTCTGATTATTCTTGTTGCTTTCCTTTGGCCCCTCTCCACTTTCTTGCAGTACTGTGCCAAAAACTGGATACAGTACTTCTGTTGAGGCCCTGAGAATACTGAGCAGAGTGGAAGTATTACTTCATGTGTCTTGCATACGAGACTTCTGTTTATCTATCCCAGTATGAGGTTTGTTTTCTTGACAGTATGACATTGCTGACTCATACGAATCCTGATTTACTAAAAGAGCCTCTGCATGCTCTCCTGTTATTGGCATGTCATACATGTTGAAGCTTTATTTCTGTTTGACTGTAGTGCTTTCTGCTTTTCCCCATTGAATTTAATTCTGTTTCAGGCTACTTGCAACATTTGTCAATATAATTTTATTTATAATGTTGTCCTCCAAAATTCATGCCAACCATGCCAACTTGCTTATATCTGGAAGTCTAAGAACCACACTCTCTATTCAAAAGTCATTAATAATGATATCCAGTAGTACCAAATCTCTTCAAGCCTCTATTTGGCATATTTTTCCAGTATAAGTGACAACAATTCTTTGGGCATTGTTTTTATGACAGTTTGAACAGAGACAATTGAAACTTTTAAAGTATAATGTATTTTAATGGCTTCAATAAGCTAAGAATTTTTAGAACAACTTTGTATAATGCCTAAATAGCAATCGTACCTGTTTCAGTCTCTTTCAGGTTTTCTTTATGAAATGTATGTCTGAAATTTCCAATATTACAAGTACACTGTTTTACTCAATCCTCAGCTGCATGAAGAAGGTTCTGTATTGATCATGTATTCATGTGTTTGCATAATTGAGGCTAAATGCTTTTCCAATTACTTTCTGGAAAAAAAAATAAAAAAGGAGGGGGTACAGATACACCATAAAGTACATTAAATTCTAATGGAAGACAAGACACAAACCTTTCCATAATCACTCCATAATTTGAATCAAATTAAATGTGTCCTTCATTATTTTCCACTTCAGATCTTCTTTTAGCCTAATTGTACTGCAAGTTCTCTTAACTTGGCACTTCAGTAAGATCAGCATCAGGGCTCAGCTGAACAGCATTTCTTGGAAGGAAGAGCAATAGGGACAAATGTGGAATTTTCCTTTATGATTTCTGACATACTGAATAGTTGTACAATTGGCATTAGACATTTAAAAGCTCCACATCTCACTCCAGGGCAGACACGTGCTTGATAAACGACTCTTGGTGGAACTGCTCATATTCCTGAAATGCCACCTCAGTCACATTAAGAAAAAAATATGAAATATTAATTTAAAGCTTTCTGATGATTTTGAGGAGAAACAGGTTCTATTTAACCCACAAGATGAGAAGGTGCATGTGCAAAAGCAGGATGATAAGAGAGCAAGGTGCTTTGAGTGTCCAGACTATGTGTATTTTCATTTGAAATATCACAAAGAAATGCATGTGTTATAATAAATATCCCAAAAAATTTAATTTGCTTCTCTTTCATCTTCAATGTTGTATTCACGGGCTAAATTTTGTCTTGAGACTGTGTATCTGATCTGTTTAAATAAGCAGTTATCTATTAAAACAAAATTTTGGACATACAATGAATACTTGGTATGGATAAACATACATGCTTGCTATTGATTACTAAGAAAAATGAATGTAAACTATCCCAGGAGATGGCATAGTAATGCAATGAGCACAACTCAGCTCCCAAAAACCTCCTTGCTTAAGTCTATGAATGACAGGGATGTACTAAAATCAATTTTTACTATATAAAAGATCAGTGTACGAGAAAAAACCTGCCTGGTGGAGTTAATGCTTTAACAATAATACTACCAAAGATTGTTGTTTACCATTATTTTTCTTTAGTAGCATAACAGGGCAAACAATCTGACTGCAGATCTTTACACATCTTGCTTGTGATGTTCAGCAAGCAGCTGAACATTAACAGCCTGGTGTGGTCATTTTACACAGAGTGGTACAAATTTTTGCTACCAACATGTCCCCTCTGGGAGGCTTTCAAAATGAACTATTTTTGTCATTGCCATCTTTACTAAACATGGATAATATTTTATAGATGAAAGGAAGCTAGTCTTAAAGTGTTTGATACTTCACAGTTAAAGGAAATATATGAAGTGTGTTGAAAAGCACTGGAATTAACAAACAGATCACTGCAGTAAAAAAAAAAAAGAAGAACTGATAACAGTATAGAAATAATTTGAAACTCTTATGCATTTTTAAAATACTAAGAAAAAATCCTTGAACAGTTACTTTGAATGGAGTTTTTACTGAAAAGTGCCTGGGTCACCAAGTGACACAGAAAATAAATATATATTCTTGAATAAATATATATTGTTAAATAAATATATATTGTTTGACATTCTGCCTGTATTTTGTAACTCTCCCCAAGTAAAATCACTGCAACTTCTGAATGAGTTTTTGGGAGACAGAGGTAGTAGAGTGTGACAGGACAGGCCAGAGATGTTTAGGAGAGGAGACAGGCAGCAGTGGAGGAGTTAGAGCTTATATGTGAGTAGGAAAGGAGGGCTGGAAGGGGAAATCTGTGGGAATTCCTGAGGGTCAGAGACAAGAGTGGGAGTTTTTAGTATTCATTCTTCACAGTACACATTTTTATGCAACATCTTCATTCATCTCAAGAGACAGAGCCAGGTACCCAGTTCACCTCATTTGGTTTTAAAGGAACTTTTCTTCCTGGCCCCTGTGAATTTTTGTGTTGCTCTTGGATGCCACTTGTTCCCTTCTTCACATTTTCCCCTACAAAGCCCAGTTAAATTCTTTAGTGCAAGCCATTGATTTTCATTTCTGATCATGTTTTGAGCTGTCAGTCAGAAGTACTCTCTTTTTTTTCTCCTGTCATTTTGTTACAGTTCAATTAGAAAACCATTTTTGATCATCAGTTTCAGTTTGAAGAAGAAATAGCACTGTTCCAGTTTTGGTTCCTTTGCCTCCTTGTCCATAAGTTACCCTAAGCAATTGTGGCATACACTGTCCACCATGTTTGCAAATGCAAACGACCTCTGAATGTGGAAGGTTTTTTTTAGAATATAGTATAAGGTTATACTCCCTTATGCAAGCATCTACAAAAGCACCAAAAATCATCGCCTACATAGGAAATAGATGTATGCTTCTCCCAAGCTCTGAGAAGAAACTCAGAAAATGTGACTCAAGCTGAATGAGGTGGAATCTGCACTGAGAGAAAAAGGAATAGCATGTGTGAGAACCTTCAACCTTTTTGCCATCCCCTTCAAGAATGCAGGGTCATTAGCTACCAAGTCATCTGTGCTGTCCTTAGAGCACTTGATGGAAACAACACACTTCTCAGAGTGATTGACATGAACTGTGTCCTCTGTTACAGACATAATACAAGACATTCTTTTAACATTTGTTCTGTTTTTTCTGCCCATGCTTACACAACACTCATTCTCTTTTGAGTTTCATTCATACCAATATTTCTATTTCAAGTCTCTGTAGCTGGGATCTGTACATACTCCTCTACTTAAATGTGGAAATTGACATTCCATTTGTTTGAATGAAGACAGTGTCCTTGAAAAGAAAAGCAGAATTGTTGCCACAGAAGTGGAATGTGCATTTTAAAAGAAAATATATTTACTTCCATTATAATGTTGGGTTGCCACTCATCTCGGGAGCAAAGTAGAGAGCAGCTGTTGGTTTTAATTGCTCTACAGATTTGCAAATAAAACCCAAATTGTATCTACATCATCAATATCATCTCTAATGTCTTTACCAGACACTGTTTTCTTCTGCACTGCTTGATGACTGTGCCTTGAGTGAAACTCAGTGATTAATGTGCCTGACTCAATGGACAACTGAGTGGAAATGGTAAATAATGACTTGTTTTTATACACGTAAAAACCAGTTCCTACTCAAGTTGGAAATCCTTGCTTTTGGAAGGGCATTCTTCCATCTTGCTTCCTGCTAACCTAAGGTCATGCAAGGAGTAACTGTTTTTAATGCTGTTGACTGCAGTGATGTAAACGTCTCTGGCCCAGACGCTGCAGTGAACAAGACTTTCCACACAGGAATATGGTTAAGCTGAAGGCCGCAACTTTTATGAACTACATTGCCTAATAAAACAGAGAAGAACCACTAGCCAGCTGTTCCCCACAAACTACCCAGTAAAACAGGGCCAGTGAGGTTCACCAAGCACAAGACTGTGGAGGCCAAGCTAAATGTTTAAGAGAAAGCTGACCGCATCCTCCCTCTGGCAATAGTGACCATGGTATGTGAAACTGTCTCCTCCTACACTGACTCTGCTGGGGAGGGGAGAGAAATGTCAGCAGTAACTTTCTAATTTGTGTAAGGCACTACCTTTTTCCCTGTACTGTGGAAAGGGAAATAGCTTACTGACACCTGGCTAATATTTAAGACATGAGCAGTAATTCTAGCCACATGAGCAGTAATTCTAGCCACAGTTAACATGAAAAATCCATATTGGAAACCTGCTCTCCAGTTATGTGAATGGACAAACAAGTTCTCTTGTCTTTCCACTAGCTGAATTTACTAATAAAGCCACACCACATTTTCAGTGTGATAAATCCTTTTTCTCACTAAAGCACACTATGTAACTCAGAGTATAAAGTCCAGCAACAGCCAGGCTAACAACAACAGTTACAGAAAGAGAAGGGGTCAAAAAGACCTACAGAATAAAAACTAATTTAGAAATTAAGTACTTCTAACTTCTGAGACAGTCATGCAAATTTGGAATTTCCCACATGAACACAGAGGATCACTGGGAACTCCTGTTTCTTGTCCCCAAATCACAGTGCTTGTTGGAAAAGTGGAGAAAGCTGTCTTTCTCACAGTCTTGACCTGTTACCAGTTCAAAAATAACAACATGGAAAATCTAGAATTATTTTCTAGCCTGTACTGCAGCTTTGGAAGGACTCACAAGCTTTGGAAGGACCCACCTGAATCACTGGTGTCCTGTTGTTAAATTCCTGAAGGATACCATCAAGTTACATCACAAAAGCAAGAAAGCCATGTGCCCTCACCACTCTTCTTGGAAGTTTGTTCTAAGGCTTGGTGGTTTCATTCCATGTTATGTGCTTACCCTTCCATTTCTTTCCCTGTCCTGCTGATGGTGGAGTGTGCAAGCAGCTGCATGGGGGTTGGTTGCCAGCTGGGGTAAACCACAACATCCAACCTGACAGAGAAGCTTCCACCTAATCACTTGCTCCCCCTCCCTCAGCAAGAGCAGGGAGACAATCAGAAGGACAAAAGCAAGAGATGAAGGTTGAGATAATCACAGTTTAATAAGTGAAACAGAGCCACACACACAAGCAAAATTTTTTTTTAAATTAATTAATTCTCTACTTCCCATCAGCAGGCAGATGTTTAGATGCTTCCTGGAAGGCAGAGCCCCAGCATGCCTATTTGGGAAGTGCAATAATCTCAAATGTCCACTTTCCTCCCCCTTTCCCCCAGCATTTTTACTGTGCACAATAATTGCATTTGCTTTTCTCACACAAAAATCACATTTCCATTAGATTTAGTAGCCATCTCATTCTTCTCCTAAACTATTAGCTATCAAATCTCATTTTCTCCTGAATGTTTAGTTACTAGTTTCCAAGTGTATGACTTTGCAGCCTATATGGCTGAAAAAACACCAAGGGTTGTGGGCCACAGTTATCCAGTTCTCTTGGCCCAGTATCTTGGGCCTCTGCTGTAGCTTCCCAAAATCCTCTTACCAGTTAATCAGCCTGATCCTGCTTTTTGTGGGCAGCTCTTTAAGAAATGCATTACACAATGCTGCACCTGAAACTTATTGTTCAAGTGGCCCATCCCCTGCAACCTGATACTTCTTTCAGTAACATCCATCATCATTGCCTCTTTATCTAATTCTCCCATCTTCACCTTATCTACTGATTTCCATTTTTCTGCCTTAATGTGTAGCTTCTCTCTGTGAAAATCCACACAGATGATATCTTCCTGAGGTGGATTGACCTTGGCTGAGTACCAGGGGCCCACCAAAGCCACTCTATCACTCCCTTTCTCAGCTGCACAGGGGAGAGAAAATATTATATAAAGTTCATGGATTGAGATAAGTGCAGGGAGAGATCTCTCATCAGCTATCATCATGGGCAAAACCAGCTTGACTTGGGAAAATTAGTTTTATTTATTACCAATCAAATCAGAGTAGAGAGAAGACAAATAAACCCAGAACTTAAAACACCTATCTGTCACCCCTACCTTTTTCCCAGTCTCATCTTCACTCCCTAATTCACCAGCTCCTTCCCCCAAGGAGTGCAGGAGGATAAGGAGTGGGGGCTGTGGTCAGTTCATCACACATAGTCTCTACCTCTCCTTCCTCTGCAGGGGAGCACTCCTCACACTTCTTTCCCTGCTTCACCGTGGTTTTCCAAGGGTCACAGCCTCCTTCAGGAGTCTGCCTGTTCCAGCGTGGGGTCTTCTAGGGGCTGCTAGTGGATCTCTGCTCCACCATGGAGCTCAACAGAGCACCTGCCTCTCCCAGGTCTGCACTGCAGGCTGCAGGGGGATAAATCTCTGCTCCGGTGCCTGAAGCACATCCTTCGCCTCCTTCTTCACTGACCTTGCTGTCTGCACGTTTGTTCTTCTCGCATATTCTCACTTCTCTCTTCAGACTCCCTTGTGCAGGGCTGTCCCCCTCTCCTTAACCCCTAGAGGCACTGCCACTGTTGCTATTGGCTTGACCTTGGCCGGTGGCAGGTCCATCTTGGAGCCAGCTGGTATTGGCTCATGTTGGACATGATGGAAGCTTCTGGCAGCTTCTCACAGAAGCCACCCCCACACCCTGCTACCAAAACCTGGACACGCAAACCCAATACTATTTAGACACTGTCATGTCTAAATTGCCCACGTCTAAAAAATCTTTCAGCAAATCAGCTGTCATGTTAATATGACACATGAAGTAAACCTGTGTTGCAATGTATCCTATTTTTCACTTGCCTAGAGGTCCTTATTAACATTCTTTTTCACTCTGAACCATATGTCAAAAGAAATCCCTTGGAAATACATCAATTAAAGCTTTAGATAATCTATCAGCCTGTGAAGACTGTGTGAACAATTCAAAAGACAAACTCGATTTTCTGAATAAATTATTAATTGCAAATTATATTTAATACCCTTTGATATTAATAAGATAGTGAATATATCCCTTTTAGCAACACTTTTATGATCAGCTTTCACAGCAATAATTATTCACTATTGATCTTCATACAAGGAACTGCACACACATGAATTAAATGAATCTTGACGTTGGAAACCCTCTGCAATTCCCTTTCTGCCAAGTCTATACAATCTCTGCAAAGTCATATATGTTGCTAGCCTCAAAGGCAAGAAAAGAGCTCCAGGTTTCCTACTTTGACCTCTCCAAATATACGTTCATCTCCACCATTAAACTGCAGATGTCATAGTCATGACAGTGCAGCTCTGTGTTCACTGCAGCACATGCAAACCAAGCTTTCAGAGTGCTCAAAACTAATTAGTTCCCCAGGCTCCTGGACTTTATTATACTGGTCACTGTAGAGCTTCTACTCCTCTGCTCCTTCAGAGCAACCTCATCTGTAAGTGCTTGGCAACTGGAAGGTACTGATGATCCAGTACAGTTGTCTGTCATATTGTATAAAATTGTTTCATTGTTCTTTGATTGTCCCCCCATGACTGTGGATTTTTTTTTTCTTTTTCCCTAGATTGCAATTTGCAGTTTTTAAGGAACAAATATGATCTATTGGCTATACCTGTGTACATCAACTAGTGAACTGAGATCCTCATGTCTGACTACAGATTTTAGCTGCTGTGAATATTCAAGCAATGCAGTCAGGTGTGTAGCTCAGTCTGGAGTTATTGGATGCACTTTTTCCTGTGAAACTTTCACGGGAGAGGTAAGTTTGCAGAGTTACTGCAGACACCCAAGACTGATTTTCTTGAGCAAACAACTATTTCAGTCCAAAATTAATTTGAAATATCTGTGGAGTGTCATTTAGTGTCCTCCAACTCAGCTGTGTCCTGTTGCTATAGTCCATGTAAGAGACAGTACTCCGGAGGATGAAGCCTAGCGTTTCCTCCACAAACCTGCCAGGCAGCCATCAGCTGTGCCATTTCATTGCCACATCAGCAAATGAAGGCAAAGCACTGACTACCCCAGTGTGCTTTGCCAGAAAATGGTCCCCATCTGAATAGCTTAATGTAATATCTTAATCAGCTTTGAAATGTCTTCTGTGCCCAATAGGCATGTGTGTCACTACTCTCTGTGGCAGAGGGCTCCGACTGTGTTCAGGAGCCAACAGCTGCAGCAGGATGTCACAGTGCAGGATGTCACATCCACACCCTCTCCATGGTTTGCTACCACCATTAGCAGCAATGAACGTGCACCCACACCTCACCCACACCACAGCCTCACCTGAGCTCATCTTCATTGGTGACCTAAGCCTTGATGTGAGCAATCTGGCTGGCACAAGTCCCTCCAGCTGCTTCAGCTGCTGTGGCATCCGGCAAACTGGAGAGCTGCAACCCTGCCTGGGAGCTGGGTACCAGTTCATTAGCTGGCCTGTCATACTCTAATAAACATGCTTTCTTAGACATTATTTATGTCATTTAGCACAGTAAAGTTCCCAGCTCAGTGTCAATGTGTCTCAGATGGAATGACAAAGAACTAATTTTTCTGATAGTTCTTCTGTTCTTCTTATTGCACATGACAAACTAAAATCAGAACTATCCTCCACTTTTCCACAAGGGACTATGACCAGCAGAATTACATCTCTGGGATAACTGGTTTTCAAACCCCTACTTTGTATCAATTTTCTTCTGATGTGGTATCAAAAGCTGTGACTCACTCAAAGTGTTTTTCCTCAACACTAGCTTATGGGCTTCCAAACTCATTTCTTCCCAGGAAACTTTACATCTTGAGGGCAATTCTGTTGCTGCTGCCAAAACTGTAGGTGTTTCTGATGGAGATGAAGTGCTTTATGGCATGATTATCTCAGATCTACATCGAGCCAAACCATAGAGATGTATTAGCAACGTGGTAAATACAGAAAATACTAAGGAAGAGATAGTTAGGAGAAGCACACCAGGAAAAGCTGGAAGAAAACCATGACAGAATTTACATATTTAGTGCTTTACTCAAGTAGACCAAGAAGAAACATTGCAATTAAGGTTTTGAGAGCATGCAAATATTATTAATGAAAGATTATGTATTATTTTCTATTTCCTGAGAATTCCACCACCTACACTTTTAACATCTTATAAATGGATCAGTTGTTTTTACCTTACTTTACCTACAATTTTCACCAGTTAATAACACGTTCAAATTCATATTCAGTTTGACAATATATTCAATTAATTGAGAGCCCACTCAGCTTATTGCATAGACTTAATGGAATAATGTAAAAATATCTAGACTGCTATGAGAATTGAGATTCAGACTTAAAATGAGATGTGGTTCTCATAATTCGACACAATTTGAAATGTTTGGAGTGATTTTCTATTCTTACTTGTAAGTAGAATATCTGGTTTTTTAAAGGAAATATGATATTTGAGTTGCCAGTGTTCCTTTTAAATGGACAAATGTACACCCACAGACACAGACAGTATGTATCTGTGACTGCTGGAGCACATCAAGTGAAGTGGCTGGATTTTAGATCCCTGCTGGCAAACACAAACATGTTGGATGCCGTGCAATTCTGTCACTTCACTTTGGTTCTTCGATGGCAGTTGTAATCTTCTGAAAAAAAAATTAGTCTCATAAATTTCTGAGCTGTTTGGCCGAGTTCCTGCAGTCCTTTGCCTATGCAAAACGGCCTTCTACTCAAGCTTTGTTATCCAGTAAAATATTACAAAAGTTCTCCACTGATCTCAGTCTGTCATGCAAAAACTTTTCCAAGACATTGCCTGCTAGATTTCAGCTTTAACTGGTAGGCGTTGGTATGTTTTCATTTTCCTGAATCAGGCAATATCTGTCCCAACAGCAAAACAAGGATCCTTGAGTCAGACTCTTGCACTGCACATGCAAAGGAATTTTTTTGAGATCAAAGGGGGAAATCTGGCTGGTCTGAAGGGTGATATCACTGCTAATCCTGTTTTATTTTCTGCCTAGTGAGAATGAAGAGCAGAAAACTTCATACAATATACACTGTAAAAATAACAGAGGGCATGAGCCTGTCAGCCTATCATTGACACGAGGCATGCAGACCTGCATCCTGACAAGGATATTTTGTGAGCAAAGGCAGTAATGAGGTTTTGAAAAGCACACATTTAAGAGTAATGGATGCTTTAGAGCTGTGCTCCTACAAGTTGTGATTTAAAAGGCTGGAGGCTTCAATTTGAACCACTAAAATTCAAAATGACAGGAACTTACAAAATTTTATTGCTATGCATTTAATAAAATTTACATTTACAAGCTGTCAATTTGAAATGCTGAATAACTCATAGTTTAGAACACTGAAAACCAGTTTGAAATACTCTTGCAATCCATGGCTTCCTACATACAGTCTTTCTCAGATACCTAGAATAATTCATCCATCACACACTTTTCCTATTTCTCTTAATTCATCTTTGGCCCCAAAAATATATTGTCTTTGAAGGAAGGTCAGGGAAAGAAATGCATCTTGCTGTCATTAAAAAAAAAAAAAAAAAAAAAAAAAAAAAGCACAAAAAAAAACCCCCAAGGAA
>VZRH01005470.1:407781-440729 GCA_013397555.1 Urocynchramus pylzowi | reverse complement strand
CCGCTGTCCCGGTGCCGCCGGTGGCCGGGCGGCCCCACCTAGAGGCGGCCCGGCCGCACTGCCCGCCCGGGGCTGCCCGCCCGGCCCTTGGCACACACGGGTGCCAAGGCACGGCCCCGCTGCCCGGTGCCCGGCGACAAACCAGCCGGAGGGGAGCCTGCCTGGCTGCCGTGGGAGGTGGCCTCTCTCAGCCACCTGAGCCGTTCTGCTCGCCAGGTGAGAGGCTGCCCTCTCACAGCAGCACTGCATATGAGGTGTGGGTGATGAAACGGGGAAAGATATGTTCTGCTTATAAAAACCTTTCTATCACATGTGAAAGAACAAGGAAAGGTGGCTGCAAAACCTTAGAAAAGCCTTTGTAAAGAGCACAGACTTTCTCCACAACATATAACGTTGTATAAAAAGATCCAGATGATCCTGGGCGGGAATGCATTGCCCTGGGAAAAGGAAACGTTATAACTTTTCCTTCAGGATAGGATTTGCCCAGTATGGGAAAATAATTAGTGGTGTAATCTCCATGTGCCAGTTTTGGGGCAGAGCCAAGCTAGCACAGTACCACTTCTGCCTTCCAAGCTCTTCTCAGCTCGGAGGCAGGCCGAGGAGTTTCATGGCCAGGGGCTGCCACACACTGCAGCCCTCTTGGCAGCACCTCCCAGAGCCTGCATGGTGGTAGGTATTACTTTTGCCATACCTTATTAGAGGTGATTCTTTTCTAGACACAAGCTGTCTCCCCAAACCAGTTTTCCTCCCGATATACTTGGAGCAATGCAAATCCTTGCTGAGTCTCCTGCTGGCTCTTTCAGGGATTTAGGTGGAAGAATGCAGTGGTACAAACAGTGCTTCCTTCTATAAGGAATTTGAATCCCTTGTTGGTAATGGGGAAGATTTCTTTCATGGCTTTTACATCAGGTGTGCTACTCTCTGGCTGTGCAACAAAGGCACACAAACATATCCCAGACAACTTGCTGGTTTTGCAGGAAAATCTTATGTCATCTGCTTTTGAACAGGTTTTGACTCTATTTCTTGGATAATAACAATTTATTTCCAACAAATGTAACTGTAACTACACAGTAGGTGACAGCTGTACATCTCTAAACCATTTTCCTGTCAAGATTTCTTCCTGTATTTCACGAGGGATCTCATATAAGTAACTGCTGCAACACTCAGTCTTCAAATTGCTTTTTGCAGTTGACATTAGGATCCTGTGCTGTTGCTGAGATATCAGCTGTAAGATGCTTCCAGAGTTGTGTGAGAGAAGGATTTACCCTCCCCAATCAAAAGAAAAATTTGAATGATTTTTAGAATTCAACTGAATATGTGCAAATATAATGCTGACAATGAGAACTTTATTCTCACTAACGTGACAACCTTTTAGCAAATTAGCTCAGTATGTTTTAATAGCTGCTTTACAATCCCTTTCATTCCTTATATGGGGAAAAGCCCATGTCCTTTAGGGCTGGGAGGCTCAAACAAAAACACTTCTACAGGAGTTTACAACCAAACTGAAAAGAATGCTCGAATTTTGCTGGTTGCATATATACAGTGACACAGCTTTGCCCAGTTTTATTGCTCAGAGATGCTGTTTCTGGGAAAACCAACCCAAATCTCCCTCTTGCTGCTTCATCTTTACACTAACAAGTGAAGGCTTGGCATGCAGAGTACCAAGCATGAAAATAAACCTACCAGCATTTCATTTCACTGCATGGCAGTTTCTCCTGAATTATTCCTCCTTACAAGTCCTTGAGAAGGAAAAGACAGGCAGGCTGTCTAACCACATTGTGACCTCAGGAAGGAGTGGAGCTGCAGGGTTGTGTCTGGTGCTTAGTGCCAGGAGGCAACAAGTTCTGTACACGCTGGGAGCCCTGTCCCACAACTGCCTTCAGGCACCACCAGCTTTTGAAATAAACCTTCTCTTTGGCTGTCTCCTTATTTCTATGTTAGGTTTCCTACTAAAGACATAAATGGCTATATATTCCTTATTTTCTGATGTAGTTACCTGTAGGATAGCAATACAACCTGGATAAGATTAGCTTGTTTTAGTAACAAAAACCAAATCAACATATGCAAATAGCCAGGTGCTTCTCACAGTCATTAAGTAAAGCTTTTGCAGACCCTGTATTTAGCTTTTAATCTGGTTTATTTGCAGTCTCTGACAGAAAAATTGAAGTGAAAATGTCATGTATGTGTGAGTCATCCATACAGTATATCTACTTGTTCTGAATTTCCCCCTATTATTATTTAGTTTAGTTTAAACAGTTTAGTTATTTTCCCCTATTATTTAGTTATATTTTAATGTCTATCCACCATATCACAGAAGATGCATTTGCTGTGTGCAAGTCTCCAGGCTTTTAAGAACACTCTTAGCACAGATTAATAATTTGATGTTTATTTGGTGGTACATCATATGAAGTCCAGGTTTCCTTTATCACTGCTCTTACACCTATATAGAAATAATAACCTTTCCTACTTTTTGTTTGAAGTAGTTGAGCTCACTTTTCACATATGATGGACTAACTTGGTAACTAAATCAATGGCCGCATAGGGGTATTTAACATTTAAATATTTTTATTACTTTTGATGCTTAGGTAAATCAACTGAGCCTCTCAGGATACTGGCACTGTTTACATTTCTAAAGTGATTTTACCTCTTTGTCTAAGAGTCACCTCTTTGTTGATAGCAAGCCAACAGTAATTTTATATTAATGTTTTTATCTCCTCATTATTCATATCAGGAGTAGACACCCACCAAAGGTAAAATCTGGGAGCATTTGGGACTTATAAATTTTTACAGATCACTGATTGCTGAAAAATGTCAGAGTTTGAGATCAAGGACTTGTTTGTTTCAGGTCCTTCTCACACTGACTAGGAAGCCTGAAGAGTGGAGACAGGATGTGGCATTTCTGTGTGTGTTTTGGGCAGTCTCCTGCAGACAGTGCTGGCCGCTGGGCTGCTGCTTTGAGGAGCAGACCTGACTCAGGAGCTCCTGTACTGACCCAAGGGTCTCAAACACGGTGAGTTGTGGAGAGGAGGACTGTGGAATATCCATCCTATTTAGGACCCAGGCCTCTGTGAGTGCCTTCCTGCCAGCTGCTGGAAGGGCAGCCAGAGGTGTCAGAGCACCGGCCGAGCCACGGCTCTGGTGCCAGGAGTGCCCTCTGTGCTGCCCACGGAGAAGGAAGCCAGGCAGTTTGGGCCAAGAGTCTCACTCCACGTGGGGGAGGCACCCCTGCCTCTTTGGGAGCACTGGGACCCCTCTGGTGGAGGGAAGAGCCCAGCTGCACCTGCTGGGTGACAGGCTCCGTGCCTGCAGCTGCCTCGCAAGCTCGCCGTGCTGGCCTTGCCCAGTGACCCGTGTGGAGCAGCCAAGCCAAGCAGTTTGAGCATGGAGAGCTCTGATCAGGGTTGGGTTTATGAAGTTAGGGCAATTAGCAGGTTCACTGTGTGAGTTGTTTCCACTGGCAATGATTTTGTATGTACAGTGACCGTACATTTCATCCGAACACAGCTTTTACATTAAATCACTAATTCTTTTGGCTTGCTCAGTGAGAACGCAAATACTTACATAAACTTCACAAATAAATTAGTGACTCTCTTTTGTTCAGTACACCTGCAGATTTAATTGGCTGCCTGAAAATTACAAATCAAAAAATCAAACATGACACAAGTTGTCTGCAGGCAATACAGCTATTGTTCTTATTTTCGAAATATTTCTTAAAGGAAAGAGACTTTGAGCATGTCAGTTGTGGATGACTACAAATAAGCACCCTGTCTTCTCCTTATGATGCTAAATTCTGTCCTCTCAGAATTTCCTTCTTCATTAGTATTTTTTTTTTTGCCTAATTTTAGATATTTTGAATTTTAGGTTGTCTCCTGTGTAGGTTCTCAGGGTATTCCTGTCATAGAAGTAGCCATTTATAGAATTTATTCTAGACATGTTTTGGGATTTACCTAACAGGAAAAAAATATTAAGGCAGGTGGCAGATGACAAATAAAAATGTGTAATATGAGAACAGCAGTTTGTACCCTACCCCATTACATGACCAAGTGTAAATGAGATGGTTGGAAAAGCATCCAGTACTAAAGGATTCCTGTGACTTTGTGGAAAACTCTTGTGGTGGGAGATGGACAGAAATGTAGGTGGACAAAACATCAGTTATGGATTCCTTGGAAAACCAAGAAAATCCTTGTATTCCTTGTGAAAAACCTATTTTTGTAAATATTGTATAATCCTTGTGAAAAACCTATTTCTCCAGGTTTTTCACAACTAAAGGATGCAGAAATATGCCTGTAAGAGAAACGGAGTAGAGGAGTTCTGTCTGGAAGGAATATTTCCAAGATGGCAAACTGTGATATCCTGCACTGTGGATGAGGTTATTTTTGGCAGGACAAATGAGAGCTTTCTGCCCTCCCTGCTTTGGAAGGAGGGTAGTCTGTGGTGTGACCTTCTGGTGCTTTACAGTATCATCTGTATTTTATGAGAGCTGATTAACAACCCCATGCTTTTATCCATGCACTCTTAGGTTTCCAACCCTGTACAGGACCAAAGTAAACTGCTGCCTGTAGGAAGCATTAAAACACAGGCTTTGGCCAAAAATGTTGCTATCAGCTCTCCTTTTGTATCTCTGGAGGACTTCAGATGTGTCTATATTTCTTTCACACTGTACACTTTGTGCAACACCTGTCAAAGACTGTTCTGCACTGGATATGCTCCCTCATCAGGAAATACAAGTCAATAAAATGAGTTGTTATGCTTTATAGCTCCAAAAAGATGTCTGCAGTATAGTCTTCTGCAAAATAAGCAGCAAATCTGTTGTAGTCCAAGATTTTTGTACTGTTGGGATGATTTGGTCTGGCTGACTGAACATTCCAAACACAGATGGTATCTATGCCTGTGGATCAGTCCTGGATGTCCATACCTCTGAATTTACCCATAGTTATCATGCAGGGAACAAAAATCTCCCACATGCAAAGGACCTTCATGTACAATCATATTTCTTTCACAGGGTTTAATTTATCTATTTTAGTGTCTCCTGGACATCTAACTGTAACAAACCTCTGCAAGCATAAGCTCTGAATGTTGACCTGTGAGCTGAATGAATCCCTGTGAGCTGTTGGCAGGCTCTGGAAGAGCAGCAGCGTGCTGGAGGGGAGAGTGGACATCCTGCAGTCTGTGGAGGATATGGAAGAACTTCCAACCCCAAATGCCTCACTCCTGGGCCTGCATTCAGCCAGGTGCACCCCTGCAGCTCCTGGGGCTGCTTTCTCCAAGGTGGCTTCAGAAGCTGGCCCCAGCAGCTCAGGTACCTGCTCTGGTATAAGGCAACAGCTGCTTTTACAGAGGATCTATTAAATGCCAGAACACCTGGATAATGGGATAGTGAGATCCTCTCAGTGAGGAGGAGGCAAGTCTAGCAGCTGTGGAGCTGAAAAGACAAATCAGTGTCATGGCAGGGATCAGTGTGTTGTTCTGTTCCAATAGCCCCAGCCCTTTGGACATGGTCTGTGGTGGTGGTGCTTGTGAGCATTGCAGGGCCATACTCTTGCATTTAATAAACTGCTTTTCAGAAAGTGTTGATTCTGAGACTCGTGATAAGACCAACTTATGAATATAATGGGTTGTTACAGGCTGTAGCTTGCTTAGGTACATAGCCCTTGTCATGTGCCCAGCATCTGGGCCCCAGCTGACAGAAAAATCCCCTGTGCATTTTCTCCAAGAGTCAGAGAGTGTTCAATAATTTCCTTGAAGAACAGGCTTTATTTTCCCAACTTCTGGGTCAGCTGCTTTTTGGTGTTGAGTCTGTCCCAGTTCTTGTTTTCTGCATCCTGGAAGCCCAAAAGGTGATTCCAGTCACATCAGAGTTAATTGAAAGAAATGAGGAATAAGGATAGCTAAGGAAAAGGGGATAATGATTGCTTTACTTGGTATTTGCACAACTTTTCTCATCATATTGACTTGCAGAAGCTAGTACAAATAAGGTAAAGGCCCCCTAGGTAAAGGCTAACCTGGTTCAAGGTCAGTACCTCCATGTACCTTTTTCATCCACAAAAGTTCTTGGTCATGCCAAGAAGACTGAGACAAGGAAAAAATGGAGCTGAAGAAAGGACTTTTTAAGAAATAAAAGGAGGACAAGGGCAAAGGGAGAGGTTACATTATATGTGATTCAAGGGTGTGCAAGAAACTGATGAGGGAAATGGAAAGGGAAAGAACAAGCAGAAAGCAAGGGAGAACTGGGGTCTGAGAGGGATCCTGTGTAAAGTGCTTGGATGGGTACAAATGGACATTCAGTGAAAGACAGGTCGAATGAGAAGTGAGGATGGTGGCAATTAGACTGGAAAAGTACTAGAAAGAATGGGCTGGAAAATGAGAGAAATGAGAAGGACCTGAACAAGGAAACAGAACAGAATGGAATGGAATGGAATGGAATGGATGGCTTCTATTAAATCACCAAGTCTAACTCATTGCACTTGAGAAAAAAAAAGTTAAATACACTGTTCCCGAAGAAGTTTGATGTGCCTATAAAGATAGACCCATATTATATGGAATTTAATATTGCATCTGGAAACAAAACACTTGGTGGATTTGGACTTATGCATGGTATGCTCCAGAGCCTTCTCGTGGATGCAGAGTTGAAGAAAGGTGTTTCTGCTCAAAGTGGTGAATCCTGCCTGTGCTGGGCAGAGCAGCAGCTCAGAAGGAGCTAGTGGATGGGTGGGTCAGGATATCCAGCAGTGGTAGCCCCAGGACCACAGCAATCCAGCCCTGCCTTGCTCCTCTCTCGAGCCCTTGCGGGTGTTGTGTAACTGCCCCGGGCTCTGGGCACTCCAGCGGCAGGAGAGGATCCTGCCTGTGCCTGCCTGGGTGCACCCTGTGTTTACCTGGCAGGCACCCGTTGCCATCTAGTGGCTATTGTGGGACTCTCTGTGCCTGAAAACAGGTTTTTTCCAACCAAATTGCAACCCAGCAGTTGCTTTTCTAGAGAAGATTTGCACGATTTGCCCCAAAGGCTCCAGAGTGACTTGCTCAGAAGCACAGGGTCTGGTGCTTGGAGTGGAGAGTGGGCATCCCTTTCTGTTGCTCCCAGAGTTTGGCTTTGCTTTGCAATTAGACAGCTTATTCACCTGCCTTCTAGGTGGGCATTTTGCAGAAGGAGAAGGCTGGGAAAATCTCAAAAGCAGCTGAATGAGACCCCAGCCCTTCTGGGCTGGCTCCCTTACTGCAAATGGGAGCTCAGCAGCGCCAGGATCTTCACCTCTCACTTTTGATGATTCTGGCCAGATTGTTGGAATAGGCTGGAAGATCTTTGTCAGTATATTTCAGTATTTTCACCCTTGCTAGATCCCAACTGGACCAAGACAAAATAGCTTGTTGGGTCAGCACAGAGCAAATATTGGTCCAATGGGTATGTTCCACTGGCTCCAGACCATTCCTCTCCCCTGGTCCCTGAGGACTGAAGACATGATGCAGATGGACAGCTTAAGACTGATGCCCTTGAGTGAAAACAAAAGTAATTGGACTCCTTTTTCTTTTAGAGCTGCCAGCCACTTTCCATTTTTTTCCCTGAAGAAAAGAGATGATAAAAGCTGAGAAAATTTGAGAAAGATGGGAAAAGAGGGACAGGAGTGAAGGAATGAGATCTGTGAAGCATGCCCTCTATTCACTGGTGTCTTTGAACAATCCCATTATCTCAAGAGAACAAGTGGAAAAATCTTAAGAAAAGAATTGAGGAGAACTTGGAAAAGTGGAGTACCTCCCTTGCCCATTATATTACTTCCTTCAAAGGGAGACCACTATGAAGGAATGGAAGAGTTTTCCTTCTCTGTCTCATAGACTGCCTCAATTGGAACATCCCCACATCCTTTACTGTGGTATCACCTACTTGTCTTTGTGTTCCCTTGTGATGGATTATTCAGTTTTGGCTTATTGCCACTGTGGTGTATAATCATCATTGCAAATAATAACCAATTGTATTTTAAGTGCTTATCACTTACACACTGAGGCTATTGCTGTTTTCAGAAGACAAACTTCCCCAGTTCTGGAAATACAACAAAACTGTTGAACATTCATCAGGGGGTGATAGGGGTAACTGGACAGGATTTTGTTCATGCAGGAAAAAGGAGGCTCACAATATGTCAGTGACAGCAAAGCTCTGTGCATGTGTTACACAGCACAGCTGCCTTCCTCCTGTCTTGGATGCACTTGAGGAGGATCCTTGTGTCTGCTGGCTCCAGGCTAAGGCAAACCAAGGTATTCCTGCAAAGCATGACTGCAGGGCAAAAATCTGAGGCTGTTGTATGAAACCCCCCCACCACTACAGATGTTTTATGATGAAAAAAAACTCTCAACATTTTATAGATTTATTTTATAAATGCAGAACTCTGTCCTTTTTATATGTTTATTTCAAAACAGAAGAAACCTTTCCTTTATGCTTCTACCTAAATTGAGGGTTTCATGCTGTTTATGCTGTTCTGCCTTTTCTTTTTTTCTTTTTTTCTTTTTTTCTTTTTTTCTTTTTTTCTTTTTTTCTTTTTTTCCCAGTGGAAAAGTGGGAAGGAAAATATATGAGCCACTGAAAGTTGAGAACAAATACAGCTTTGGTTTTTGAATACGGAAAAGTAACAAAACTAGATCAAGCAAAATGCAGGTCTTAAGGGGGTGGGACCCCACAGTAAAAAGATATGGTCATACAGGGAAGAAAAGGTAAAATTGCTTTTATTATTGAAAGAGAATTTCAGGCTAGAAAAAAATTCTTTAATCATCAGCAAGGGTTGAGTGACATGGGGGTGATGTGTGTTTTGCCATCCCTGGGTATCTGTGGGATCTGGTTAGACATCACATGCTTGGAACAGCCTGGAGCAACCTGCCCAGTGGATCAGACAGTCTTTTCCTCCCCCCATGAGAGTGGCTGTCCTGTGGCTGACTTCAAGAGGTGTTGGTGCCAAACCTTCATAAAGAAATGGACCAACTTCTCAGGGCCTCCAGCCCCCTCTCTGGTGGCCTGGTTCCACCCAGGGCTGTCGGCAGCAGGGTGTGGAAAGGACACAACCTCCAGGGCCCCCCTGGGCTCAGTGGCCCTCCATGCTCATATCTGGTGGCTCCTCTTCTCCACTTTCACGCCACTCTCTGTCCCCAGGCCCTTCTCTGATCCAGAAAAGGAGGTGGCATCTTACTGGGGATGGATGACTATCATTTTACTTTGATTAGATCTTCCCCAAGAGGATATTTCCTGGCATTGAGGGCCACATAGAGTTCTAAGTTCAAAATTAGTTGAAAGAAGTTTTATCATGTTTTATTTTTCTTTTTAAAGTGGCCTTATATTGCCTATTTACTTAGCATGAAAAATCCTGAATAAATAGAGTTAAATAAGCACTATATTACTGAGCAATCCTTAGCTCTTGTTTATACAAAAAGAGCAGATTGAACCTATCATTGTCTGAAAGGAAAATCACATTCCAAATCTCTGCTTGCTTTGGGCACCAAAGCGGGAATGACTATTTAATTTTAACATTTTCAAGTTTATATACTGGAACTGATGCTGGAGTATCATGAATGCGATCACAGAGCATTTTTCTTTCATGTATTCCTCTTTATGCATTCATTTTAATGTATGTTGACTTATATAAATCATTGCACAGCATGTGTGACATGTTACAATGAAATCTAGAAAAGAAAAAGACATTGGAGGGCTGAGTCCTGCAGTTGACAGTAGGACTGATAGCTTTGATACTGCTCTGTTATTCATTCTCAGTTACATCCTCAGTACATGTACAGAGGTACAGCCAGTGCCTGTGCTGTCCAGCTGTGTGATCAGCAAAGGAGCTGTGCTTAAAAATATGGCTCAATTCTGGTCTATTCTTGTGGTTTGGGAGGGTCCAAATTATTCTAAAATATGTTACAGAGCTTTTTCTACTTTAGCTATATTCCCACCAGCTAGTGAAGCTGGATAAGAGCTGCACTTTGTGTATGGCTTAGCTGGAGCCACATGTAAGCATTGTCCTTCCACAAGGAAAGCCCCAAAAGGAGCTCAGCAGGACTGCAGCAGGTACTTGATCTCCAAACTGAACTGACAGAAAGATTTATGTTTCCCCAGTGGAAAGCATGGATATTTTCAGTGTATTTGGTGACATCAGGGACCAGGGCTCTGAGACAGCTTTCCTACATTTCAGGGGACCTGAGCTTGCTGATATGAGATGTTGATGGTGAGGGTAGAGATACAAGCCTTTCAATTAGTCAGTATAATTTGTTGTCAACCCTAAACAAATACACAAAATAAAAATCTCATCCTTGGTGATGCATAATCTATCCTTCTTTCAAGAAGCCACTTTGTTTTGTCACTAGAAAGGATAAAGCCCACAGATTACCTCACTGTTCACTTATACACCAATTATTGAAAGAGAGGTACCATAAATGCTGTAAATGGGAGAGCTAATGGTGCACCTGGATGATAAATGTAAGGGCACTCAAATCCATGGTGCAATGGGAGGGTGATTTCACAGCCCCTCTCTGCCACATGGACATCTTCTTTGTGCAGGCAGCAGTATTTGTCCAGTTTCAGCAGCAGCTGGTTTAATAAAATGATCACATTAAAAACTAATCTGCAGTTTTGTTTTGTAGAGGTAGATTCAAGCCCCCTGATCCAGAGTCTGTGACTGTACAACTCAACACTGGCACAGAGAAAGGCACTGGCAAAGGGGCAGAAAAGGGAAGGTGAAAAGCGTCTTGCAGCCACAGCCTGACCATGCAACCCCACCCCTTTGACAGTCAGTGCCAAAAATCTATTAGTGCCCTACTAAGTTATGGCCATTTCAAATCATATTTTCATTCCCCAGTTGTTTGGCAAGAGTGTTATGTTCCTAGCATTAAATACAGCTATCCAGGGACTCCCAGCAAGACATTTATTTTTATTATGTTTTTCTTTTGGACTTTATTCACAAAGCCAGCAAGGATAACTAAAAAGCTGAGATTTGAAAGAGGAAGTGGGTTTAAATGAGAAATACCCTTTCAAGGAATTTTGGTGGAACATCTTAAAACAGCTTAGAATGGAGATAGAATTTCCTTGGTGTTTAAACTTTCATGTTTTAGTAGAAAAAAACCCACCTTGTTTGAAACAGGCCCCAGATTTCTGAGGAGCTGATGGAAGTAATGGAGTGTGACGTACATAGCTGGGACAAGGAATATACTGGAGGAAGCGAGCACGGTATCTTTAAGAAGTTGCCAAGACCTTCCAGAAGGCTGACATGGGCAATTTCCTCCAAACTGAAGCTACAAGCAAATGGAATAGATGGAAGGTTGTTGAAATTGGAGGTATGAGTCTTCTGAGAAAAGTCTTCTAAGTCTTCTATAGAAAATGAATGAGCAGGCAATTATGAGGATACCAGAGTTATCAAGAGTTTGGAGTAGGTGTATGCTGTATGAATGTGCAGTCACCTTTGTCAAGATGGTCCCATTAAACCTTAAAACTGAAAACTTTACTGGGAAGAGAAGAAAAGCACACCAGTTACTTCCACTCCTTACAATATGAACAGGTTTTCAAGGAAATCAAATGCTGCTTTGGAAGGATCTGTAAAGGCATTCAGTGCACCCCAGATTCATCCCAGATCAGTGCATTCAGATTCAGATAGGGCAGCATCTCTTTCTCTTCAGACCAGTGATGCTCAGCGTTGCAGAGGTGCAACACTCTTCCAAAAGCAAGGGAGTACCAAATGTCTGTGGTGGCAAATGATCTTTTCCTAATGCAGAACCTGATGCAGGAATCAGACTTAAGCCACTTTTAGGTGTAGGCACCTGAGCTGGTGTTGGACTTGCTTCACAATGGACATCTGCTGATTGTCACTACAACCAGGAGCACCAGCTGCTCTTGGCTGCCAAGTGTTATGAAACAATTTTTTACTGAGTTTCTGGAGAGATTAAAGCAGCTCAGGACCTTGTGCAGCCTCTGAGGGATCGGGGCCAGGGATCGTTCTGTATAGGATAGTTTTGGAACGCTGCTTGGGAGAGAAGAAACAGTAGATGTGTATTTGGAATGGATGTCACAGATCAATCCCCACCTCCCTCAAGAGAGAAGTAGATGTGTTGCTAGAGAAGCTGTTGGAATAGAAAACTGAGGCACTCAGAGATCTGCCAACATCAGCAAAAACCTTGCCCCAACTGCTGAGTGCACCTACTGACTTTGGATCAGGCTCTGGAGGGAAATTTCACCAGTTGCAAGTCTTAAAAGCTGGCCAGACCCCACCTAAAAATGAAAGCTGCAAACTTGTAACTGGTGACCCTCTAGCTGGTCTAAAAACCTACCACAAAGAAAAACAGCCGAAAAAACTCCATTCGTGTGATTTAAAATCGATATAGTACATAACGCCACAGTATTTCAAGTTGAAGAGAGTTAAGAGGTGTAAATAACCTTTAAGTAGAATGCATCAGAAATATGAAGAGATCCTGAGAACAAGCCAACAGCCAGCTGGTAACACAGGCAGCTGAGATATGGCAAGCAGGACTCAAGGTCCTGTTCTGTAAAACTCTGGGAGGAGTTGAACTCAGCCTTCCACCAGCACATCTCTGCACACTCAGTATTTTAATATTTAGAGAAATGAAGTTGTCCCAAGAGAAGGATCTGGAAGAACAAACAGCCACTAAAACATAAAAACCAGCCAAGTGGTTTAGAAATTTACTGGGATTGAAGCCTCGCCATGTTATTGCACCAAACAGCCCTGAGCAAATCTCTCCACAAAACACTTTCAGGACATTCTGTCTCATCACAGTGCAGGACAGTATTTTTCTCCTGGCCTCTCTAAATTTGCATGGGCTAGGAAACTATCACTGCCTTATACACATGTCAAGATTCAAACTGGAATACAAACCTAACTTCTGAAGAAGATGGGTGTGTGTGACTGTGGCAAAAGATAGTCTTCCTCACTTCCTCCCTCTCCCACTTTGCAGCTGTCTTTGATGGGCAATATGTATTGTCCCACGATGAAAACCAGGTGAGAATTACAGGAGGAACTGTCACATAGTGAGATACAATCCTAAAGTAGTTCCAGAGGTGCTTGTATTATAATTGTGGATTCTGAAAAGCCAAAGAGTGTGAACACTTCTAGCTCTTCCTGCTTATATATAAACCCTTTAGAACTGCTTGTCTTACATTGGCAACACTCAGATACCAGCAATAAATCATAATCATCCACATAACCAGTGTCAGACTTCTTGTGCCTGAGTCTGCTGTCTACTACTCTGCCTTAAAATGACTCCTGCTGCGTGCACCCAAGGAAAACATTCTTCTTTCCCTCCCTGCCTTGTGCTCAGAAGGGCTCTGGGAGACAGAATGTACAAAAGAATTGGAAGTTGTGAATATTCAATTATAGAACCACAAAGGTTGGAAAAGATCTCCAAGATCATCGAGTCCAACTCTTGATCAAATGGTGGCCCATGTGAACTCAGCCATAGCACAGTGCCACATCCAGTCACTCCTGGAACAGCTCCAGGGATGGTGACTCCACTGGGCAGCCTGCTCCAATGCTTAACCACCCTTTCAGTGAAGAAACTCTTCCTCACCAAGGAAGCACTAGTACTGTTCCTGTAAAGCACAGTAGTAATTTAGATGACACTTTGAAACTACTAAGCAAAAAATTACTGGGAAAGAATATTGGGAAAAAATTCCCAATATGGATTGACAGTGATGTGGCCTAGCATAAATGTCTATTTTGTTGACAAGAAAGTGGCAGCAAGTGAAATATGTATAAGCTGAAAGTCTGTGGAATTGGCAGTTTTTACCCTCTCTTAAAGTAAAAGTGGCTGTCCTGCAGAAAGACAATTTCTTTAATGCTTTCATATTACAGAATAATTTAATCAATAATCAGAGATTTTCCTCACACAAGATGTTTCCAGATGTTATTCCTAAATGTTATCCATCACGAGGGGGAAGGACAGTAGGCCACCTCTTAGGAGCTTAGCTTTGAGAGACAGACACTGATCTTCAGAGCACTGTTTATCGACTGAGATATCAGACAAGAGCCAGTCAAAAGGATCTGACACAAGTCAGAGATTTGTCCATCATTATAATCCATCAGAAGAGCTCTGCCTGTGAAACAGGCAAATATGAACTGTCCTGGAGCAGGACAGGTACTACCAGCAGAGAGAAGAAATGGTAACAATGTACAGTGCAGTGGTGAGGCTTCCTTAGGAACCTCCTGAGCAACCTCACTACTGAATCCAGGTGTAAGAAACAAATGGAACAGGTGCAGGGAAGGACTCCAAATCCCACTACAGTCTGGAAAACACCCATGGAAAAACAAGCAGTTCAGCCTGTTTAGCCTTACAGAACAAAGGCTGAGACAAAATATACAACTTTGGTCCATGCATATTTCAGGGGGCAAAGGGGAAAAAATGGAAAAAAGGAATGCTTCAACTTATCCTACAACTGTGCATAAACATCAGTAGTAGTAACATACAGGAATATATCAATCAGTATGCTAGCAAGGCATGTATTAATATGGCAGCAGAGTTAAGGTAGAAAGTAAAAGGAATTAATTTTCAGAGCTAAGATACTTTTTTCTTTCAGAGTAATTTACTTAGAAAAGTATTATGTGAGCACTTTTATAGTGTCCTAAGGCAGGCAAACAGACTTTCCCTATTGTTTACATATCTAAAATATAAGCACCTGTGAGCATTTTTTAAAGACACTAACCAGGTAAAGTTTATAGACATGACTCCAACCAGACACATTTGTAAAGATAAGTTCCCCAGTAAAACAATTAAAGGAAAATAAAATATAGCAACTCAGATTTTTGGCAAACATTTTATATTTTTTATACAAAAATCTCAGTAAGAAACCTAGCAGAATATCTGACCGAAACATCTGCCTTACAACAAGTTCAAAAAAAAAAAAAAAACCCTCACAAAAAAAGAGAAATAAAGAAAAAAAAAAAAGTAAAATTCCAACCCCCAAAATATTTTTTAATTATAAACCAGAATATCAACAAAACACTTAAAATAATCTCAGATTGTTTGGCAATTCATCACATCATAACAAGAGACACATTTGATCATAAGAAAAGTTTAACTTTATATACAACTTCACTTGAACATTTGCTCTTACCAGAGTTAATATACATTAAAAAAAGATTCTGGCAATAATACCAGCTTCTATTTTTAATACCTGTGTATAAAATGTAACATAAAATGCTGAAGCTCTATAGTTAGGAGAAGTGACATTTGATTTCAATGGGTCCCTCTTTGTTGAAAAAGATAAATACTGAAAGAACACGTGTTTAGTTGCAAAATAAAACTTTCATTTTAGGGTGGTATTGGCTGACTGTGAATAAATCTAACCTAGTACTATTTATTTCTTGAAGTTGGTAGTAAATTTCCAAGTGAAAATATAATCTAGTAAGATTACATTTTAAATGCCGTACTTTGCCACAAATGTGAACAGAAAGGAGCCAAGTCCCTTTCACTATGCTAAACTACTTTAATGCATGCGAGAAAAATATTTTACCAACTGTCTGAGCATATTTTAGAGAACTTCAGATTTTAGACAGCCCTGGGGGAGCAGAGGTTTCCTACTGACATCTGCATAGAATGTAAAATATATAATTAAAAAATCCTAAGGTATATACTAAAGTTTACAGACCAATGCCTTCCATATAATAAATAAAATGTCCATCATTGATCAGATTCATACACAGAGTAAAATACAACCTATTTTTACAAGTTTATGTACAAAGTCTATTAGTAGGCACATGGGTGCCTTATGGGCTGGAAGCATCTGCATTAACATGTCACATTGGGAAACTCCAACTTTCCAAGTCAGTGATAAAATATATAACTACTTTGTTTTTCATTCAGATACAAAGTAAACTTATTTTTCATCTGAAATAAATGTACATAATATTCTGTATAAACAATAGTTTATAAAGCTGTTTAAAATGTAACTTAAAAGTACTGCATTGTTTAACTTAGAGCTCTGAAACAAGCACGTGCAAATCCCTTTGCTTTAAAAAAAATAGAAGCACAGATGTTTGTTTTCCTTTTGACTCTTCCAAGAACAGTACTGGCTGGTAAAGATTATCGTTTTGCCTTCTTTAAAGGCGTCTCCTCAGCTTTCTGCTGGCCTTTTCTCCGTACCACTGTTGGGCTGTCCTCCCTTTTACGCTTGGCAGACTGCACCTTTAACCTGAAAAGCATATTAATAATTATTTTCACAATGAAGAGTGGTCAGGCACAATTCTATTCAGAGGGCTGAACTAAATTGTCCATCTCTGATATATTCTATAAAAGCTTACTACTAAAACCCACTTCTTAATAAGATATGGAGTACTAATTCTGTATGTTGGAGAGTGCTCCATATGTACAATTTGGGGCTGGAATTCTCCTTCCTTCTCTTTCTCTGGAAAGATTTGTGGATTTATAACAGAACACAATGGACTTCATTACTCTTCATTACAAAGACAATAGCAGCAACAGTGTCTCAAGCCCTGCATACACAAGAAGGATAAAGGGCAGAGATCACATACCCTTACCCTTATGTGCACTCACACACCCATCTATATGCTCATCATATTTCAGCTGCAACTAACTGCAAATGGGCTAAAACTCCTGGCCATTCATAACCACACAAAATAATGGAGCTGAGGTGCACTGTGACAGCCATCAGGGCACAATGCACATGTTCTCCAGGCTCAGCCTGAAGACACTGACACATTTCAGAAAGGATGACAGCTACACATGTTTGGCACACAACACATTTTACAGGTAAACTACAAGATGCAAAGCCAACTGTGCATCACATTTTTCACTTATTCCCTTGGAATTCTGCACTATGATCTCAGCTTTACAAATGAAAAAGTATACCAAGAAAAGAGGGAAATGGAAATATATTCAAAACTTGGTATAAGGGCTCTCAGAGTTTCTCCTCTTTTTATCAGCTGATCTTAGATGTTGGAAGCATTAGAATCATGTCATCATATTTAGCTTTAACCTGAACTACCCAATGCTCTTACCCCCCAGCCAGGAAAGAATCACAGCTGAAGTTAAAATACTACATAAACAGCATTTTCAGATTCTCCCGAGAGGTTTCCAAGGATATAAGAAAAAAATCTAGCCTTCCAAATGTCAAATAAAGGAAGAAAAAGAAAAAATGTAAACAGAAGAAAATCCTTTAAAAGCTTTTATAATTCACATGAGAACAGAACAAAACTAGTCTGCTGCTCAGATTTTGAAGCAGTGTGTTACATATAAGGAAAGGATCTCTGTAGTGGCTTCCAAAACAAATACTCAAAGTAGATTCAACTTTAATACTTACTGTGTCAATGGAGGAGATTTATTAATTTTTGTATCACTTGGAGATCTTTTTTTAGCTGCTAGTTTCTGTCGTTTTCTAGGAGAAACTGAACTTGGACTGCTGCCTTTAGAAGTTGCACGTGTGGTTGGCTTGCTGGGCTGTTTTCTGTAATACAAAAGAATGATGAATTTATATATAATAAAATACTTTTACTGAGTCAATTTCTTCTTGCATTCCAAGTGCAGATAACTAAGACTGCACAGTATTTGCAACAAGTAAATCAAAGTTGCCAAAAGAAACAGTGAAAAAAACATATTTTCCTGCTTCAACACACACTGCGATGCCAAGCTGTGTATTTTTGTATCAAATGTAGAATCAAAAGATTGCTTTACTGACAAGACTTGGTATTTACAAAAAAAACCCCAAAATCAAACCAATCCATTCCAAATCTTGCAATAATTTTTGTACATAAATGTCTATGTTTAAAAGAATATCCTGTAGTCTGAATTCACTCATATAAGCTTTGGTACCCACAAGTTCAGAAACCTCAAAACCTGGTTATTGGTGATTAATTTCATAGTTTAGAAAACAGGTGACTTAAGTCAGAGAAATCCAGCAATGCTGAATATGAAGAAGCATCCTCTTGCACAGACTTACTCCCAAATGCTATTTATAAAATGCAGACTGTACACAGCACCTTAAAGTAGAGATGCTTTGTTGCAATCAGAGCCAGAAAGGTAGCATTGGAAAATTAAGACACAACCCCAAATTTATAAAAAAGTAGATGTTTCTACAAGCAAGCAGAATTAAATCCACAAATACCTAAACCTTTATTACAATTTTAGAGTTAACAATTATCTGAGACTAAAGGAAGTCTCTTTGCCTTCACCAAAACAAAACTGTTGTTTACTAAGCAGTAGTGGTAAACCTTCACAGTTTTTATGTAAATGAAGAATCATGTAGCTGCTTTTGGATTCAGTTCTGAAATTATCAGTTCAAGAGTACTGTGGCAACTGTGCTTCAAGTACTGCCCAAAGGCTAACATATAATATACACAATATAACATAATATCCTTAAGAGGGAAGTAGATATGGTCAATTGAAAGTAATCCCACAACCAACATAAAAAAATGCCTGAACTTCAATTCTCTTCTGAAAGAC
The DNA here is from genome assembly GCA_013397555.1 of Urocynchramus pylzowi. Taxonomy (NCBI): domain Eukaryota; kingdom Metazoa; phylum Chordata; class Aves; order Passeriformes; family Fringillidae; genus Urocynchramus; species Urocynchramus pylzowi. The sequence continues at coordinate 422,300 of VZRH01005470.1, read as the reverse complement.
AGCAACACACATCAAAACTTCCTAAAGCTGTTGTGATTCACTGTTTCCACAATAAGGTCAAGAGGATGAGCTCTGCTAGAATTCAGCAAGCCTGCAAAAAGGCAGACCAGTGCTAAGGCAGATGAAGAACAGCTTCCTGAAGCAGAACTCTTGCTACCCACACTTGTCTTTCGTAGCAGGATTGTTTTCCAAGCTTGCAGATCACCATACTAGAAATAAAATCCTCCAGTACTACAGATTCATGTATTTAACTTGGACAGTACTTAAAGAAACAAACAGGGATAATTATATTTTCACCTTGTTCCAACACTAAATACCAAATGGTGAATTGTACAGTCAACTCTGATGTCCCATTTTACCCACCAGAACCAAGTGTCCTTAGACTTAAATTTTGAGGCATCACTAGGACAAAGAGTGCCAACAGGATCAATTCTTACCTTGTTACATATTCAAGTATACCTTTTGAGACCCTAACAATTTCCCTTAGCCTCACCTTTTGCCTCTTCATTCCTAGAAGAGTTGTACTAGAATTAGAATCAAAATTATTTGGGAAACTCTTATCAATTTATGCTAACAAACCAACAGAAAGTGGCAAAAAGAGGAAGTAACAAGCTCTTCCCTGCAACAAACCCCACAACAACTGAGAACCAGCTCGAAAAAAGCTTCTTATTGCAGTGTCTACAGTTACCTTTGAGCCTCTAATCTTGTGGCTGATCTAGTTGTGGCCCCAGAATGTGCGTCATCATCTTCCTCACCATCCTCTTCCTCGCCTTCCTCTTGCTCTTTTAGCTCATCTTCAGAAGACGTTAATTTCCGACGTTTCTTCTCTGGCTCCTGTGTTTCTGTCCATTTAAAATTTTAACACATATGCTATAATTTTCCAACAGGCCTCCAAAAGGACATGAACACTTAATTTAGAAAAGGTATTCTAGACACAAGGCCCATTTTCAGTAAGTAATTTTCCATTTCCTTCATATTTCAACATTTTTAATTCACACTTGTTTGACTTAATCTTGCTAACACATTCACCACAGTTTACTTACACAGCTCCTAGCCAGAATTCATAGAAAATTCATGAGGCTTTATAGAAGCATCTGGGATGTAGCAATTCTGACATGAGATTACAGCAATTTACACATATTTACATAATATTTACACTAGCTGTAACTCAATGATTTTTCCTCAAGAAAGGAAAATTGAATAAAGCTTATCTTGTTGCTATTAGTAAACAGAAAGTCACAGCAGTATTTTCTTATTCTGTTAGGAGTAGCACAGCTTCTCATGCTTTTACCCATTTCCTCTGATTGAACCAGAGAACGCTTGGGCTTTCTTCCCCTTTTACGCACGACCATTTCAGCTTTCTCAGCTTCATCTTCCTAAAAAAACCAAAATGGAACCATGTAAGTCAAGAGCTATTTACTTTACAAAAAGACAGACATTTTTCATTACATACTGCTTGTAAATTTACAAATCACACTTACATTTGTGGTTTCTTTCTTATTAGATATGTCTGTACCTAAAAAGAAAGGAAATTAGAAATTAGAAAATTAGAAATTTCTTTCTAATTTAGAAAATAGTTTTCTTGTACTTTGTTACATACAGAGACTGGGACAATGATTAAATTTTTTTTTTAAGTATTAAGGCTTTATATGACAGTATTTATTGCTTTGTTGCATATGCTGTTTTGTTTTAATGGAAAAGCAGAAGATACTTACCTCCTTTAACTACTGTCATTCAATTAGAGAATCACAGAAAAATTTGGCTTAGAAAGGGCCTCTAGAGGTCACCTAGTCCAATCTCCTGTTCAAAGCATGGCTAAATTAATTGATCTAATCTTGCACAAGATCTTGTTCAGTCCAATTTTGAAAGTCTCCAAGAACATGGCTCCTTCAGGTGATCTGTTCTAGTGCTTAATTGTGCTCATACCAAGATGACTAAGATGAAGCTCAAAAAGACACTAAAAATTTTCTAGTATGTGAATTACATGACTTCCTCTGCTGAAATACTTCTTCCAACTCAGTAATTTTTACAGGCTAGCCTATACATGTTAAAACAGATTTTTAACTCTACATCCCATGTCTCAACTTGGCTTCTCTCCATGGTTACCACTTCTACCCTAACTCTGATGAGAGAGATTGTTTTATAAAGCTTTTGAACTTTGTCAAATGGAATTATCTCCAACACTGCAAGGATAAAAATCCTTTGCAATAGAAAAGAGAAACCTAAATAAAATAAAGTTTTTATATATTTTTCCCCCTGCCATAAAATTGCTGTCTAATTTCTGAAAGCTAAATAACAGAGGACACAAACTCTAAATCCCTCACCAATTAGACTGAGAAAACAAACAAAAGAATGACAATGCAAAGGATCTAAAATAGATCTCAAAGAACAGAAACATATTCTAAAACTCACAAGCTTTTTGGCACTCCTTTGTAAGGTTATGGGGAAAAACTTTTATACAAAAGCAAATGACGTAAAACAGAAATATAGTTAAGTGTTCCAAAAATAAGTGAAATAAAACACAGGACTGTCCCCTGTATTAAGCTCTACACACAACATAAGCACATACATAACACAATCAGCATGTATTAGTTCTATTGTGTTCAAAAGAGACACTTCATAATTCTGGTTCACTTTGGCAAATCTGTAGCAAAGGGGATTTTGACTGAAGAATAATCCCATCTAGGTCCATGACATGCCTTTAACAGCTAACCCTCTGCAAGATACGAAAACGTAGCACTTTTGCCTAAAGAGAAGTATAAAAATAGTAAGACATAGTATCTAAAAATCACACTAATTTTAGAGCAGCAACTGTTGATTAGTGCTAAGTAATTAGTTTCAAGTTCAGTGTTAGTGTTATGGGAGGATGACACCTTCAGAAAACGTGTCTCTCTTAACTGCATGTGCTGTAGTGACCAAAAAAAAAACTTTGCATCCCACTCCACATGTGGGTCTGTCCCTATTGCAAATCCTTATGCAGAACACCCAGAAAGTACCAGACTAAATTAACTGCACAAAGGGATTCAACTTGGTTTCCTTTTCATTACCAGGGGTTCTCAACTTCTCAACCCCTTTATGCCCATGAATGCCCACTATGAAAAATTTAACAGTACATTTCCCTTCATATATTCCTCTGAACATTGCTGTGATATCAACAGCCTGCTACCTGGAAAACAGAAATGTTACATAACACACTCAAACTTTAAATACACAGTCAGGTGTCTGTGCTTTTGAATAAAAAGCAAAGAGGAATGCACTTTTATTTCATTCTCACATTCTTGTCTGTTCTCTTTGCAGTTCACCGAAGTCAAGTACCACACAACAAGCTAACCCTCCAGAGACAATTCTGAAGCAAATGGATTAAAGCTGACATTTTAACAAATGTAGAGAAAATAGGAAACAGTCCATATGTTCAGTGCAGCTGGATTAGTATATCTGTTGAAGCCTAAGCTTTTGGAAACTCCAGAAGATTTGTTTTGAAGATTTGGTTTCTCAGATTTTTTGCATGTTTGTCTGCATTGATTTACAAACCATTTTTAACCTACTTTTCAGTCCACTTGCTTCCTAAAACAGGTTTAAAAAGGTTTTTTTATGACTGGCCATAATTAAAAAGACACATTTAAACAACCAGTGCAGTTCAGACTCTATACACAAGAAAAATTAGAAAAGAGAAATACAAAGCTAAGCAAGCAATGCAACCATGTTCGAAAAATCTTACAGCAGCTGTGAAAAGGGGAAGAAATATCCCCTCAAGATACCCCTAAGATCTTTAGATACATATCCACAGATAAAACAATTGACTGAATAAAATTTGAAATGTAAGTGTGGCTGATAATCACTGTATGAAAGAAAACATGCAGAAATGGAAAACAAGCACTAAGAGCCAGTCTGATGGGGTACCTACCTTCCTCTGAAGCTCTGCCATGTACTCAGCCTACTCAACCATTCAGTATATTCTGCAATGCATTATTCAGCATTGAGCAATGCTGCTACATCTTTGAACTAAGTTCTTATCAAGCTGCTCTTTTTTGAAACTAAAAACTTGGTAGCAATTAGGGACAAGTCTTCACTTTACCTCTTTCTTCAGATACTTTCATTCATGAATAACACTGACTGGCAGAGATGTCAGGATGAAGAAGGACCCACGTGATTTTTGTGAAAACCCTCTTCTATTTCTTCCATCTTTCATTTTATATGTTGAGGCAGGCATAATTTGCTTACCTGTTTGAGGTGTTTTCCCTCTACTTGCAAAGGTAGGAGCCTGCAGCTGAAATTTAAAAAAGTGGTTTGTTTAATTTAAAGAAAATCAGGAAAATTCAGCATTGCATTACATTATCACAGAAACTTGCTCACATTCAATGAAGAATGAATCTGTAAATCTAGAAAATGTGAACACTAATGAGCACACAAAGTTTGTACTGTAGTTTAAGAGTAGGATGCATTTTTCCATTGAAACAAGTCAAATCAGCCCATAAACAAATTACAACACTTTCAGTAACCTGACACTAAAGTCATTGCAATAAAAGACACAAAAGACAAAAGCAGTCAAACACATTTCCAAGTATTTAATTATCAACAAAGAAGTTAGTACAATCACTTTAGAACTACAAGTCACCAGAAATTGTGTATTTACTCAGAATGCAGAAAAAGCTACATATAATTACATAATGTCCTATGATGACTGTCCAAAAACTTCTGTGCTTTCACCACTGAATGACCACACCAGGATGCCTGTGGTTCCCCTGAAGTAGCAACTGTGTTACCAAGCAGCTCTGGGGAAACTGTCACGCCCTCCTGCCTCAGACTGAGGGCAGGTATCACTCCTCCCTCAGCCAGCCTGCAGCTCACACCAGCCCCTCACTCATCATTAGGAAGTACAAGACCTTTAAACACTTGAACCAGAACAAGATGATTCTGTTCCAGTACTGAGTGTGCCAAGGTACACCTATTTCTGAGGGTGATTTAAAAATTAATTTTAATCCTTAATTGGACAAGGAAATACCCCGAAAAAGAACCAAACAAAAACCAACCCACAACACCAAAACAAAAAACCAAATACCAAAATCCACACCAGTTCAAATTACATTTCATTAAATTAACATCGAAAAAAAAAATCAATCAGCAAAGACTAGGAATTCTGAAACAGAATTCCAGCCAACCTGTAAGAAGGGACAGGACTCAAAGGGCTGCCTGAAATATGAGGACAGAATAAGCAGAGACAATAATTCCTTTTATCCATAAATTCCCATAGGTAAATTCCCAAGATTTCCAACAGCCATGCCAGCTGGTGCCTCACCAGGCAAGCAGGAAGAAAACCTGTGTTTCAACACAACTTCACTTTTAAAACCCACCCTTTTCTATGCAATAACCTTGATTCTGAAATAGAGGAATTCCCTAGACAGAAGTCTTTAACCAGAATAAATCCAAGTGGCTGGACTCCACAAACATGCCTGACCCATCACTGCCCTGTGCTGTAATCCAAGTGGATTGCAGAAACAATACCAACAGACCACTTTCTTAGCTGTGAATGTCCTTCACAAGGGTTAGGAAATAAAACTACCAATGAGCTTTAGAAGACAGACATGTGTCATGAGCTCCTAGGTTACTCACCAGTATGTCTCTATCTCTTGCATGAGATGTTGCAATATATATGTAATACAACTACTTTACATAATATTTTATTTTACAGCTATGAAAAGATTCTATGTGCTATTATTATGATATATTCAGAAGGGGGGAAAAAATTGTTTTTGAAACAAAGTCACCCTAGCTCTTCACGCCAAAATTACTGTCAGCACAAAGTGAAAGACACACCACCAAAAACTCACCCTGCACACAGGTATATATTGCTAGCTAGAATAACACTTAGACTTCTATTAAGTGAAGTAAGTGTGAAGGTGATAGGTAATTTTCTATGTTCTGAATTAACACTGTAGTTCGCTTAGAAAGTTCAGCTATATTAAGAGATACTATTAATATGTTTTGTTTGCTTAGATTGAACTCAATTATCATGTTTTCCATAAGATGTTTCTGAAATGCTGTTAAATGTTAAACAAATAAATGGCTCTTGAAATACTGTGTTTAAATGCACCCAAACAAAATAAAGGCACTTACATTCCCAGTGCTCATATCAGCTTTTGACTCCCCACCTGAGGGAAGAAATATGAGTTCAGAACTTGAATGTCACTATTATCCTTGTTTTTGCACACAGGTATTATGAACTACTTACCACCAGGTTGTACTGCTTCAAGAGGGTATTTACGAGGCCGTCCCCTTTTGCGTTTCACTACTACAGGCTGATTTTCCTATCAAAAATAAAGGACAAAAATATTTTACTTAAAGTAACTGACATTTGGCATTTGAGCAATACAATACAAAGACTGCTAACTGAATTCATACTGTGATAGTGGCAGAAGTAGTACTTTTCAGTAAAAAAATAGATGAGGCAAGTTTAATAGCAAGAGACACTGCCTGTTACAAAATCAACCAATGCAGATGAAAAGCAACAAGACAACTCCCAGTTATACAAAATTCTGAGTGGTTTGACTCAGGCACAAAGCATGTCTGAGAATGCAGTGCCTTCTGCTCCCCTAGCCCCAAAATCTCTATCACTTGGTCTCACAAATGCTGCTGGCTTAGCCCATACAAGAACCCTGGACTTCACATCCCATGAGCCCTTTTTCCTTGTGCCATTTAGCACAGGCTACATCCTGTATGTTGAGCAAGTGCTTCAAACAGTTAATATTCTAATTATCCCAATACACAGACTGCTGATAGTCTTTATATAAACAGGATCTTTAGCAAAAAAAGGCCCCTTCCTTTGAAGTTTTAAGCTTTGAAAGAGAACTTTAAAGTAACACAGTCAGGTGCTCAGATTGCAAAATCCCCAATAAGACTTTCTCTTATATACAAGGAAAGCTTAAATGCCTCATTCAACATTTACTGAAGTTTAGCAGTATCTTCCCCAGAATGGCTCTTAGAGACTCAAGCCTTGAGTGAACAAATATAAAAAAGTATTCTTTACATTTCCTTCTACTTTCAAATTTGAGGCAGAAAACTCCAAATGATGAAATCCAACACCTTTCTGAGATCAGTGTCTATCTCTAGAGGCCAGCATCAATTTTAATCTCGAGGGATCGGACATTTGCTAATAACCCATACTGCAGAATATCTCAAGTACGTGCCTAGGAGATAACATAAAGACTTTAGAAACTGTTGGCAGTATTTTTTAAAGGCAAATTTTATTTGTTAAAGACTAAACTGCCCACATCAATTACAAAGTTTTCGGAAAATATGATTTCGATACAATATAACTCTATATAATTGCTTTCTTGACATTTTGTAAGCACTATTAAGCCTAGGAAGGGAGTTAGTCCTGCTTCCACAATGAGACAATGATGTCTTATGGTCTGTGAATTTGTACTTTGTGACAGAGCTACGTAAGTCCTTGGTACTTTTTAAGACAATTTTAATATGGCTGTCAACAAAATACAAAGTAGTTATGTACTGCAAAGACAGAGTACTGTGAACCTGCACTATCTCAGTGAGTTAAAATAAATAAGACTACTCACCTCTGGAGAATTTTCATTTGATTCTGGACTGTGCTTTTTCTTTTCAGACGTTTCCTGTTCAAAGTTATATTCATCTTCACACATACAAAAGAAAGAAAAAAGAAATTGTATACCTTTGTTTTATTAGGCAAAAGAAATAATAAAAGCCACAACCTCCACACTGAAAATGTTATTTCATTCTTTAGCCCAAAATTCCGTAAAAAACACCCATCAGAAATCAACACCCTTTGCCTTGTAGCAACAGCGCATTGGTATTCCAAAATGCTTCCCACTAATGTCAGATGAGTTAGGGAGGTCTTTTATTTTATGGTAAGAACAAAAGCTCACAATTGTGACATACTATAAAATGGTAGGACAAATACAAGCCCCTATTCCATTTTCTCACATGTTCTATGAAACAGGAAGCTGAGGATACAAGCACATTGCACAACACACTGTCAACTTGCTCGCATGAGAAACAAAACTACTAATAGGTCAAACTAACATCAGGGAACATTCTAAGAATGTTCCCACAAAGACAGACTGAAGTAACATCAAAGCCACGTTAATTATGTGGACACACCATCCTTTATTATTTATTTTAGTGAAATTAAGTCAATTTCAACAGTGCAACTTGCACTCTTTTCTGGTTGTTTACAGAAACAAAACAGATTAGATGGTTATGTCATGGATTTTTACTTAGGACAGCTCTTGCTTGTAGTCAGAGGTAGTAGATGTTCTTAGCACATAATGCTGATTGCTCTGTTTTCCCCACCTATCTGTTTACTTCCTATTAGCTTTCCTACCCAAGATACATACTGAAGCAATAATGGAGTGAACAGGTGGTAACAGCAAAAACACCAAAACTTTTCTCAAACATCAGAAGTTTTCTCTTATCAAAACTTTTCTCTTAATGCATTAAGGTTAATGCATTATTAGCTAGCAGTAATAGAGCAGAAATCAACTAGAGAATATATGCGAGTATATTTGCTGGGATCAAGTTCCCACTTTCTCTCAAAAATCATTCAAATGAAAAGAAATAAACATTCAACATGGTTCAAAAAATCTGCCATAATGGGCAGTTTAATTACCTTTTTCTTCTGCAGTACTTCTAGGAGGTGTTGGTGTTACATCAATTTCTTTGGACACTTCTGCTGCATCACCTGAAATAACTTCCTACATTATTTTGAAACAAGAGAGGAAAGATGCTTTACTACACATTAAAAATCATTGCCAGTTACACTAAAAAAACCACCTCACCCTGATACATGAGTAGTTATTTTACTCATCAAGGTTTTGTACTGTCTCTTAAAAACTTTGATGCTGAGAAGCTTCATCACAAATCAGTGGGTGAGACTGTCCCAAATATATGGCATATACTCCTGAAAAGAACATCTATCTTGTCCTAATTCCTGTTTTGATTTAGCAGGAATCAGTACAAAGTCAGAACTGGGGTAAAGATGCCCATGAACTCAGAGCAGTACACCCATGTAGATGCTGAACTGACTGGAGAGCTGGCTTCCAACAATGCTCCATGAGATCCCAAGCTCCCAGCTCTTGTGCAACTCAGTCCTCTCAGTCTTCCACACCTCAAAGAGATTCAACACAGACCCCTTTTTTTTTTTTTCAATTGTCTCCCCCACTGGAAAGTATCATCTGCTAGTCAGTTCTTTTGTATTCAAGACAATGCAAAAATAGCTTAATTATGGAAACACCTCCCAAAATAAACTGCTGAAGAAATTATGATTAAGATTTTCATCTTATTTACAATTGCAGAATGTAAGAGTTCTTGAAAATACCTTGGTGTTACCAGGTTTCATTTTGGAACACTGACTTTGTTCATCATCTTTTAGCACATCCTGAGCAATCTGTTGTTTGCCTGCAAAAGTGAGTGACAATTGAAGTGTTAAAAAGTGTCTTATGCATTTGTCATAATTTCGTGTCACTTTTATACCAGCTCACTATTACTGAGATTCAAAAGTCTGAAAAGCAGCCTCTTACTTACAAAAATATGAACAGAAAGTTATTCTAACCACTCTTTGAAAAGGGAAGACAACACAGTAAAAGAAGAGAATTCAATGTTTCTTCTATGTTACAGGTGTGTTTTGTTTTGTTTGCTTGCTTGTTTTTAAAGACAAGGTCAAAATTGAAATTTGGTAGGTAACATATCTAGAAATAGAACACCAACCTCAACTTCAACTCACCCAGAGACAGGGAAAGCAGTTAATCCTATGTGGGACACTAATGAATACATGACTTTTAATCACTCACCTCATCAGATCACAACTCTTAGAAGAGGAATAAAAGATCTTATGAAAAAATGCTATTATTAATGATACTAACTTTTTTCTAAATTGTTCTGATGCTGAAAAGATACAGAAAGTTGAATTCAGAGCTTGAAGAGATATTACACTGTCAGTCTTGTAATTACTAGATCAACAAAATGGCCAACTTATTTTGATGCTAACTGCATCTAAATTTAATTTAGAAATGTTAATGCCATTCAATGGACTGAATTCCTTCTCACTTTTTTCTTCCAGACAAATAAAAGGCTACACTAAAATTTATTTCTTTCCACCTAAGAAAAGGAAGCATCCATCCCCACAAAGTTTAGATTTTCCTGATGATCAGCTTCCTTAGCTTTTATTTTAAAAGGATAAAATTAGTATTTATTTTGCAAACTAAACAAAAAATGTTTCTTCACCTTTGATTGAAAAAATGACTATAATGCTCTTCTGTGCAGTAATTAAATTTGTTTTATTATTTTTATCAAATATATTAACTGAGATATTAGAAACTGAGTTGGGAATATAAATTGCTTTGGAGTTTGGAATATACTTTCAATACTTTACTGTTCTATACTTTCCTCAAAAATACCATTATATGGCCTAGACACAGTAGAACATGGTTTTGCCACAGAAAAGCTTTGCACAAATTCCTGTACTTCTGTATCACTTACGTTTTTCTTTATCCATTGTTTCTGAGGATTCACATTGAGTTCCTCTAGATCTATGTTCTTCAGTTATCTGAGTAGCCAAGTTTTCCACCTACACACAACACAGAACGAAAGATAACTTATTTTTTCCATGAAATTTATAAACACAGAAGGGAGAAACTTTTCCCTACTTGCTACTTCCAAGCACAACATACATTAAAATGGAAAGCAGCCGTTACAAAGGAATTTATTCCCAGAACTCAAGTAACATTCCTACTACAGAACAGCACGAACAAAAAACTTCAAACTTGCAGTATTTTCACAATTTTTGACAGATATTTTTATTCAAAAAAGTCTCAGAATTAAGCACCCTACTACATATTTTAAAAGTACTTCATCCCAGTAAATCACACAGAATATTTCTGGATTTAAAGAACATTCTCCTACATGCAGGAACAACAGAATTATCTCATTAGCATCAGAAATGTGGTCAACCGCATTTCAATATAGTAATAAATATATTTACTACCCAAGTTTAATTAACCACAAACACAATTTCAGCCTGCTACCTGTATGAAATGTCTTGGTTTTGCTCCATAAGATACTCTTTACATTTGCAAGTTTCCCAGTTTTCCCTCTTATAATTTCTTGTGGAAGACAGCAGACTGCATTAAAATAGATTTCTAATTGTGATGAAAACCTCCAAGAATAATCCCTATTTTTTTTCTCTAGTCTCATGGAGATCAGTCAAGCTTCTCTTTTCTGCCAGTTAACAGTCTTGAAATAGTCTTAGACTATGGAACAACAATACAAGATTTATTTACTGGCAGATTTGAAAGAATAATTAGACATCAACCTACACAGCTGCAGAGTCTCAATAAACACAGGCTCTGCATATACAAAAATAATATTTTCCTTTAGAGAATATTTCATATAAATAGAAGTAAATTCAAGTATGAGAAAAGCAGCACAGATTTGGAGAATAAATTTAAAAAGCAAGTACTTACATGAGAAGTTTCTCTTTCTAAAGGAATATTCCTCTGCAGCATGTCTATTAAAAATAATTTAAACACAATCAGAAAAGCTAAGCAAATGGAAAGTATCACAGTATCCTCTATTTCACCTCGCTGAAAGGATTTCAGAGAACCTGAAACTACATAAAACTTACTTTCAATGTCAGAAGTAAGAGACAACCAATCTTCTCTTTAACAATATACCCACAAAACAAAACAAGAATATTAATTCCTCAGCACAGGATAACTGAGAATGACTTTATGGTTGAAATACAGGCAATGAAGGCGCTGTCATCTTTGAAATTTATGGTAACTTTGACATTTCAAATATAATTCTAGCATCTGAATCAGAATTTCATCCATCACAATCTTAGATTCTGGATCACAGGATGAAATAGAATGTGATTAAGCTACATATAATTCCAGAGAACTGAAGTTTGCATAATTGTACTACTGAGACCTGTAGCTGATAGAATGCACATAAGGAAATTGTCCAGTTGCTAAACTCCACTATACTCTGATGAAGTAGAGCCTCAGCCTTCCGTATCACAAAAATATGGAAAATAATTATGAGAGTTGATGAGCGGTCTGGAGTTTTGAAAGAATTCTGTAATTTTCAATACACAAAGAGAATTATAATGAAGCTGCTCTATCAAGTGTTCTTAAAACCTGATTCATAAAAGGACCAAAATAATACCCTTATTAAAAAAAAACTGCTAAAACATTCCAAGCAACTTTCCCTCCAGCGACAGTAAAAACATAAACCTAAAATTAAATAAACACACTTTTTTTTACATAGAGTTTTATGTATTTTGTAGCTGGTTTCTTAAATCTTCATGTTTTAGCAACGATTCTTTCACAGCTATATTGCTGAGTTGCACATCTTTCAATTTTTAAAGCAGTGTCAAATTAAGAGCTAGTTCCTACCCACTCAAACAGCAATGATTTGTTTACATTCCAAAGAATCTTGGACTACTAAACTACTGTGTCTGCTGTTCATACTCATGACAGGACACACATTTGTCTTTTAAACAACTTCCTTTTACGTATGTTGAGCTGTATGTATATATGCATGCATATATACATATAAGAGAGATTATTGTGGGGGAGAAAAAACCTCTCTACCAAGATCTACAAAGCATCAGTCTTCAGTATGTCACATCCAACATGATTTACACAACAAATGGACTTTTGTTAAACATTTTACAAGAAACAAGATTATCTCAGCTAGTTCAATCTGCACATTTAAAATTTTAAGTACTGTCTGTCTGGGTGACTGAGCAATAGGAAGTGGCAGAGTTTTAAAGGCACTTCAAAGAAACCTCACAGTACAGAAAAACCTGTTCAAATTTTAGATCTGCTGTTCTGAAGTCAACATTCTTCTAACCAATTCTCAAGGTTTACATTTGCTTTCTTGTGAGCAGAGCATGTCTCTCATTAGTCAGCTGAATATACACCACCCTATAACCGGGTATATGAATCTGACCTACCCTGAGAATTAAAAAAGAATTCCAAAGTTTTATACCAATGCTCATATCTCACCTTACTGCTGGTTTTGTTTTCTATTTGGTATGTCTAAAAATTTAGAAGTGAGCTTAACAGCGTGTCTCTTCACAGCATGTAGGCCTTCATAGCATGTAGCTACAACTTTCTGTTAAAGGAAATGCATCTTTAACCTTGCTGGACAATATAAGCAGCAGTAACACTGGTACTTCTTGGGATTCACTTTAGTTCTGTTTGCTATTCCAATAACTGAGGATTAGCTCTCATCTGGTGGTGCTGTAAACATCTTTGTAATGCATCTGGAGCACAAAATCCATCAAGATGGGCACAAAGCAGGCGCTTGTTTCTGCTTTAACAGAAAAGCCAAACAATTGCAACGTATAATTTGGGTTTGGGAAGAATAGATTCTTGGATTCTTTTTCAGTTTTGGTCCTACTGAAGATTAGTTTAAGTACAAGGAAAAAGAATCACTTAGCACAGATCCAAGTTGACTAACTGAGATTTCTAACTAGATGATTACCCACCTATAACTGCTCTTCAAATTTGAGTAATGGCTACAGTTTTTTTTAATCTTTTAGAGAGTAAGAAAAAAAACCCCCCAAACCAGAAATTTTCTGTAAAGTCTCTGTGACTTGTCCTATAATATTTACTATTTTTATATCCTCACAAGGCCTGTCACAGCACCCTAAAACCAGGATGTTCTAAACCTATAAGGAAGAAAGGCATTCCTTGGAGAAGTTTCTGTGTCTTTCCTGGACAAATGTTTTTCTTCATTTATTGATTTTAATTGGAATATTAGCAGTCGACTTTCTTTTACATATCAAATTTTAAAATCCTTTCCTACTTTCATGTTGGAAGAAAAGCCTGAGCCCTCTTCTCCCACAAACCAAATTCAAGGCCTCCTGAACTCTGAGATACAGTTAAAGATTTCTGAAGGCTTTCTTCAACTCCTTTATATGCCATATATAACAAATCTGCAACCCTCCCATCATAAGTAATAGTCCTTTCAGCATGAAACTAAGTTGCTATCAAGCATAAAAATCACCTTTTTGCAATTCTTTAGTCTGAAGATCCACACATCCTTCTTCACTTCTTGCACTTTCAGGCTGCTGTGACTAAGCACAAAATCAAAAGAAACAAATATTGCAGATATTCAGAACAAGTATGTCTCACTCTGCTCCTGCATGTCATGATGAACATTGTCTTATCATGAACTATAAAAGTCTTCAAAAACTTTCTTATTAAGACATCAGTACATATATTAAGAAGGAACAGTCAGAGCTTAGTTCAACAGTACAGCATTTAGAATTGACCTTAGAGTTAACATTAGTATCAGAGATTAGCTTAAAAAAGCAGATTTTGGGAATTCAAGGTGCAACACCTACTCTGAGTTCCAAATAAAAGCAATAACCTAGAAATGTTCCTCTAAACAAGGAAAAAAAGGATCTGCTATGTATAACAAGGTACAATGATCTCCCTTCAACTTGTGTTTTGGGTGGATTTTTTAGGTTTGCTTGC
>VZRH01005470.1:389708-407766 GCA_013397555.1 Urocynchramus pylzowi | reverse complement strand
ATTTTTTTTTTGGTGGGTTTTTTAAAGTTTGTTTCTTAAAAAAAAAAAAAAAAAAAAAAAAAAAGGTGCAGATGAGCCCAAAGTTACCATTGCATAAATAATGCTATATGGAGCTAAGTGTATTAAGTCTGATCTGAACATTTTAAATTCAGCTACAGTTCCACATGATGGCTATACTGACTCCAGAACTAAGCATAGCATGGTTCTGGAGTCAGTATAGCCATCATGTGGAACTGTAAACAGCACAGCAACAGCTAGAGGTGGAATTATCAATAATTCCCACCAGACTGAAGCTGACTTCCACTCTCCTGAAGTCCACCCTTTCATAGATGCTTGAATCTCTGAACCATGTTATCCCTCCAAAACTTATTCTCAGAGCTTGGCAAGATCCATGAATGCACTCCTGCATCTGAATGAAGAATTAAACCACGTGGAATCCTGCCTATTATGGAACACAGCCCTGACACACAGACCCAGCTTTGGTCTTACACGAGCTATAGGTGACCCAGAGCCCAAACACCCTGGATTATCCAGGGGGCCCCACTCTTCTGTGACAGCAGATAAGGGGCTGTAGTTATCACAACACAGCAGAAGCAAGTGTTGCTCACACACACACCGATGTGTGAGTCTGAAAACTGGCCAAGAAGTGATGCAGCACAATGAACAGCAGTGTAGTTTGTTTACTGGTTCAAAGGACTAAACCAACATTTGCCAGCTCTAAGAGCTGGGGTGTGGGTGACTATTTTGCAGGCACTATCAAGCAACATGCACACAATATGACTGATTTTTAAAAAAAACAAACTTCAATGTCTCTGTCACAGAAGGAATATGGCTAAAGGAGGGAATTATTCCTAACACAGAATAACATGGACAGCCCACAATTTAAAAGCCACCTACTTAGAAAACTACAGCTGAATAATCTGAAAAATTACTCTTTTGAAGTTCTCCAGTTTAAATTTTTAAATCTCATTTTTGCTGTACAAAAATCAAAAGGTACAGGAAGAAATCTTAGCAAGATGTATGAATAAGCAAGAAACAGTGCAGTAAAAATTTTCAAAATAACATAAATACCTTGTCAGCTCTCAAGGTACTTTCTAGTTCTTCTGTCAACTTTGGTAAGGCTGCATTATTGCCTAATGAAATACAAATATGTTAAAATACATTATGCATTTATCTCATGCTACAGCAGAATGTTATTTCTGAGTACTACCTCATGAATATAGCACATAAATTTAAACCCTTCTTGTGGACAACAGAAACAATAGCCAGTCTGTTTACAGCAAAGCAGCTCAATAAAACCCAAACCTGGCATCTGCAAGAACACAAGTGCTACTATGTTCTCCTTAAATACAAAAGGCTTGGAAAATATGGGGTATCAGGATTTACAACAGCTTACTTATGAATTCTGACTTTGGCTTTTTTTTCTTGCTTATTTATGAATTCTAACTTTGGTGTTTTTATTCTTGCTTTTCCTTCAAAAAGAAACCATCAACAGATTTTTTTAGATCAAATTCCAAACAGCAAACTACCTCTGCAATAATAAATGCAGAGCTAAGAGTTAATACTAAGGATTTATTTTGCTTTAAGTGACAATTACGTCTAAATCTGTCAGCTCTAGAACCATAACCACTGAAAACGTTCAATTTCTACAGAGACTGAAAACGCAGTACTTCCTGTTAGCATCAACACAGCTTCAGAAAATCATAAACCCCCTTCCCATGTCATTCCCCAAGGGAACAACTGTATGCTTATAACATCTTAAAACCAGGCCATGGCAACAGCATAGTCACATGAGTTTTACAGCATTTTTGGAAACCTATTTCAGAACCCTGTTTAGACAGCTTTTCCTAAACAAATAGTTACAACATGATAATTCACCAATGATGCATGCAAAGTGATTAAATCATGGTTGCAGTTCACAGAATAAGTACCATTACCATTTTAAAAGCTAAATCAATGGACAACAAGGATTGAGGCAAGCACTGAGATAGGAATACTTTACTGTGTAGTATTTTACACTTTCATGGCTCATTTGCCTCTTGTATAAACAGCAAATAACATTTTTTGAGCTTACTAAACCAGCATCTTTCCTAGAAAAATTCCTAAAATACCAAAATCTGCAGAGACAGCTTTCTCAACCAAATGTCAATAAAACTAGAGAATAAAGCCAGCTTTTAAGAAACTGGACCTAAACACACATTATAATTTTTTTTTTAAATTATAGCAAAGACAGACATGATAAGGAAAAGATTTAAAAAATAGTACTCGACCAACATAAACAGATTTTTCTACAGTTTAATTTCTACAAAATTTATAATGAAGTCACAACCTTGACTTCATTACACCATCTACACAATTCATTAATGTTCAAAAAAATTGGTGCTTCAACTACTTCAGAGGGTCAAATAAATGCAAGGTCAAAAACAGTAGGATGTTCATTACACCATATTTTAGGAATTAGCAACCATGCAGATTCACTGCAAATGTTAGTGTAGAAAAATAGATCTGGATATAGAGTGATATCCAGATCTATGATATCCTTAATGCTATATACTATCATTTTCTACTTAAAATAGACATCTACTGCTCACTTAAAATACTTATTCAGGATAACTGGCTGATTCCTTTGTAACAGAAAGCAGAACCATTTCAAGTGTATTCATAAGATAAAATTAAGCGTAATATAGTGAATCTGAACATGACCACTAAATAATAACCCAGAGAAAATCCGCAGCTACGATTAAGGATGGCCAATCTTAACCTTCAAAATTACCATGAAGTTATCTTTCTAAAATGAAAAACATATGTTAAAATTAAATGCATCCCCTTTCCTAAAAAACCTTTTGAATTTCGTAATACATTAATAACAAAACCCATGTGTACCTCCACAATAATTACCCCTTGCAAATAACTTTATATATTGGCTGACAACTTTAAGTCAATGTATTTTAGTAATTTCTTGCACTCTAATATTTGTTTTCCAACACAACTCAGGTAATTGCACTCAATTGGTCTTGTTTGCCCAGAATCACATGCTTATTTATTTGTCACCAATTCTTAAAGTGTATTAATAGCCATTTTGCAACTAACAAAGAAGTGAGGTATATTTGAACAGTACAAGTAATTTCTAACTACAATGGTAAAATGCATCTGTTTATGACAACTTATGAACTGAAGAATTAAAAAAGAAATCCTCACCTGAATTAAAGGTTGCATTACTTTTCTGAAAAGTAACTTCAGTGCCAGTATCACCTGTTTTGACCAAGTTGGTTCTGTCATATAGCTTTTCTACATGCAATGAAGTGAGGTCCCTTTTCTTCCCTAGTTCTGCTTCTACTGTTACTTCACCATGGCTGGTGTTTACAGTCACTTCATTTGCAGAAACTAAGGAAAGAGCCTGTGTCTTAGGCAGAGGAGTCCTTATTTCAGGTAAGTCACTTTCTAGAAGTACGTTGGAATTTAATTTATAGTTTACATTTTTCACAGCTTCGCTCTCTTTCGCTGCTTCTGAAATCGTACTAGAGAGTTCCGATGTAACGTCCTCGTGCAAAACATCTTCTGCTTGCTCATCATCCTCACCTGCCTCTGGGGAAGGACTCTCAGCAGTCTCTGTACTGATCTCCACACAAAGGGCCTCATCTACACTCATGAGGTTCACTGCATTCTCATCTGTTTCTGTGATTTCAGTGTCTACTGTGGCCTGAGATGCTGCTGATTCTGTCCTCACCTCACTCTCATGTGTCTCGTTCTCTCCACCAATAACAAGCAAAGAATTCCCACTTTTTTCTGGGCCTGTAGTTGAAAGGATGCATTCAATCTGGTTAGCAGTATTAAAAATCTCTTCACTTTTGTCTTTTACTTCTGTACTCTCAGCAGCAAGTTGGCTTTCTTCTATGACTGTGAAGGTGAAGAGACTATCACATTCTTCCATTGTGCTCAGAGTGATCACTGCCCCCTCCTCCTTATCTTCTATATTTGAAGCAGTGTGTTGATCTTCACTGTCAGTTGCAACTCTCAGCACAGGAGCTCCACATTCTCCCACAAAAATCACAGAACCTTTGCTTTTCCCATCTGCATTGAAAGCAGTTAGTCCAAACTGTTCATCTACAGTTGCAGTGGTCTCCACCACCCTACATTCCTCTGATGCATTTGGAGAGAGAATGGCACCTTCATCTCCTGCTACAATGAGCTCACTTTCAGCTTGCGGTGCTGCACTGATCAGGACTATCTCACATTCTTCTGTCATGCTTGTAGTGATCATAGCAGCTTCGTATCTTCCTTCTGTTTCTGAAGCAGTGAGTTTGTTTTCATCTTGCACAGCTACACTAGACATAGGAGCTTCAAAACATTCTGCTGTACTTGTAGAGATCATTAGTGTTTCATTCTTTGACTCTGTGTCTGAGATATGCTGAATCACCTCTTCCGTGACTTCACTTGACATTAGGATTACTTGTTCTTCCACAACACTTGTGGAAATCATAGCACACTCATCCTTTTCTTCCTTCCCACTAGCAGTTGGGTGACTTCCATCATCACCATTATCATCTCCTCCTGTGCTGGATTCACTAGGCATGGGAACCTCATACACCTCCATATCTACGGAAACCACAGTATTCTCATTTATTTCTTCTGTTTTCACAGAGGGGAGCTGACCATCATATTCAATAGCTGCACTTGACATAGGAGCCTCAAATTCCTCCACAATACTGGTGGAAATCATAGTGCACTCATCTTTCTCCTGGTTATTGCTGTAAGTGTTCACACACTCCTTAAACTCTGTAGCTGTGCTGGGCATAGGCACTGTGTCTTCAGTGTCCATTAAGATCATAGAGTTTTCCCCACTTTCATTTACTCTTGCAACAGCAAGCGGACCTTCTTCAGCATCTGTGGCTGAATGTAAAGGAGGATCTTCCACTGTGCTGGTAGAGATGACATCACCTTTTACCTTTACTTCTCTGTCAGCAGGAGTAAGAGAAGTCTCATCCTTTGGAATTGCACTACTTATAGAGGCATCAAGTTCTCTGCTGTCAAAGAAAGTCACGGCATTCTCATGTTTGTCTTCAGCAGCAAACTGTGTCTTATCTTGCATGGCCATAGCACTAGTCATGGGACCCTCACATTCCTCAGCATCTGAGGGAAGCAAGGCACCTTCACACTTTCCTGTCTGTGCAGCTAAAGCACCCTCATCTGCAGCACTTACACTGGTCACGCTGCTTTCAACAATGCCTTTATCATTTCTGCAGTCTGTGCCACAATTGGCCTCTTTCTCTGCACTTGTCATGCTGTCGACAGTAAGCTTATTTATATCTGTGCCAGCCACTCCTGACTCTGCTTCCATTTGTTCAGCAACTATGCAGATAATGGAACTTTCACCTTCTTCTGCACCTATACAAATTAGTGCACTTTCACTTTCCACTCCTGTACAAGTAGAAGCATGCTCATTTTCTTCATTTCCTCTTCCTGTACTGGTCACGATGTCCTCACCTTCTTCATCCTCTTCTTTTGAGCCTGTACTAGTCACAAAACCTTCATCATCACACAGACCTACACTGACTGTAGTGATACTGGCTTCTTCCTTTGCCCTTGTACTGTCCATTAGACTTTCACATTTTTCAGTTTCTAAACAAACTACAAATCCCTCGTTGCTGTCTTCTAGCCCTGTGCAGACTGCTGAAATTTCAGCATCATCTTCTGGGGTTATGCCTGTGCTGGTCACTGCACTTTCACCATTTACAGTATCCTCAGATTTGTCACCACTAGTTCCAGCTGTGGCACTGTTGTTTGTGACCACTGCAACACACGCACCAGTTACAGTGTTTTCTCCTTGGGTATCTGTACCAGTCACAGAGCAGATGACGAAGTTATGACCTCTTTCTTCTGCACCTGTGCAAGTCACAGTACCTTCATGTTCTTTTACTTGGCCAGCTGTCACACTGCTCCTAAATTCACCTGAAGTACCACCACTGGTTGACCCTTCACCTGTTTCTGTCCCTGCACTAGTTACAGCTCCATCACTCTCTATTTCACCTAAGCAGGACACAGAACTTTCAAATTTGCCTGTATCTACACAAGTTGAGGTCTTTTGCTTTTCTTCGGAGCCTGCACTAGTCACAGCATCATCTTTTTCTTCTGTCCCAGCACTATTTACACTGTCTTCAATTTCTACCCCACTTGGGTTCACTGCATCCTTACCACCTCCTTCTGCATCAACCATGGTACAGTCACCATTTTCTTCTCCTTCTGTACTTGTTAGAAAGCTTTCACTTTCTGCTAATCCTTCAGTGACAACACTGCCACCACCTTCTTCAGCTGCTGCAACAGTACAGTCACCAATATCTGCTCCTGTGACAAAACTGCAGCCCTCACTCCGTTTTACCCATGTGCCTGTTGTGAAACCTTCATCAGCTTCTATGCTTGTGCAGATTACTGTCACCTCACTTTCTTCTGAGCAAGTGGTTGTAGCATCACTGTCCTTTCCAGAATGTGATGTACCCTCAGCTCCTTCTCCTCCTGTACTAGTTGCCATTGCAGTGCTCTCAATGATCTTTTCTGTGCTAGTTCCTATCACACTGGCAGGAGTTTTTTGAAGGCTGCTATACAACAAGCTAAGTTTACTACTTCCTGCACTGGTACCTACAGCATTACTTTCATTTTTGTCTTCCATGCCAACCACATTAGTCCCTTCTTGCCCATTAGCTATAACAGAGCCTTTGAAACTTTCCTCAGAAACTCCTTCAGGCACTAAAACAGAGGAAGACTGGATCATATCATCAGTGTCATGCACCTTGTTCTTTTCCACACTATCCATCATTGTGCTTCTTTTTCCCTTTGTGGAAGGATTTACATTCAAGCACTCTCTTCCTTTTCTTCTTGGGGTAAGTTCTTTTGTTGTTACATCTCCATGACCTTCAGTTATGCCAGACATCAAGTTCTCCTCTTTTTTTTTTAACTTCCTATTTTGAGAGCTTTCTGACTTTGCTGCTTCATTGTAATTTTTTCGCCTACATAACCCAGCTGTACTGCCTTCCGTTGCCTGCTCCTCAGGCCGCGACATCTCATTAACTTTTTCCATACTTTTTGCCACGATGGTGTTGTCACCATCATCTTTCATGACAGAACTCAACACTGCACGATCTTGCTCCATGTATACAACCTGTGCTGTATCATTCTTCAAAAGGAAAGCATCTTCCAATAAGGAAGTCCCATCTGAATTGTGGCATTCTTTAGACATGGTACCTAAAGACTCTGTAGAATGTGAGATATCCATATCCATGGACTTTGCATCAGCAGTATCTTCTCTTGAAGAATTAATTGCTAAAGGAACATCATCTGAATTAGAATTTATCACAGTTTTTAAATTCTTTGGTCTTCTGCTATCTTTTGAAGCCTGATCCTTACTGGATGCATTCTTTAAGGTTCTACCACTTGTTTCATACACAATACTTGTTTTATAAGCCCCTTGTTTACTGGGACCTTGAGCCATGGAAGCTTTTTTGGACAAAGGGTCTAAGGCACCAACTTGTTTATTAGAAGTATTTTCTTGTTCAACAGTTTTTTCAGCTGCAGGCAGAAATTGTGATTCACAAGCTTCAGGAACTGCCAAGCTGTGTTTTAACTCCTTATTAGAAATAGAACGAGATCCTTTTTGTTTTACTGCATACTTGGCATCTGTGGCTTGGAGAGAGTTTTGAACGTTTTTTCCATCAATGTTAGATGCTTCCTGTGCTTTTGTTTTTTTCAAATCAAGTTCAATCAGCTCTTCCTTATGATCAGCATGCAAGTTATCATTATTCATAGTTGCCTTTTGAGGAACTGGAACCTGGCTGCTTTCAGTTGTGCTAGCTGATTGTTTTTCCTCCTTAAGTAAATCTTGGTTTGATATATTGCCTTTCCTGTTTTCACAGGATACCTTCTTGCTTTGTTTTTTATCCACTACCATTGTGACATTAGGTAATCTTTCGTGCCCACTATCCATTTCTTTAGTATCTTTATCTTCCAATTTGATGCTCTCTTCCTTCTTCTTTATTTCCTTGTTGCTGTGCTTTAAGTTTCTGCTTTTATGACCTTCAGCAGAGAATCTTCTTTCTAGTTTGGAATTACTTAAATCTTTATCACCTCTGTACTTCTCTTTTACAGCCCCTTTTTCTCCAGAATGTAACTTAACTCTGTGACTGAAGTCTTTTTGTGATCCCTGAGTTGACTGTGGGCCACTTGCAAGCTGAAACTCAGCACCACTCTCCTCCAAACCTTTATCTTCATTTCTGGATTTGTGCTGCTTATCTGAATCATTGTCTTCCATGCTCTTATCTTTGTCTAGTTTCTGTCCAGTGTCTTGTTTTGTTAATTCCTGTAATTCTGTTTCAGATGCTTTGAACTGTTTACTATGACTCTTTGACTTGGACTTTAACAAAATCTTGTCTTCTGCAAGGCTCTTAGATCTTCGTCTATCTTTATGAACACCATCTTCAAGTTTTGAATTACTATCAGAGTTAGTTGATTCTATTTCATGTTTATCTTCAGAGTAGCTTTCGCTCCTCCTGTGTGATGCTGAACCAGGTTGCTTTGAGGCACTTAGGGAATCCTTCTGTGGCTTAGAATCACTCAAGGACCTTTTGGTCTTGCACTCTGCTCTTGGTTTGTCTGTTGAGAGATGTCTGTCTTTTTTGTTTTCTTTCCGCAGCAATTCCTCAGCTTTTAAGGTTGATTCAGAAGGGTTTTTACCATCTTTTCCTGTCACCGATACTTTCCGTTCACTTCGGTGTTTACTTTTTCTTTCACTTTTGTCATCTGAGGAAACCTTTATTTGTTGATTATGTCTCTGGCCACCATCCTCTCCTTTCAAACTTCGCTCAAATGAATGAAGTTCAACATCTTCACCTGACTTGTGAATACCATCTCCTTTATATTTGTGCTTCAAAGGAAGTTTATCTTCTAAAGCAGTTCTTTCCTTTTCATTTTTATCTCTGCAAGACTTGGCTTCTTTTTTGGCAGAATTTCTCATATGTTGAATTTCTGTGTCAGTATCTTTTTTGGGGTGTTTTTCATTCTTAGATATGGATTTCTGCTTCTGGGGCTCTTCAGTATTGACTTCTGCTTTGTCCAGTTGTTTTTTTGGATCCCTTGTTTCACTATCCTGCTGAGCTCCTTCGGCCTGAAGAGAAGTGGTGGTTTTTCTTTTATGTTCTTTTTCTGCTTTAGAATCACTTCTGCTTTCCTCAGCTGAATGTCCCCATTCCGAAAGTCTTCTAAGTTGTTTACAGATTTCATTTTTTCCAAGATTGTGCTTCAATTCTTTGGAAGAATTTTTTTCACAGGTCTACAAAAGAGATTTTTTTTAATATATATAAGTACACGTTACACTTGCGTGCCTGAACAGAACTGGCAAGCACAAATTCTTGAAAAAAAAACTTAATACACTAGGGAATACACTTTACATTGTAATAAAAAGTCATTTTAGCCTGGAAATGAAAATTGCCATTTTCCTTTCAGCTATCTGCAATAGTGGAAAAATCAAAAGCAGAAGCAGTTATCCTTAAGCTGTCTGAATTTTATTTTTTTTTTTCAAAAGGTATTTTTTCTAAAATGACTTTAAAAGAGTTTTGAATAGACAATCACAATTTCAAGTACTCTGTAAGCTACTTTAAATAGCTATTATGCTGTCTGGTAAAACAAAACTACAACTAAAAATCTGAAACTAAACAACACACCAAAACTTAAAAAAGATACATCTAGACTTCTACTTGAACTTCCACTCCCACCTTTTTTAATTTAAACAATGTTATTCATAAAATTCTCACCATAAAAATGTTCTTTCCTTTTGTGTTTGGAGCACAGTCAGTTTTCCTTCTACTTTCCAGTGAAAAGTTAAGCCAGATCAAGCTCAAGTCTTTGCATATGAAAGACACTGCTCTTTTTAGAAACCCAGCATGCTTCATAGATTAGGGCTTAAACTGCATCTCAGGTTTTACTACAACATTCATCAGCACTGAATACACAGACCATATTTCAGTGGCTACTAGAATTCGGAAAACATTACTACAGTGATGTTAGATCACTAATACAACTGAAGGAATAGGCAGGGAAAAACTTCTGAGTGAGAATGAATGCAATTATATGAAATTTGGTGTGGACATATGAAAGAGTACGATCATAATTAAAAGGAAGATTTTAAGATTTACACTTAAGAGATACCTACCTCATTTGTCTTTTGCATTTCTTTAGAATCTTCTTCAGATGGCTCATTTTTCTTTCTGCAGCTATCTTCAGCATGCCTGAAACAGGTATTTGGACAATTTAACAAATTACAATTGGTACCCATCTATCACTACTTTGCAAACTTTCTGCTTTCAAAGCTGAACATGAGAGAGAAATGCCCACTAAAAATATAGAAACAGAGCATGATCACCAAACTTCTGACTAACCAATTCACCCAGGCCTATTTCTCTTGTAAAATGATATGTATCAGCTTCAAAAATACTCTGAATACCAATGCTTTTAAGCAGTATTAACATGACATTAGTACTGTTGTTGTCCCTGTAAAATGGGTAAAAGTTCTTCTTGTTCCATATTTACCTACATGCAGACAGTTATGCACAAAGGTATGCATCTACATGAAACATCTATCTAAATACGAAGCCAGCTTCACCTGCCTATTAGATGCACAAACATATAAAAGCTCTCCATTCTCATGCCTTTATTACCATTCTGTGAAAAACCACAAAGACTACAACTGCAGTCTGAGCTGCAACATATTTAATCAGCTGCAATTTTTCTGCTGGAATTTCATGTTTATTAGTAACAATATTATGCAAATATTTTAAGAAAAAGCTATTTAAATAGATAAGGCTAAGTACAAAGTTCAAAAGAACCTTTCCAATCTGCAAAAATGAACATTCAAAATATTAAATCCTTCTGAACAAATACATAAATACCTTGAATCTCTTTTTCTTTTTCTGCTCAGGGCCACTTTTTTTTCCAAAAATTTCTGTTCTTTAAGCACGTCCTTAATGCTGGTACCAGCTGTTTTTGACTCTAGACTTTTTGACGAAGGTTCTTCTAGTTGCAAGCCACCTTTTCCTAAAATAATACACAAATGGTGAAATACATACAAATTATTATCTTAGTATTTCAGCTATAAACATGACACAAATCAGTACAGAGAACACTAAGGAGTAGCAGAGAATAGCAGTTAGATAGGTGTTAATTAAGCTTAAACAGTGTAATGAATATATGAAAAGGTGAAGAAGAAATTCTGTATTAATACTTTGCATTTTAATTTTTTCTCTTACATCACTGTTGAGATGTTGGGTTATTAAAGAAAGGAAATGACTATAGCCCTATATGACCATTATTCAAAGCTGAATGCTTTATTCTATGGAGGGTAAGTGACAGCAGGGTGGTGTGGGTTACTCACAGCTTTTCTTCTCATACCTTTAGCACTCTGATTTCCAGTTTTTAGGGATTTTGTTTTTTCTGCAGCCTTCTGTTTACGTTTTTCTTCAAGTCTCTCTCTGTTAATTCGTCTTCTGAGGAGTCTCTCTTCTTTTTCTTTGGCCTAGCGATACAAAACCAAGGAAAACAATTTATCATTAGGTCGAAGAGCATTTTTTGACTACAAATATAAGTCTAAACCCCACAGAAAACAGAACAATGTAGCTTAAGGAAAACATAAATACACCTTTGAAATCATATAAAAGTTAATGGAATCCTCTGATATTTTTGTGAAGTTGTATTAGCTGCGTTCCAGAATTTCCCTGCTCCTCAACACTAGACACTGAAGCTATGCAACCTTCTCAAAGAACGTATCTTTTATCTGTATGTACATACAATATATACATATTTATTGCAAGTATAAATATATGTATCTGGCCAACAGAGAAAATCTAAAAGAACTACTGCTCCCTCTTCACTGTGCTGGCCCTTCTGCCACAGAACAGAGTGCACATGCTTAAATCTCTGTTTCCATTCTCAGCGGCTGCAGACTTGCTACAAACTACTGATTTCATGGTCAGCAAGGACTGCATTTCTAAAGAGCTGGGCTAATGAAGTAGCCTGCAGTACTCAACAGAAGCCTGATCTACTAAAAAAAGCCACTGAAGGCAGGCTGCAGGTAGATATGGGCTACTTTTTTCATCCAAATTGTCACGGTATTTTGAGGGGAGGGGAAGGAGATAGAAAACTCTGCCATTGCTTTCACTGCCAGAAGCCCTTGAACTATAACCAGCAGAGTAAAACGCTGTGCTGGAAAGCAGATCATGCCATATTGATGGAAATCTGAAGAAAGGGCAGCTATAGTACATGGGGAAAAATAAACCCTGAAGGGAGAAGAAACTGAAGACTCCCCCTCGCACAAACCACCACCAAACCAGCAGAGGAATTTCTGCTCTACAAAGCTGTGGGGCCAGAACGCGAGCGGCAGCAAAGCCCGCACTCACGATGGACTGACGGCGCTGCTCGACGGTGCGCTCGTCATCGGAATCGCTGAAGTACTTGGAGTACAGGAAAGGCTTGCGGACATAGGCATGGCGAACCGGCCTGGCTTTCCCATCACTCAGCTCGTTCGCGTGGGGCTTCGTCTTACTTTGACTGCTCTTCTCCTCTTCATCTAAGGAAAGGTTGGTGAGTGTAGAGATATATTGATAAACTAGGGCAGTGCTTTCCACATAACTTTTGAGAAGGCAAAGCTACTCAAAATGTATCAACATTATTTACTCTAAAACCATAAACAGTTAAAAAAATGAAATCCTTTTAGTATCAAAATATCACGAGATTATCAAAAAACCAAAAGTGCTTTGATGTGTTTGTGTACGCCATTCAGCCAAAAAATTGCATGACACAAGCCCAGTAATAAACCAGGACACATCAACTGGGCTTACCCCTCTTGCCTCTAATCCCACTGCCCTTTTACACACAGTATTTAGTAGACAGCTTTGCATGAGAAGTCAATATAATTTCTGCTATGTATTAAATTCTAATTCTCCCCACACCAAAAATATCAGTACAGTATTTGAGTACATAAAAACCAGCTGGCTTACTGAAATACATACACAAAACACACTGTTGGTTACACACATCTAAGTATTAATCAAGTAAAAATAAATAAATCTATTCCAGTTTTATCAGTATTACTAGAAATAGTGCAATACTGTACAAATTATTTGTATTCATGAAATGTACTTAAGGCTTGCTTCCATTTCATAAATATTTAGTCATAACTGAACACAATCTGTCATGTTTCAAAATAAAACCAAAGCCAGAGAATACACAAGTGATTCAATGCTTCTAAATTATATTTAGAGCAGAAAAGGTAAGCTGTGAGCATACTAGAGAGAACTCATTCAGGTACTAAGGCACTCTGCCTTATAAAGTGGAAAGTTTTATTAACTGCAGAAATCAGAGTCTAAAGTCTGTACTACACAGGGAGAACACAAAAAGGCAACACAGTCAGTGAAACGACTTAGTGTTTCTGAACTTTTAAAGCTAGCTCCATTCCTGTTCTTTCTGCTCCTGAATCCTAAAGCTCTAAACCAAATCTGATCTACAAAGTCAGCTACAACCACTACCCTGGGATCACAAAGCACTCCAGTGTTATTCCAAGTTCATGGCAGATGGGAGGGGAAGAAACCCTATAGAACAGTGACATTCACCATTAAGTGCTTTTGTCATCTATGTAATACTGTAGCACAAAAAATATTTACAATGTTTAGAGTTTTTTGAATAAAAATATTCAAAAAGTAAATCTACTACTCATCTTTTGCAGCTGCACAAATATTATCCAGTTCACATTCAAAGCCTCTCTCCTAGGTAGGTACAATATTGCAAACCCTCAAATTTATGACATGGTACACTCGACAAAATCATTACATACTCCTGATTGCCAGTTAACAATGTAATTATTTTACCACCTGATGTGATCTCCCCCTCTTCAGTACTGTCAGAAATTACAGGCTCCTCTTCGCTCTCCTCTTCAAAGGAAGAAAGGTCACTGGTATGGACAGAGCTGACCGTGATGTCACTGAGTACATCCATATCTGAATCTATTAACATATTTTCTTGCAAAGGAAAAAGTAAAAACAAAGAGCTGTAAGGCAGCACACTGAGTTTGTTAAACTTTTCCTACCAAAACATAAATTTTGTCACTGAAAACAAAACTATTTTAGGAATTAGAAATAAGAAAACAAAATTACAACACTGTAATGAAATAACCAGGCTAACTCTGGTTTATTCAAAAGAAAAATCACTCTGAGGTAGAACTATAAACTTTAAATGAGGACTGAAATTGTTGAGAGAACTTGCCAGATTAAAATGACCAATCACACACCTGAGAAATCAAAGGTCATCTGACTCCTAATTCAGGTACCTCAGTTAAGAGAGATGGATCAAATCCAATTGTCATTAGCAGACCAGTTTTCCAGAACTCCAGAAAACTTACATTCCAAATATACTGATTCAACTCCTGAATTAACTTAAAAACCTTGCTCCTTATCCATATTTTGAGGAAGAGCATTGCCCACACCATACCTTCTTTAGTGCTTTCAGCTGTTCTATGTTTATTGCTATTTTTTTCTGGAACTAAGTGTTTCACTGGATCCGACTCTTTTGCTTGCTTTTCTTCTCTTGACTTTGTAGTATCATCACTTTTCTTTGAATGATCAGATTTCTTGTCAAGCTTTTCCTTCTTTTCTTTTCTTCTTTCACTTTTTTCACTGCTCTCCAGTTTCTTGTCAGATTTATCCAATAGTTTACTCTTTACATCTTCACTTTCCTGTGGAATATCTTTACTTGTAAACATATTAGTATCTTTTGCTGAATTTTTTATTTCTTCACTTTGGCAGGGAAGCTCATTTAAATCTTCACACTTTGCAAGTGTTTCAGCCCCTTCTCCAGAAAGGTCACAAATTGCTTTCTCTTTGTCTGGCAAGTCGTCTGCATTTCTCTCTTTATCAGTGCTACCATCCACACTCTGCTGAGATGAGAGTTTTTTTGCAACTTTGTCATTGTTCTTAGGATTTGAGGTCTCTGTTGAAGCCCTGGCAGCACTTGCTTCTTGATTAAGAGAAGTTATTGTTTCCAAAATGGACATTGCATCACTAGCTACATTAGCACTTGGGGTTGTAGCAGAGACACCTTGAATAGTAAAAAAGAACAGAGTTTTACTTCACCCTAGTTTCCATCATTCTGTTCTGATAGAAGGTTAAACAGGTGAAAAGAAACAGAATAAGCACTCTCTACAAAACAGAGACGTATACCTAACTAAAATATTTGACTAATTTTGCCTTGAGAGATTTTGGCTAAAAAAAAGAACCAAACAAAAATCTCCAAGATGTTGCATTCCTGCAGCAGGCACCATACAATTACTAGAGATCAATTTTGCTCTGTGACTCACCACTGATCCTGAGGTCTACCTAGAGAAAGTGAGGATTGTCAATGGGAGCAACATCTGAACACAGCCCTTGTCCAACTTTACCAACATCCTAAAGTAGGATAATGACTCTGGTTAAAAATACTACGTATATAAAATGTATTCTATGTATATACACTGCAAGAGAAATTCGGTAGCTGACACCTCTAATATCTACATAAATGCCATGGAAAATCGACTCAGCATATTGATTATATAACAACAGGACTATCAAAAATACCTTATCACTTTTCTATCATTTCAGAACCAGCTCTGAAGATGGATGATTAAGCATTAACTAGACTAGACCGAGAACTGCAGCTGGCTTGTTAACCCATTTAAAAGGAAGTGGGCCTCACAGGAAAAATGCTTGGATTTAAATAAAGGTTACAAATAGGTGGATGGCTGTGGAGTCTCTTAGAACAGGAAAGAATGGACATCTAGCTG
This sequence comes from Urocynchramus pylzowi, assembly GCA_013397555.1. NCBI lineage: Eukaryota > Metazoa > Chordata > Aves > Passeriformes > Fringillidae > Urocynchramus > Urocynchramus pylzowi. Next base: position 391,919 of record VZRH01005470.1, on the reverse strand, counting down.
CAGGAGAGTTTAGAAGTTGATACAGGTAATATCAGGACCTTTGCCATTCAAATTTTATGACACACAGCAACTGCACAGGTAACTGTCTCTTAAGTAATTCTTCCGTCTCTAATGACGGACAAAAAAGTTGCATCGTTCTTCTCTTACAGCTCTATGTCTTATCTGATCCTATAATACTGAGACCAACTTTTCTGCCCACAATAAACTGATCCCTCATAATCTCAAGCAGAAGTGAAAGAGTGACGTGGTCACAACAGTGTGACATCTCTTTTGCTTTCTATCTTCATACATAGAGTAAGAGACAAGTGTTCTAGAATGCTGCCTGGAGCTCAGCTTGCTAATACTGATACTAACAATATTATGGTAGCAGAAAACCTAGTCAATGATTCTGCTCTCTTAAATCCCATTCTTTTGTTAATAGACTGCTCAGAGAAATGGTACCTTGTACTGTAACAGAAGCATCGGCTTTCTCCTCACTTGGAGACGTACTGGGGCCTGCCTCCTCTTTGTGATTCAATGTGGCTAAAAATTCATGGACAGCTTTTTCCACCTGAGGTCTGAATGTGTGGTTGATCTTTGGGTCCACAACCTGAGAAATAATTCTGTCAATTCCCGATTCCAACATTCCAGACCTGGAACAAAGTTACATAAATTAGAACGAAAGATTAGTTTTTAAGAACATATCAATGAAATACGATCATTTAGATGTGCTCCAATGAAACACCAATGTTTTCTGAGCATTCCCACAGCTATGCACTTAACCTGTGCCTTACCCATAAGAAAAAATGTGCTAGAGAAACAAAACAATCCAAGCACATGGAATTAATACACAAAGCAGCCTGCTGTTACATGATTAGTAGTTACAAGTGTTATCAAACTGCAAAAGCAGTATTTTGGAAAAAAATTTAAAAGAAACCTTGTATTAGGAATTATCATAGCAAAAAAGAGATGAATTATAGACGGCATGAGGCATAAATAACTACTAAACCCTAAGTTACTTTCTGCCCAGTATCAGGTGGCAAGTTCTGCAGCTTTATAGAACACATTTAGTCTTCAGTAAAATAAAATAGAAAACCCACAGCTATAAAGCTTATCTCTTTAGACTCCTGTAGTCTTTTGTGGGACATATGCCACCTCCTGTCATCACTGCTTCTTTAGCAAGAAAGAACAGTTGCTCCCCTCCCTACAAACCAAACAGCCTTCAGTACAAGTTATCAATGGTACCACCACAGCACAACTGATTAAGTTTGTTCCCAAATCCATGATTTGACCCAATTTAATAGCCAAACTCATGTTACTTTGAAGAAAGTTCCTAATTTTTCTTAAGAGACTTAAGATTTGAGAAGACTGGAAGAATCTTCATGAAAGAACGTAATATCAGGTTAAAGTGTCCGACATAATTTAACATAACACAGTTCTTAAAACCTCTTCTCTGTCCAGCTAGATTTAAATCCATTTTTCTATTTTGTGACTTCAGCTTTATACTCTGCAGAGTTTAGTTTGTGGAATGCTTCTCCTTAGCTCTAAAAATTATAATTGCAATTTTATTAACACCTCCCTTAAAAGAAAAAGGTAGCCTTTAGCTAGGGGGTTACATCTCAAGACAAAATCAAGGTTTCCACTCCTGCATAAACCTGGATCAGATCAAAGAATATCTGCAGTCTAATTAGGACTAACACTGATAGCAGGTTAGTACCTCAAGTAATATTACATTTTAAACACTGAGAGGGGTAAACAACCCAACTTCTTCAGAGGCTTCTCTGAAGAAAGCGACCCACTTTACATTGCCCCAGACCCTTTGTCACCTATCACAACACACGAGCATGTTCAGAGAAAACCCAGAGCTGTCACTTACTTGAGAACCTGCTGTCTAATGTTATTTCTCAGCTGGTTCTTGTTGAGATGAGGACTCCAGGTATGAGTTGCCAAATGGTTGGAAACAAAGTTGTCAACACGCTGTCTCAAATTCTGGTAGGCAGGCTAGAAAGCAACAGCAGAGATGTTGGACTGGAAGGATGGTGCGAGGGGCTGGTTATCCTCCCGGAGGCCAGGCGGGTACAGCAGGGAGCCCCGCCGGACCCCGCGGTGCTCCGCAGGCGCAGCCGCTGCCCTGCGTTGAACGCTGCCCCTCCGGGCCCTGCGCGAACCAGCTGTGTGTGGCCGAGCGCGCCCGGCCGGCCAGCCCGCGCTCCCGCCGGACACGGGGCTCCG